>VZTM01019581.1:174695-254554 GCA_013400555.1 Jacana jacana | reverse complement strand
AGCACCCCCAGGTCCTTTTCTGCCAGGCAGCTCTCCAGCCACACTTCCTCAAGCCTGTAGTGATGCCACCTTGTCTAGTGGGAGGCCTCTCCCATGGCAGGGGGGCTTGAAACTAGGTGATCTTTAAGGTCCCTTCCAACTCAAACCATTTCATGATCTTGGCAAATATCTTGCATGTCATGTCTGAAGAAAAATAAAGCAACTTAAAAATTTTGCAGTTCTTACCCAGAGACAGTAAAGTGTCTGCATTGTAACAGAAAGGAAGGAGATTTTCAGACGTATGATGCTTCCCACACCACTTTACTCTCCTTTTAAAGAGGAGATGCAGTATGGCAGCCATAAAAGAAAGGATGACAGGAGGACGGAATTTAGATGGGACTTCCATTCAAAATGGAAGTTTGAATGACTATGAAGTATGTTTGGGAAGAGATCATAAGACATGCATCCCCCCGCTGCTCCTTGCCAAAAGTACTTCTCTCTTCTTCCCCAAAATGTTGTCCTTTCTGGCAGCCATAAGAAGTGTGCAATGTTTGCTTTGAGCTGGTGAAGCTTGGAGAAGGCAGAGCCAAGGCTGAGATCTCCGAAGGCGGGTGATATTCTTTGTGGAGCAGAAAAAAACTGGAGATGAACAGTGGTGTAGGAAGATGAGGGCAGCAGGGAGTGCTGTTGAGAAACTGTGAAATAAAACCACATTCTGTGAGGCTCATCTAGACCTGAATAAATGAGGCAGTTCAGCATTACTTAAAGTAATGCAAAGGTACCTGTCTAAGGGTACCCGATGTCAGTAATGAAGCTGAAGGGGGATGAAGGACAGAGTATTGACAGGGCTGGTCTGTGAAGTGGAGAGCAGAGCTTTGCACACTGAAGCTGGGAAAAACTGTCAGATTGTCATCAAAATTTGCAAAGGCAACAAATTCCACAGATACCCTGGGTGGTTTCCTGGTGCTTGCTGGTGAAAGCCCCCTTTTTGGTGACTGAAAGGAAACTGAGTAGGGAGAGAGACATGGTACTGTAGGATGTACAGGTTATAACAGCAGCTTTAGAAGATTCTATTCAGAGTCTAACTGGGGAAAACTCGTAGCTTGTTTCGAGGTCATTAGGGGTACAGCCTATCAATTCGTGTGCCTCTAAGAAAGTGTGAAGGCTGTTGCCTCCCCTCAGATCCTTTCTCTTTTCTGCTTGGTGGGTGCTTGCAGCAGGTCTGGTGCCTGGGCTGCAGGCTCAGCTGTGCTGCCATGGGGAGCCCTATGGTTTTGGACCTTGTGAGCCTCACGCCTTAGTGGTGAAGGCATAGCAACAAGCTGTGAGTAGAGGACAGGTCTCTGCTTGTCTGGAGCCAGTGCTCCTTTTTCCTTTTCTTGATTTCCTAGTTGTCTTCAGATAGTGCAGAGGTCAGGTAACTCTGGTGTTAGGGGGTTGGTGTCACCGAGTTTCACCTCGGTATCTCTGAACTGTTTGGAGAGATGGCTCTACCTGGCTGTATTGTCTATTGAGTGCAATATATTCACCGCTTATTTGTTTTCCCTCCCCTAAGTGGTACTTAAAATTCAAACCTTAAGCCAACTAAATCCACTGAAGTGGAGCTGAATATTTGTGAGAAACAAGTAAAAGTCTCTTCTCAAAGCATAAACACTCATATGTTCCTTGCACTCACTGTAAATGCTTCTGTAGAGTGAACTTAGTGCTGATGAAGTGTGCCCATTGGAAGGCTCTGAAGCTGGAAATCTCTACCCGCGAGGCAAATCAACAGGGAACTGCTGATGCAAAATCCCTGGCTGAACAGTTCAGCTCTGCACAGAGCTGAGAACTGCAGATAGCCCAAGCCGACTGCAGCGTGGGATATAGTTTGGTCTGTGGCAACACAAAGCAGCTCTGTGTGAGGTTTTTTTTACCTTCTTATTGAGGGCAGTTAGGTACAATGAACTTAAGTGAAGAATATAATTAAACTGTGTTTTCTGATGAAAGTCCATTTGCTGTACTTTGTAATGAGTGTATCTCTGGCGAACTGCCCAGAAAGCTTCTTGCAGCTTAGACTGCGCATTGGGCTGAGCTTAGGGAGTTGGGTACACAAGACTTAATGCCTTCCCTCTTGAGATGTTCAAGTAGGACTTACTTCCATTAGCTTTGTGATGTTGTTGGAGACCTCTCAAAGCCATATGAAACTTCACCTCATCTTTATTCAGCTTGGGCATTTATTGAACCACCAGCTTTGTGCTTCACCAGTGGTGATGGTGCTACCCCATCAGCATCATGCAGCGCAACCAGAATGTGATGGGTGAGACCAGGGTGTGCCCTAGAAAAATAGGGAGAAAGGTTTCTGCTTTATGTTTTCTGCAGGTTGATTCCCACTAATTTTAGTGGGGAGCCTGGCAACAGAGGTGCAGCTGAGTGAGAATGTCTTGTACCCGCTAATACATTCAGCTTTCCAAAAGGAGTGTGCTCCCTGTGCTTGCTTCTTGTGATGCACAGAGAGCAGAAAGGTTATGATTCTTTTCTGGCTTGTGGGTTTAATGAAAGCTCTGAAAACCTGGTCTTGTTTATTGCTACTCAAAGCTGACTTTCAGATACTTTTTGGTTTGAAAAGCTTATCTATGTTGAAAAACTTATCTATCCACTGTTACAGTGGCACAAAGTACTCCAAGCTCATCACCATCTCCATTTTACAAATACATACAGAGCACAGCAGTGACAAACTCTTATTCCATTTCTAATTTCCCTTAGACATGTTTTACATGCCAAAGTTTATCTGGAGTCTCCGATGCCTCATTTTAGGTCCAAAAAGACATTAAAGGCTTTGAGCTCTCCACTGCTCCCAGGCTTTTCATGCATCACAGCTGGAGTTCGTTTATATTGCATCTCAGTGCCAAGCAAGGCACACCCAAGTGCAAGCTCTGCACACAGCCAAAATCTTTAATAAACAAAATGAGGTTAAGCCCATTCTTTAACAAAACCAAAAAAACCCCAACTCCCCAAAACCCCTGCCCTCCTCCCTACTCACCCACCCTCCACTAAAATGGGAAGGAAACCTTTTCAGTCTTGGAATCCAGCAGTTTTTTTATTTTCTGTTTTGTTTTTAATTTAATGACATTTTGGAGACAGAATCCTTATTTTTAGGAAGATGAAAGTTGACAAGACTGCTCTTTTCTGTTGTCCTCCTGCTTTTGTTCTGCCTTTGTCCCTCTTTCCTTTCTTTGATCACTCTTTTCCCTTTTGGTTCCTATACAATTTTAAATTTATGCCCTTTTGGCTTGTCCTGAAAGTCTGTTTCCTCCTTCATCCCATTTGCTATGCCTTTGGTTGGTTATCCTTTTCCTTGTTTTAAGGCTTTTGAGGCAAAGGACGTCCATATTTTAGGTTACGGGTGACATGCTTTCCATATTTATTACCCTACTCTTGTGGCTTTGTTTGGTCTAATTTTTAACATACCCTATAGAATAACAACTCTTCCTGTTTGCTTACCCAGCTCTCTTTGAGCTTTCTCAGCATCTAGATTTATGCTTGGGTTGTACATTTGCTGAGGTTGTTTTTATACAGCAGCTGTAGATATTTTAGTTTGGAAAGAAGTGTGAAGTGCTAGTTACAGATTACCTAGGAGCTCGGCTGGTGAGCCAGAGTCCAGTATGTTGTTCTGGCTTGGTCTGCCATAAAATTACTCCTGAATATTACTCATTGCCTAATCCAGCTCACAGCTTTTGGATGCTAATGGCAGGTTACTCCTCATTGTCAGAGAAGGCTTGTACAACCAGGTTGCTGACTCTTGCTATAAGAGGCATTTAGCATGGGGAAGGAACAAATACCTGCTTTTGCGGATTTCGAAAGCCCATATAAATCTTAGCTCTGTGGTGAAACCCGGCAGAAGTATGTGTTTTTATTGTGCCAGATATGTTTATTTACCATCAACAGTCTCTCCTAGGTTCAGCTTTTGCCCTTGTAGCCAGTAAGCAGAGTACAATGACAGCAGTGCCCAGGTGACACTGTGTCTGCCTTTTTGCTTTACGAGAAGCCCAGCTGTGCAGAGGTCTTGTCTTCTCTGGAGCTATCTTTGAAGCTGAGTTTTGCCAGCTGGGCCTTGCTTATCCTTTGGGGTTACTGTGAACTGCTGGCCTGGCTGGTGTTGCAAAACCCATGAAGTTTTACAGAGCTTCCAGCAGAGGCTGATGGCAGTGCTGCCTTCCCGAGTTGGGGTGTCCAGGACCAGCAGCCCCCAGCAGCTCACCCCTGTTCCAGGAGGTGATGAAGCCTATGTTGACCGCTCTGTTGGAGGATGCTGCTTGATGGGTGATTTGAAAGAATCTTGGGCAGCGGATTTTAGAGAGTGACCAGTTGCAAGCCCAGAGGAAGGTACAGTTATAGAATCATGAAATCATAGAATAGTTAGAGTTGGAAGGGACCTTAAAGATCATCAAGTTCCAACCCCCCAGCCCTGGGCAGGGACACATCCCATGAGCCAGGTTGCTCAAAGTCCCATCCAGCCTGGTCTTCCAGGGATGGGGAATACACTTCTCTGGGCAACCATTTCCAGTGTCTCACCACCCTCACTGTAAAGAATTTCTTTCTAGTATCTAATCTAAATCCTCCCCTCTTTCAGTTTAAAACTATTACCCCTTGTTCTATTGCTATGCTCCCTGATAAAGTGGGGAAGCTAAACAACACTGGGGGAAAAGAGATGTGAGGGGGGATCCCTCAGCTTTGTGTCGGGTTACTTATCCTGACACTGACAAACATGGGGACATGCAGGTGGTTTATGTGTGTATTTAGTTCACACCGAGTCTGTGCCATCACCTCTCTGCTCTAGCTGAGATAGCTCCATCAGTGCAGGTCTGGGTTGGGTATGCTCCTACCACGCCTCTCATTGCACTGTGGTTGTATATCTAATCTAGGAGGTATTTTACCCAACTGCTTGATCCCTAAGTGTTCTAGCTACTCTTTGGCAATAGGTCCCTATATTTGGACAGAGCGGACTGGTATGTGATACTGTTCCACCTCGTGGGAAGTGGTTTCAGTTGTGAGGTATTCTTGAGCAGACTGGCCAGTGCAATGCCCCTTTCCTGTTTCCCTCTGCTCAGAAGGGTGACAGGTTACTTATGTTTTTCAAGACAGAACAGCACGTTAATGGCCATAAACTGGTTAGACTGCTATAAGGGGAAGGCATCTCATTTTTTTGCACATTTAGAACNCAGCTCCCTCAGCCTGTCCTCATAGCAAAGGTACTCCAACCCCCTGATCGTTTTCATGGGCCTACTCTGGACCTGCTCCATCAGGTCCATGTTCTTCCAATATTGAGTACTCCAGGCCTGCACACAATACTCCACAGTATTTGTGGGTTTTTAAGTCACAAGATGTTAGTTTTGCTGGATAGGGAATAAAAAAGAAAAAAAAAAAAAAAGAGTCCAGGCAATGTTAAAATAGCAAAATCTGACTGAGAGCCAAATTAAAAATGAGGCTGGACGTGGCATTACTCATTTCCTACCCAAGTGCAGGACCAGCTATGCTTGTCAGCATCATCCGCTACTGTTGGCTAGATCGGTGTCTGTCTAACCTGAGAGATCACCAGTGATGGCAATTTTATAACATCCCTGCACAGTCTATTCCCTTGCTTAGGGGAATGTGTGTACTTTAATGAGTGGATAAATGCACCTTAGTGACTCCAATGTCACCTCCTTTTGGATTGCGTGTTGGCCATGGAGAAGGGAAGCAGACATGGGTGATACCATACCTGGGCAGTGCCCTCCTCACGTATGTCCATCCTGGGATCCCCAGGGACAGGTGCTGATGCTGCAATGGGTGGCCTGACTGCGATGTTCATGTTGTACTCTGCATGCAGTGAGCTCTCAGCACTGCAAAGAGTAGGCTGAATCTGCACTGGCCAGATTTTAGATGTTTACTGCTTTCTGAATTTACTATTGCCGGACGGTTAGCTCGGTAATGGTGGACCTCACAGCCTATCGTGAAGCTCTCTGGAGGCAGAGAGACAACATGTTCAAATTTGTTCCTTGTCAGCATAGTGACAATAATGAGGTTACAATGTCAGCAGTGTTAATGGAAATTACAACAGAGCCAGGTATATAAAATAGTGTGTGATAATCTACAGCCAATTAGGCTTCATTATAAAGTGAAAATTAATTTAGCTGCGAATGATTACAAAGCTGCAAAAAGTGTGAGAGTGAGATTAGTTTGTTTGTATTAGTACATTACTGTGTTTACCAGGCTGGCATGAATGGACCAGTTTTGTCTGAGAAAACAGGCAGCGGTTTCTTAGGTTTAGCTTTGGTCATCGACTTGTACCTCTTAAATGAGACCCACCATTTGTAAAGATGGTGGAAAAACATGTATAATCTTTTTTGACAATTTCTCACACAGTGCTTGCCACCTGATTTTTACTTCGATAAGATTGTTTACAGGCAGAGGAATCTCCATCCCTAAGTTGTACTAGATGTATAGGAAAACAGAAAGGGAGACAATAACCCAACCTTTAAATGAGATTTATCTCATCTAACTCTTGAGATTTAAGGTATACTGCGTAGGTGAGATGCTGAGCTTCTGACAGTTCTTGCTTTTTCCTGTATGTGTGAATCGTCTCCTTTCTGGTCCAGGCGCTAATTCGGTCCCCTGACACTGGGCTCCCATCTAAATGATGGTGGAAATGCTTAATTTCAGTGTTTCAAGGTTAACATCATCATACTTCTGTCTCCATCACAGTTAATAAGGACTCAAACCTTTTAAAAGGATGACAGCTGTGACTCATGGCTAAGTGTATCTTGGCACTTACCCTGAGGAGGAGATTTTTGTGACTCATTTGAGAACAGACTGAGTTGCCTGATGTGCAATTGCTGCACCTCTGGGAGTGAGCCTTTTCCTTCTCAAAATAGGTTCCTCTACAAATTGTTCCTGTACGAAGTCACTCAGCACTTGGGTGACTCAAACAATGAAAATAGCAATGGAGTATTGAGCCTGCTCAACTAAGTGCTATAAAGCCTGAACTTCTCTCTGCTGATGTTCTGCCTCATATAATATTGCTAGGAAAGAGCTCCCTTGATAAAACTCCAGGAGACACCAAAACTATTCTCAAAAACACAGGAGAGGCAGCTGCTCATCAATAGATTTGTCTCGACTGCAATACTTGTCGTTTCTCTAGACTATTGACACATCATGGCAAGCAAAATGGGAAAAAACCTCATCTTTCCCAAGATATGCCAGGAACAGAAGGCCTTGTCCTTAAATGAGCCCCTCTTAGGTGACAGGTCAACCTTGGTGCTTAGTCATATGAGAGGCAAAAGAGAGCTCTTCCTTGTATTGACATGGGCCATTTTTTGTCACTACAGTAAAATGGAACTGCCGATGGAGAAGCAGTGTTGGTGCTAGGCAGTTGTTCAGGCTGAGTGGTCACTTCACCTGTCTAATGCTGTTTTCCCTTTGTTCAAGTCCTGCCGTTCTGTATCTTCCCCCTCCTTCCCGAAAAGTAAAAGTATTTGATTTGACCACGAGCCTCTGCTCCTTACAGCCTTCCAGACTTCTGTCTCTTTGCTTATGAATCAACCTCCATCAGAAATATCTGCAGTTTTCATGCTATGGTGGTGGCACTCTTGGCATGTTGTTATAGCAACAGTGTATACTGTATATCTCAGATTATCCCACAGTATATCACTGAAATGTTGTGTACTGTCAGGTACACACTATCTGTGTTATTTTAAAGGGTATAATGAAGCACCCATCTCTTTTCTTGGATAACAGCCCTGCTTCACTGTGCTTGTTTTATACTTCCTGGGTTTCTAGTCATCCATAACATTTGTCCCAGAACTGCTCCCAGTGCTGATCCATCCCTTTTGTAATGGAGTGAGCAGAACAGCCTGTACTTCTCTAGCAGAGAGTGAACAATTGATTTATACAGCGGCAGCAAAGGAGCAATTCTCTCCTGGAATAAATGTGTGTGAAAATTTATGTTGAGAATTAAAGCTGGGCAAGACCAAAGGAGAGGTAAGCTCGTTTTGGGGGAAGATGGGTTGCATGGCCAAAAGGTCCCATTGTACCACGAGGTACTGAGATGGAGAAGGAGTGATGACAGGACCTCCGGTGTTCTAATGAGAGAAGTCGAGGAGGTCATACTGGTCCTTCCTGACTCTTCCCCATCCCACAGTGAATGTTTTTTTCAGCAGCTGAATAAGCCTCCTGGCTGGCTGTCCTGTCTCTGCTAAGCCCAACACAGCCCTCTGCTGTGTGTGAGTGGGAAGTTGTACAGCCTCACCTCATCAACATCTGCACAAGCTCATTTTTCAGACATGGTTTGTACCAGTGTTGCCCACCTACTCTCCTTTTTTACCTCAGTCTGGTACAGTGTTTGCATATCAGTTTAACGTTACAAAGTGTTTTGCTTGGCTTGAAAATAATAAGAAAAATCCATCAATCCTCTCCAACATTTCACAGATGAGAGCTCTCCCTTCTTCCCTTCTTCCCACCGAGCACCCCTGCAGAAGAGAAGTTCAGCCCACGCTTGTGTGAGCAGGTGTAAAGGACATCTCTTACATGGGGGCTGTTTTTACAAGCTGTATCAAAGTACCTCAGGAGAAGGAGTTGGAGCTGCAAATGGTATATTTCCATTTATAGATAAAGCTACCTCAAATGTGGCATGTTTTTTCCAATGCTTCTGGGAGATGACAGCTAGTAGAAGTACAACCTTCTCAACAGTTTTACCACTGACAATATACTGTGCTAATAGAGATCTGAATTTACAAAGACTTCATTTGTGTCTCTGCCTCTGCAGGTTTGCTGTCAAGGCATGATCCCCACCTTGCAGTTCTGGGCATTTTCTGCAATGGCCCTTTCCCTGTTTCTCCTAGAACCATATGAGGGCAACTTTTTTTGTTTGTCTGGTGGAAAAAATGAAAAAGGATAACGTATGGAAAAATTAATGGGATCAAAAGGCCTTTGAAAAGTGCATGGATGAATGCCTCCTGCCAGTGTTCTGCTTTTCCGTGCTTGTAACACAGAGATTAGAAATCTGCAGAAAAGCAGGGGGTGGACTAGATGACCTGCAAAGGGTCCCTGTCAACCTCAGCATCTCTTTGATTAAGAGTCATCATGCTAAAATCAATCTAAGGCAACAGAGGGGGAAAAAAAAAATCTCACATATACACACAAGGCTGTGGGGGAGGAGGAAGGCAAAAACAAGAAAGGAGTGAAAGTTCCCTTTTTTTTTTGTTTGTTGCTTACACTGATGTTATCAAACAAAGCAATGTACGCTCCTTGCAGAAATGAGCACAGAATGGGAGACCCTGTTGTCAGAGAGAAATGAAGGGCTGGTTTCCAGCAAGGCACATATATAATAGCGCTTTCCTCCTTCCTGAACAACACATACAGCTGTGCTTTCTTCCTCGTGCCTGTGTGAGGCATACTGAACTCTTCTGTAATTCACTTCAACTCTACCGTCTTTGAAAGGTCACATCAACAGCAGGCAGTTGTATGAAACTGGCAGTTTTTACATAGGATCAGCGGGGGTATTTCAGGCTGGGCTGAAGAAGCGTTTGTAGGAGTCTGCTTACAAGTTTATCTGGAGTTTGTTTGTGTCACTCCAGTGCTAGTATTTTTCCTTTCACAAGCATTGTAATTTAAAGAAAATAGAATATGTTAAAAAACCCGAAAGTCTGATGCAACACACAGACCTCCTCAAAACAGGGGAAACCAAAACCTCAAATTATTTACTACCTGGGTAGTAAGTATGAGTAACTATTTACTTGTACTTTGTACATTGTGGGCTTTGTAACATAAAAAGCTTTAATAGCATGTGGTGCCTTCTCTCTGAATTATGCATGACAGTGTGGTCTGAGCTGCAATCTGCAGACTGAGTGGGGTCCACAATCCTGCCTATTCTGCTGCTCAGAAAGCCAGACTCCTCCTCTGGTACACACCCAGGCCAGAGCTGGATCTGACAGCTCTCCCTATATAGGTAGATGGGAGACAGGTGTTTCCAGGTCACCTGCAAACCTGCTGTTGCTGCTTTTCCTGACGGTGGGATGAATGCTGGAGCATCTCAGCAGGCATTATGCATGAAGGAGGGAGAAGATGAAGCGTTTAGGGGTGTTTGTGGCTGTAGGCATGTGTGAGTTAGGAAGGTGTCTATGTGTGTCTGAGGAAGGAGGTGTAGTTACAAGGCCTTTATAGGGAGACCCTTAAGCCACCCCTGCAACAAGAAGAACCCAGCAGAGGTAGGTTCCCGAGTACTCCAGCAGCGTAGCAGAGTTCTTGGACTAGAAACACCTGGGTAGGTACAGGGCTGCAAAGACAGTGACAAGTAAGTCATCAACCTTAAGTTCCCTGGAATCAATTTGTTAGTGATGGCACGTGACTCGTGGCACCTTTGAATTTACATTGCAGGCGGGTGCTGGATTGAAGTCCTCCTATGCATTTAAGTCCCTTTTCCTTTCCAGCCTGACCTCTGCCCGTACCTTGTGCTGCCTGCAAGGGTTTGAGGGCTCCGTAGGGTCCTCAGGCATGCTCACTGATGTCAGTGGCAACGTACACTTGTACTCTAGATGGCATTGGAATGACTCATAAACAGACTGTGATGACCCTTCACCTTGTGAATTAATTTTACTTCCAGCTAAAGATGGGGCCAAATTAGAACTTGGGCTCCCAGTCCCTTCAAATCTGGGGGAAGTTTGAATTCAGGCCTGAACCCTGGTGATGTAGTCTTATTTCCAATCCTGTGACTTAGTGGGCTGGGAGTCCTAATTCTGTATCTCTCAAAATATTAATTTTCTTTTGTATGCCTGGCGCACAGCAGTCAGACTGTCACTGGATCCATCTGTTTCACAGTTGTTTGAGGTGGCTGGTAATAGATGCTTTGGCTGCGATGCAAGATGTGCTGCAATGAAATAACTGTCTGAGGCTATTTTTGATCTTTGTTTTAAAATTTTGGATGTGGAGACCACATAGCTTCTCTACATGATTTTTACTACACAGGCCTTGCTACTCTGTGTTTTCTTCATTGGATTCAGCGGGACCTTGAAGGGACAGTGGCTCTGCTTGCTGAGTGTTCCATCCCCAGGACATGCTTTGCTTGTTCTGGCCTAAATTATTTCTGCAGCCTGCTGTTAAACATCTAGTGTGAGTTTGCTTCAGCAATGATACAGAAAAGATGTAAACTCTGAAAGGGAATTTAGAGAGAATGAATCTCAGGTGTTGTTGTTTTTGTAGTGCATCTCTGTTCTGCTCCTGACTTTCAGCATCTATATTGGTTTGTTATGTGGAGTAAGTCCCGATGTGCATAACCCCTGGGGCTCTTGTCCAAATAGTTGGTCAGAGTTGTCTTCTGCTTAACAAGAAAACTAAAGAGCAATGATTTATTTGGTTGCCCTACCACTAATTCATTTTATTATAATGATGATAGGTAATGTCCTGATTCTTCTGAATTAAACAAAAACTGAGAGCAGGTTTAAAATACATCAGGCTGCAGCCAACAGACAGAATTGTTACTCCTTCCCCCCCTGCCCCTCTCTCCGCCCCAAAAGAGAAGTGCAATTCAACCTCATGTACGTTGAAATAGGACATAAAGTAAGCTAACAGCTGAAGAATTTGTGGAAAGATGCAGCAGGTAAGAAAAACACAAGCCACTGATATTAACTCTCTGAATAACCTTCTCCTAACATCAGAATGACTTGTGTTGCTGCTATATTATTTTATTTTGCTGAGACCCACTTTTAAAGCTTTGGTTAGAGAGTATCTTGTCAGAAATTCTACTTACTGTTAATAAATACATGAAAAGAAATAAGTTTCAACAAAAAACAGATTAAGCCAAATTTCATGGGAAATGCTATTAACTCCTGTCAACAACTGCTGTCTGCTCATGCAAGATAATAGATACCCTCTCTGGATTGTTTTTAACTTGCTTTGGATGTACATTTTGTGAAATAAGACGGAATTTCAGCTTGTGGCTGTAGGATGTTATCGTGGTCTTTTTCAGCTCTTGTTTGCATCAGTTAGAATAATATCTGTTGCCTGTGTTAGAAGGATCAGACCCTTGGTTAAAACCAGACACGTGTTTCTGAATACCTGCTCACAGCTTGAGGGGAATCTAGCAGTGGTTTTGACAAGAAAAACCATTATTCATCATGCCTCATTTAGCAGGCATCAAATTTTACATTTTCCCTCTGCCAACTATTCACTCTCCCGCCCCTTCTCATCAGTCAAATACAATTAATATCGCCTTAACTGACTGTTCACTTTGATTATTCAGTCTAGTACTGTTACTAGTTTCCTTGCTTGACATTGGCAAACCATGAGTAATGATTTATAACCCAGTTAAAATGGCATTGCTGGCATGTCACATACCTGAGTTCTCTTTTTTAACCCTAAATACCTCCTACTTCTAGACTAATTAAATGTTACCACATTGTTTCCTTGTTTTGACTCCCCACTAGCCTTAGTATTCCTGACCATTTTCCACTACATATTTCTTTCTGCCACCAGCTCTTCTGCAAAACTGCGTACTGACCGCTCTTTGGAGAAAATCCTAGTTTTTGCAATTTATCATTGTTGCTGGTGTACATTTCTTGGAAGTTTTTTGAAGTGGTCTATGACCTCTAAAATAGCATCTTCTTTGACATTTAGTTAACATCTTGTACTATCTTAGCTCAACAGAGTCCTTGAGCTGGTGTTCCCCACAGCTCAGAAGTACCAAGGAAGGAAAGCTGTTGGTCTGGAGTAGATTGTCCAATTTGCTGGGCCACCTGCTGGTACCTCTTGCTCTGCTTCTTCAAATACGTTTTCACTATGTGTAGTCTGAATGCTGCAAATGCTCCTTGCGGTATTTGAGTAGCTGTTGGGCATGAATCGGCTCTGAGATGTCATCGTTGGGATCAAAGAATTAAGAAGTGGCAAAGTCCTTTTGGGAGTCCAGGCAGGTTTCTGTTCCTCATCTTGCAGCTGGAGAAGAGTTGGTGATAGTAGTGAGCTGCCTTGCTGTCTGTCCCGTTGAGTTTTCATCATCCTGTCACACCCTCCTTTCTGGGTTTTAGAAGCTATGATTCTTGGTATAAAATCTAAAGAGTCAATATATGCCTCCAAACCTTTTACTGCAAATCTAGGAAGAGTATTGCCATATCTCTGTTTGAATTAGCTTGTTGGTGCAGAAGCATCTGCTCAGTAATTAGTCATCCTGCCCTCCTGGAAGGAGTTTGTGTAGTTGTCATGGAGCAGTCAGGAGCGTTGGAGCTGTGTATTGATTTATTTGGCTGATACCTCCTTAATCTGGAGCCCGCTTTGTCTTCTGCTAGCTTGCTTGCTGTGAGTTTGCAGGGTTTCATTTTCCATCGTAGCACTGATGGGAGCCTGGCAGGTAGGAGGTCTCCACGGGTGGTCTCCACCAGCTCGTGTTTCTCTCTCTCCCAGAGTTTTTGAAGCAGACTGAGTGGCAGAAGACACTTCATTTCATGTTTTTATTTTTTTTTAATCTATTATTATTATTACTTTTTAGTTCAGTTAATTTGCTCTCTCAAGTGTTGTCTTGTAATCACATACTAATGGGTAAAAAAAGCCAATTTCAGTTGATGCACAAAGGTGGTATGTTTGATAGCTGAATGACCTGATGTACTCATAAAACATAGGAGTGGAAGTATCTTGCCCTCAGAGAAAGGCAAGATGTTCTGGAAAGTTAAAAAGCAAGCTATGTTCCCATGTCTGATTGGAACAGTTTAAACTATCTCTACAAGGCATGTTGAAAAGAGCTTGTGCCAGGTGACTATTCAGTCATTCTTTAATCAAAATTTCTCAGACTTTCCTGGAACATAAACTGTTATAAAATACAGATTATTTGTGGAGGTTTGTATCTCTATTTCCTCAGCTTATCTGTCCTTTGGATAGCTACCAAAATTCTTATGATAGTAGGCTATTACTTAAATAGGAAAGTAACATTCAGAAAGACTTTAATGATCTTGTAGTTGGCTTTAAACACAACAGTTAATATTAATGAATCCTTAGAATCAAACATCTAAGTATCCATTAGATGAGGAACTCGTTCCTCTCTTTCGAGTTAAGGCTTTAAGGATGTAGCTGGAGTTCTTTCCCTCTTCTGGCCCAAGGAATATTTAAGTATTCCTTGAAAAACAGAGCAGCTTCAATCCAGTGGTACAGTCAACATCCCAACCCTAAATACTGCTTACCTGTGAGGTGAGACATGCAAGTTGGAACTCTTGAGGGATGTGGGGGATGCTGTATTGAAATCTCTCATGCTCTAGGTGAGGATGGTGGCCATAGGGGTCCACAAGAAAGGGCTGGGTTAGCTACTCAGGAGAGAGCTGAAAGTTGTGAACCCAGAGCAGAGAGGAGTGTGCCTCACAGCAGGTCTCTGGTTTAACATGTGCATTTCTCTTTTATGTTTCCCATGAGTCACCTCAAGACTTGGAGGTCCATGTGTGTCCTGAGCAAGCCAGAATCCATGGGGCTGTGGAACAGCACCACTCTACTTGAGCAGCACCCAGGCTCAGGGCTGCCTTGTTTAGAGCCCATTTGACATTTAGCGACAGTACTGCTTGAGCTGTAGATTTGCCCATAAAACAGGACAAATCTGCAACTGCCCGCAAAGTATGTATGCTCTGGGGTCACATGCCTGCTCAAGCCTCTGTCAAGTTTGTCATCAGACCCTAGAGTAGCCACAGATTTACCAGGGAGGTGAGGAGGTCTTCAGGATCCAATTAATGCTTCCTGGTGTGCGGATTCCTGGTTATATGGTAGCATTGGTAAGTCTTGCTTGGAGACCCTTATCATTTGATTATTTTAATTTCATTAGTTCCCAGAGGCCAGAGGGAGGATCAGGAGCTCGCTGTGTTAGATGCTACACAGACATGTAGAAAGAGGTTTGCCCCGGAGGTCTTTCAATTTACATACAAGAAGATTAAAGATTAGAGAAACAGAAATATCATGCAAGTACAATAATCAGATGATAAGTGGTAAATGTCGCATTAGTTCCACATTAGATTTTTTTTCCTTGTTTTCTTGTTATATTCCTTTTGCTCTTACCACTAGAGATAAGAGATAAAGAAAGAAAAACTGATGCTTTCCACTCCTATTGCCATATCTCACCCAGGACAAAAGAGTAACTGGCATTTTGTTGGTCTCTGGGTATTATAGTTGTGGTTTTTTTTCCTTAAAATTTATTATTATTAGAAGTATTAGCATCAATAATGTTATTTTTTGCCATTATGGTGCCAAGGTCTGACAGACATAGGATCCATATTGTAAAGATGCTTGATAAGCAGGGGAATTAATCCATGTCTAGTTGGTTTAGCAGCCCTTATTTTGCTGCTTACAAGAAAATGAAGATACTTTTTAGGAGAAAAAAGAAAAAAGAAAAAAAAAGAAGTTCAGTGATTAAAGCAAGTAGTATCTCCTGAGCCCCAGCCCTCTTACAGGACAGTAGAATTTTGCTGTCAGGAGAAGTCTACTCTTTCCCACTTTATAGCTAATGTAATAATTTCTATGCATAGAGAAGTCAATATGCTTCTTGGAAGATTCTGCTCCCTTTAGTGAAGTACAGCAGTCAGCTGGCAATACTTAAGCCATGTATGAAAGGGAGTCAATTTTCTTCCTATGTTCTGCTCTCTAAGGCTGCCTCTAGCTCCAATAGATCTCATTATTTGGTACACCTGTCAGTTTAGTGAAGTGCAGTACATACCATGGGAGGCTTTGGGTGACTTATATCAGCATCTGGCACTTGCCATAATGAGATGTAGAAAGAATGAAAGAAATCACAGTTCCATTGAAGTCAGTGATAACATTCACTGCACTCCAGTGAGGACAGGATTTCGTGCCACATGTATTGGTAAGGGCATGTCCCTGACTTTTCTTAAACAGTTCCACCTACAGGAAGTTTCTCTTATAGGCTATGTGGAGAGGTTCTGAAGTGTATTTTTGGTTTATTATTGCTCAGTGGTCTACTTTGGGAGTAAATATAACAACCAATTTATATAATGATGAGGTCCCAAACTGCAGCGATGATAAGAGCACTGTCTTAGAAAAATTAAAGGAAAGAAAAGTTTTCCTTTCAAAACTGAGTGTCTAGCAAGTTCAGTGACACAAGTCATTTTCCTGGGAAAAGTTTCATATAGCCTCATCAGCATCAGAAATACAACTTTTGCCCTTCGGTTTTTTAAATAGCTGAAAATAGCCCCACATTTTCTTCGTTCTCTCTTGTCGCAGCCTCATTCTCCAGTTCCTCAGTCAGAATTTTCCTTGACCTGCCTGACTCTCATGAAGTCACATGTTTCAAATGATCTAAAGGCTCATTCTCCAGTAGGGCCTGGCTTTAGGGAGCACAGCTCTTGTTGGGGTAGTTAGGGAAATGCCTGTTCCTCCTCTCTGCTTTCCACAGCCAGCACTAGATGGTGCTATGTTACTGAGCTTTGCTTCAGAAAACATCATCAATTTTAGCCTGCTGTTCTCTCCAAGTCATGGGAAAGAGTAGGGCTTCTCTACCCACACTGGAAACACGGACACAGGAAAAAGACCTTTTTCTAACCCTAAATTTGAGCTTTTGTCAGTGCGGGCCTGATTCCAAACCTGAACATCGTTCCAGCCCAGTCTGCTTGTTTCTTTTTATTTTACAAATGGTGCTGCTGTTTCTGTATTTCTTCAGTCCATGTGGAGTGTGTGACACTGATCAGAGACCCGAAGTTACTGGTGATCACAATATCCATCTATCTCTTTAATCTCTTCCTGTAATTCCCCATCTCTCCCCCTCATCCTTAGATGCTCCCACTTCTTAACTTCTTCAAATGTTATATAAGAATACGATGAAAAAACCCCAACAGATCAATTTAAAGCAATTTGCTGTATTTCTTAACAACAGAAATATAAATTAAAAAATGGAGTGAATAGATTCAAAAGAAAACAATTAATACTTTTACCACAAAAGGCAGTCCATGCAGGCTTTTCAGTATGGCACACTGTGCTGTATGAGGGCCATACACACAGGCTTTTCAAGCGTCTCACATTTTGCTGCCCAAGTAATGGAGCTTTGTTCTAAAACACTTCTGTGTTTCTTTTCCTGAGCTTCTGTGGAGCCAATCCTGCTGATCGCATCAACGAGGGTAAAGGGCTTTGGTTGGACCTTGTCTATTCCCTGCCTTCCACCATACAATTTCAGCCAGTTTGAAATACCAGCCTCCACTGTTTTAGGAGAGATGCTAGTTTGTGTTTGGCCACATGCAAGCACAGAGGCTTTCCTCATGCAGGTGGATGTGGTCCTGCATCCCGCTGATGAAGCAGGAGGGGGTGATGGAGGTTTTGTACCGTGCTGTCGTGAACCTTCTGCTAGGATCGTGGTTGAACCTTTCCCTGTTGATGGCTGGCTCCTGGTCTGGCTGTGGGGGTGAGGGCACGAGGCAGCCTGGATAGCCCATCCTCCTCCAGGAGACACCTGGAAATAGGCAGTGGGAACCTGTGGGATGAGCACAGGGGCAAGTGCAGAGGAGAGCTTATCAGGTGGGTGTAAAGGGCTATTTGAGGTCTGGCAGTATCTCTCCAGTGTATATCTCAATAAACTCTCTGCAGTTATGTGAGAAGTAAAGGGCAGTGTCGCAAATGGAGACAGGGAAGGTCGTTCTCTGATGCTATTCAATTTGAGGATGAGGTTGAGCCTTGAAGAAAGGGCTGAAAAATCCAATGTGCATAAGAATCTAAACCTGTGGATGAACAATCCTGAGCTTCAGCTGTCCACTTGTGTTCTTCAAGGTTTTGGGTTTGTGTGTGCAATCCAAACCTGGCTGTATTTCCAAACAAGCATGCAGCATGAGGTATGGGTCTCAAATGTAAAGTCTGGAGGCTCAATCTGTCTCTACGCCAGACAGAGGAAATGTGAAAGCTCAGCTGGAGATGTAAAGGGTTTCTGGACTAGATTCATTCCTCCAAATTTGCGTCCTCCATTTAGGGTGAATCTTTGCAAAACATATTCTAAGTGTCTGTTGCTGAAGTTACATCAGAGATCTAAAATATCAATCAAAATGAGAGTATTTTCTCATTACTGCTCACTGAGGTTCCACACAATGTTTGCTAAAATGCGTGGAAAAAAAGCCATTGAAGTGGTCTCAGCACAGAACTTTGGTGAAATGTATTGCAATATGACCATTATATTAAGGAGGAGGAAAAAGATGGGAAATTTTCTGTGACAGAGGCTGTGTGTGAGCTTGAGGTGCCCTCAGAATTACAAAATTCAGCTGAACTGTATATTTCAAAACCCGAGACAGGAGAAAGAGCCTCACATATTAGTCTCTCATCTGTAGGAAAATAGTTAAAATGACAACAAAGACAAGAAAACCTACATTTCAATTTCAATACATCTGTTTGAATTATGGCTATTTGGTACTTTTGAGAATAAATTGCATTTGAAATGGAATCTTTCTAATGACTTATCTTTCAGGCAGGTATTGTGCACACCTTTTTAATGCATTTTACATGTTTGGAGGGGGAAAGAAAAAAGATGAATTATGAAGAAGTTAAGAGGAAAATAATTTCAGGAGGTAATGGATGAGCTCTGTCTGGAAGATTAATCAAGGCAGTTGCAAGAGAGTGCCAAAAGCATAACTGAAGTAGAACTAAATATCTGATTGTAATTAAAACTTTAGCCTTCTAATGGCTCCATGAAAGATATTTTAATAAACGTGAAATGCACTTTCTAAATGGCACGCTAACTTTTAATGACTTGGGTGTTTTGTTTGATTAGTAACCTGGACTGTTAAATTAAAGCCAACTGCAAATGCATGATAAAATATTGATGGTTTCAGGCAAATGAATTGGGGGAGTTATGCTTGACAGATTTTTGGTATCATTAAGGATTTTAACTGGTGGAAAATATATATTGCTGGTGCTTAAAGATAGTTAAAGAGGATCTCGTCATTTATATGCCCTAGTTTTAATTTTACAGTAATAATGGGAAAAAAATCTGAATTATTCACAGATGGTTGGTCAAGAGAGGTCACTTAATTTAAAAAGTGTTATTTTAATTACACCTGTTTCTCATTTCCGGTATAGAAAATTAAATATTTGGTGGTATTTGGTTATTTCTTTCTTAGAATGCCTGGAGCTTTCTTGAAGCTTCTGTGTGTTTTCTGTGTGTGTTAAAGCAGGAAGAGTGACATGGTAGAAAGAATTCTATTGTTTCCAGTATAAGCAGCTTTATTGGAAGTTAATTAAATTAAAAAACCATAATGGTGTCTGCAGGTTCAGAAGTAACACTTGGGAATTCCAAAGGAAATGGGGATGGTCCCAGAACTCAGCCTCTTTTTAAGAGAGATTTATTGTATTATCAAAATTCAGCAGCCTTTCTGATGTCTTTCCATGATTGAAAAAGAGAAAGTTGAAGGACTGCAGGGAAACTGGTAAAAATTTCCTGGGTTCCTATTAGTTCATATCATCTTAGAACCAGGTCTTACACCGAAGGTATGCTCCGGTTTTATAATAAAACCTTAGACTTTACACAGACTCTCTTCCCCGCAAGGAACAAAGATCAAAACAAGGCACAGCGCCCAGGGCTAATAGAGCAGTGCTTCAGAATAGTTTACATGTGTGGGACTTCACTGGAGAGGAAGGGAACAGGGTATCATTTGCACACACGTGCCGGAGCGACAATGGGAGTGAAGTCATACTTCCACTGAACTCAAAGGATGCCTTGTTTGGATTTTTTATAGGACTAGGTGTTTCCTAAAGCTGCTGCACCACTGTAACATCTTTCTGTCTGCTTCCCTCATTCTGGTTTCTGCTGACTGTGCTCTGGCTGCTCCCGCAGTGATATTCCTCCAGCCCTAGGAACCCACCTTCTTGCAGGCTCTGTAGCAGCCCTTCTGCCTCATTTTCTGCCTCAAGCTTTCCTCCTAGATGCAGGTGGCCAGCCTAGAGCAAGGAGGTAAAAGACAAGTCTTTGGCTGGCTGAAAGTGGATCTAGGGTCAAGAAATTATTGAGAGAGAAATTTGGTGAGGCTTTGGCCAAAGACACATGCGAGTACCTCAGAGGAGTCTCGTGGAAGTAGTAGCTGTCCCCTTGGCTTCCCAGGGGTCCCAGACCTGGGTTAGGACCAAGTTCAGGACCTCCCTGATGAGAGGGAAGCTGGGATTGCAGCCTGCACTGGCCTCTTCTGAGGATGGCTGGGGCAAAAGTTGGGGAAGACATCCAAAGAGAAAGAGTAAGCCAAGGAGAAAGTAGGCAGCTGCTATTTAAACCAGAATCTGCAGTCATAGGCATATTTGAGCTATCTTATAATGCCATCTGGAAGTAATAGGGAAATGCCACAGCTGAGGGGCTACTTAGAGGAAGCTCCAGGGCCAAGAGCAATTTGAACCTACACAGGGGAAGCAGGAACTTGCCACAACCTTTAGGTAATTTCTAGTGGCCACGTAGTCCCAGGCAGAGGGCTGGGTGGCTCAGTAGGCTATGAACCAGTTTGCAGTCTTTTGGCCAATATAATTTATCCTGGGGAGGAAGAACTTGTCAGTTATCAGAGAAAAAAATAATTAGCATATACACTGAAAGAAAGCCTTAGAGACACTGACTACTCTTGTGTATCTGATGGCATCTAGTTACCTGATGCTGGTATCCTTTGCCATTAGGGAAAACTCCAGATCATGTAACTGTGATGGTAGTTCCTTCCATATTTTGTGTTACGTCCCACATGCTTTGTTTCTCCATGGACATTAAACAGCACCCAATCCACCAGAAACCTGAGGTTAATTTTATGCACACGAATATTTCAGCCAGAGCATTTGCAAAATCTAGTACCTTGGATCACACACTCTTCAGGGCCATCTTCTCATTGAGTCATGTGCAATACTGAGCACACTACTGGTGCACAACAAATAAATTATAACTCCCTGGGGACTTCCATTTGTCAGAGAAAAATGCATCCATGTTCAATAAAAGATTCTGTCACTCGATTGCTGTCTGCAGCTCTTTCAGATTTATATATTCAGCTGATGATGAGCCATTCAGTGTGATGGGTGTGATGTGTCTTTCCAGTTGGACAGGATGACCACAAATGTTATTAAATTCTACCAGTCTGCTGACGGAAGACAAAATCTGTTCCCACACAATATGACTAGCACCAGCATAGGAGATAATACAATATTTATTTATGTACAGGAGGCCATAGATAAATTTCCCATATTGTGAGCCTTGTGGAATGCTGAGCGCTCATAAATGATGTACCAACTTTATCCTGGCAGGACTGGCACTTGTAAACATGATGATGTTCCTGACTGGCTCAGTTTTACTGTCATCCAAATGGCTTAGTATATAATGTAAAAGCACGCCTGAGTCAGTGAATGCCCATTTTTGAGTGTAGCCAGATGGATTTCTACTGTGCAGGCCCTTGTTTGATGTCTAAGTTTGCCTCCCACGCACTCTCAGTATCAGCATGCCTGGAAGAAAACCTTGATTTAAGCTGTTTATGGAGGTTCCATGCCTGTGTTCACGAATCTGACGTTCAGCCAAAAGGTT
Source organism: Jacana jacana (assembly GCA_013400555.1). Classification (NCBI taxonomy): domain Eukaryota; kingdom Metazoa; phylum Chordata; class Aves; order Charadriiformes; family Jacanidae; genus Jacana; species Jacana jacana. The sequence goes on along the minus strand of VZTM01019581.1, from coordinate 233,079 downwards.
GGCTTCATTCCTCACCAGACGGAGAGAAACACACTTTTAACATGATTTTCCTGAAAAAACACAGGCTAAGTGGGAAGTGGAATTGTTGGTTTCAGCTGGGATGATGCAGGCAGTGTGGCCTTCTGTTATTTTTTCCAAAGGGTGGGTTTCTCTGCCTCTTTCCTTTGAATAGCTCATCTGGATTTTTTAAAACTGCCCACGCAACATTTTGTCACCAGGTATGTACCCAGCCCCTGGCAAGAATGTTGGAGACCCTTAGAGCCAGCTGGGAGGAACCTGAGCTGTTCCAGGATCCAGCAAGGATGTCATCAGACCAACCTTTGGATGAGGAACTTTTGACACCTCTCAAGGTAAGGGAAATCACAGGTGTGATCGTTAAACTCAGTATTTTTTTCCAAAGTGCATTATTGAAATGTTGGTAGGATTTAAAATCCATAATGTTACATACTCAGTGCTTCTTGCTCTGTTCTTTCAGCCATAGTTTTCTTCCCTTTTCTTTTACTAGATCCCCTTGCCTTTCCATTTAATCAAATCATATTTTTTTTCTTTTTTGCTTTGCTGAGCTTGGTCCATTTGTTCCAGATCAGAACAAGAAAATGATAAGTCCTCCAAGTCCTGGCTTATCTTCCTAACCACTGGGTTTTCTTTTCTGCCTGGGAAGCAGCAGTATCTGTCCATGCCATCATATATTGATCTCAATTTCTGGAAAAGCAAAAGGAAAGAGGCCCTAATCTACTCACGTCACATCTAAAATGGTTAGAGTGAAGGGAGTGACTCTTATTGATAATTTGCTTGTTGGGTTTTTTGTTCAGTCTCTCACTTTGCCACATAATTTGTATGAATTATGACCTTTTATCCCTTTTTAGTATCTCCCCGACCCATTCCTACCATGTGTTTCTTTCCAGATAGATTCCTCATAATTTTCAAACTGCTGAGTATGTTCCCTTTTAATTCTAACTTCTCTTTATTTTTTTTCTCTCCTCCCCCTCACTTTCTCTTCCTTTTATTTCCTGTGTCCTGACCATTCTTTGCCAATGTATTTCATCAGCTTGGCCTTGCTTGTTATCACACAGATGCTGCATCTCACTCTCCCTGTTCTCCAAAGTCCTTCCATATTTAGCTTGCTGCTAAATGACATATTTTCATCCCCTCTGCATCCTTGACATAAGAGGATTTGGTCAGGCCCTGCAGCCTTCATCTCAAAGATAAAAAAAAGGATGGGGTGTAGGGGGGTGAGGATGGATCAAAGGTCCCATCTGAGCCTGGGGGAGGTTTGGGGAGTGCCAGTCTCTGTGGGCAGGGACCAACAAGGAGCAATGCCAGGATTTACTGGGCTGGATATGATCTGAGGAGCTGCATCCCCTGTCTTTCTTTAGCCTTTGCTGCCTCAGGGATGCCTATGTGTGCCAAAAAGGAGCACGAGCACTGTGGTTGAATGTAACATTGAGTACTGGTGATATGAGAAGCATCGCATCTGGTCATTTTGTATTGCCTGGCCTAGGAATCCTGCCAAAACTTAGAGCCAGGGACCAACATCTAGGTAGTGATGGGGTCTTTGCTGTTTGTGCCTTTTAAACAACATAGTTTAGGTTGTAGTAGCGTAAGTGGTTACTGTCCTTCCTGAGTTGAATTGAGGTACTGATACACCCCATACTAATTTCCAGGATTATCAGTGCCCAAGGTGATAAAATACTGTAGGCATTGTAAAGAAGACTTAGTATATATCTTATGTACCATGTTTTGAAGTCTGAAGCTACTCTTCTACTTTTATTTGGTGGGAGTATGAAGCCTGAAATAGCAGCAGCTTGTCCCAGGTCTCTGACAGAATCCTTTCCCACTACTCTAGCTGAAGGCAAATTTATGAAACACATCAATGAAAGAGGTTATATGGTGGCTATTCTTATGGTAGGAGTATTCTTAAGAGACAATATCAAGCAAGTAGATGTGTTTCCAACATGGCCACCAAATTTTGACATATAATACTGGGTGCATGAAGATTTGAATTAGAGTGTGCTGGCTGGGGAGACTTCAGTTACCTGCCTTGTACACTGGCAGCTGCTTATCTACAGAAATTGAAGTTTGCTTTTGCCAGTGAAAAGATCTGGAGATGGAACAAGAGGGCAATATCTGAGGCCAGCAAAGAGCCTATAATGACAAGTAATGAAGTCAGAAGGAGACTTTTGCAATGAAGCACAACTATAAACTACTGTTTCCCTCATCCATGCTACATGACTGGAACCAGGAAATACACTTCAGTATCTTGCCAATGCTCCTCTGTAAGGCTGTGATTGAAGCTGCTTTGAAACTCTGATCCTTAGTGGGATTTTATTATTTTTTTTAAAAGTAGAATGAAAAATGTTCTGTCACGTTCCAGGTTACAAACTGTAGCTGGAGTAATAAAAGGTCACTTTGCCATTCAGCATCCATTTCCTATTCCTTTGAAGTCCAGCATTTACTAGCAAGTAGACCAAGATACTTCAAAAGTTTTAAAGCAGTGTGGTGAGGCAGAGACATAAGTACATGAGCAAAATAACTGATTATCTGGTACTGCCTTTGCTGCTAAACAAAACGGGGCCCACCCTTGTTCTCCCCACATCTGTGCTCTGTGTACTCTTCAGACTTGTCTCTGCCTGGCCTCCTGCGATGTATCTTTTATATAAGGGTACATTTCTTTGAAGTGTGTAGAGGGGAGAAAAAAAGCCTTTTCTTGACATCTCCTTTGTTATGTGGCTTTCTTTTTCTTGGGAGGATTAGAAAATATTTCATCACTTATTCCCTGTCCCCTTCCTCTCTCCCTCTTTCTCTCCCCAACTTGTCATGTTGTGAAAAGAGAGGAAAAACCTAGAAAAAAGATGTTTGCTGTCCATGAGCAGAAAAAAAGAATATGGGAGGCTGCAGTGTTTCTTAAAAGGTAATTTCTTTTGCCAAGCTGCCCTTGTAATCAGATGGGAACATCTGGAAACAAACAAGCAAACCAGTTTTCTCTGGTTATGCCCAGGAAGGAAGATGTTATTAAAATTATCACAGAGCCTTTTCTCAGGGATCAGTGCATGCAAGTGCTCTGATTTTATGCCATGATGTGAGAAGCCAGCCCTGTGCTGGAGACGATGCGACCTTTCAGCTGCAGGGGGCAATCCAGCACAACCCAAGCTGCTTTGTCAATCCTTGAAATAATCCAGCTATTTCTGACAACAAAGGCCGAAATTGTGCTCCCGGTTTGGGGACTGCAAGGCTACGTTCTAGTGCAAGGATCAGTCTCCTTTGTGCTGTGATTACGTATTGTGTGAAAAACCCTTCATCAGCTATTACCATGTGTCCACTGGATGTGATGGAGTTGCCTGTTTTCTTACCAGCAGGTTGGTTTATTTGGGTGAAGAACTTGTGCTAGCCCTGAAGTGCTGCTTTAGAGACTGGCCATCCTGCTGGGCTCCCTGTGGCTGCTCTCACGCCATGCCATCAGCAGTAGGTGCTGGAGGAAAAAGGGAAGGATCAGGAATGTGTTGTTTCCTCCTTTAAATGCAGCCAAAATGAAAGGTATTTGGAAAACAATCTTACAGTAAACACGATTGCTGGGAACAGTCATGTTGGGCCCCCCAAAAAAAGTCATAGCCTATTGGCACAGTGAGACACTGGTGCAGGGGGAGTGGGGTGAGAGCTGGTGAGGAAGGGAAGGTAGGAAGCAGAGCTCTGGCAGCATTTGCTTTCTCCATTTTAGCCCCTTACACCCTTGGTGCAAGACAATGAAGAAGCATCTTCACCTGCTCTAGGTTTCCCGTGGGGTCCTGCTTTAGGGTAGGAAGGCTCTGCAGATGGTTCTGGACAGGTTGGATTGATGGGCTAAGGCCAACAGTATGAGGATCCACACAACCAAGTGCCAGGTCCTGCACTTGGGTCACAACAACCTCATGCAGTGTTACAGGCTTGGGGAAGAGTGGCTGGAGAGCTGCCTGGCTGAAGGGGACTTAGGGGTGTTGGCCAACTGTCAGCTGAACATGAGCCAGCAGTGCACCCAGGTGGCCAAAAGGCCAACAGCATCCTGGCCTGTATCAGGAACAGTGTGGTGAGTAGGACCAGGCAAGTGATGGTCCCCCTGTACTTGGCACTGGTGACACCCCACCTTGAGTACTGTGTCCAGTTTTGAGGTGCTGGAACGGGTCCAGAAAAGGCGATGAAACTGGTGAGGGGTCTGGAGAGTAAGTTTTATGAGGAGAGCTGGGGTTGTTCAGTCTGGAGAAAAGGAGGCTGAGGGAAGACCTTCTTGCTCTCCACAACTACCTGAAAGGAGGTTGTAGAGAGGTGGTCTCTTCTCCCAGATCACAGGTGATAGGACAAGAGGAAACGGCCTCAAGTTGCGCCAGGGGAGGTTTAGATTGGATATAAGGAGAAATTTCTTCACTGAAAGGGTTTTCAACCATTGGAACAGGCTGCCCAGGGAAGTGTTTGCATCACCATCCTTGGAGGTATTTAAAAGAAGGCTAGATGTGGTGCCGAGGGACATGGTTTAGTGGTGGCTTTGGCAGTATCAGGTTAATAGTTGGATTTAAAGGTCCCTTCCAACTTAGATGATTTCTATAATTCTAGGATTTAGTGGTGCTCGGGAGCAAAGTGGCTCCCTCAGAGGCAGGGTGGCCATCCCAGGGCTCTCTGGACCTGAGTGAGGGCATGTTTAGTTTGGCTGGGCATGTTTAGTTTTGAGAAGAGTAGGCTCATTGCCCTCTACAACTACCTAAAAGGAGATTATACAGAAGTGGGTGTTGGCCTCATCTCCTAAGTGAATATGACAAGACCAGAGGAAATGGTCTGAAGTTGTGGCAGGAGAGGTTCAGATTAGGTATTAGGAAGAATTACTTTACTGAAAGAGTGGTCAGGCACTGGAACAGCCTGCCCAGGGAGGTGATTGAGTGACCAGGGAGGTGATATGAGGTGATCCTTGGAGTTATTTAAGAAATGTGTAGAAGCAGGACTTCAGGGCATGCTCTAGCGGCATGCTCCAGTGGCTGAGATTGTAGGGGTTTTTTGTGTGTGTATGGTTGGACTCGGTGATCTCAGAAGTCCTTTCCAACCCTAATGATTCTGTGATTCTGTGAGGGAATTGCAGCAGGAGGCTTGTTAAAAGCCTCCTCAACATGTTTCATCTTCTGCATCTGCTTAAGGACTGCAGGCAGCACTCTCCTGAGCTGCTGCCTACCTGCTATCTCCTGCTCTGGGCCACCAATCCCTGATATCCCATGGTCCCATCCTCATGTCAGAGCACGGTTTTTGTCACAGGCCCTGGCTTTACCACTGCTTCTTAGTTAAGGTGCCGTGCTGTGCCATATGGGCATGGCCAGTAGTGAAGTACAGTGGGCACCCTGCTCCTTCATGTACCTGGCTGAGGCCTGGTGCAGCTGGCTAGCGAGTTCAGTGCTTGGCAGGACACACAGGGAAGTCAGAAGCAGCTCAGGGAAGGAGAGGAAGCTAATGGGGAGACATCGGACCTGGGGGTGGGAAGCATAGCACTGGTTGTGAACTGATGGATTAGCTGCAGGTTAATGTCCACAGAGTAAAGGCACTCAGAAAGGCTCACACCAGCCTGCCACCTCTGGCTCCTCTGCCTCTGTGGTGTGAGCCACCCTGGGCAGTGCTGCTGACAGCCTGGCTGGGCTCTGATTCTGAGCAAAGGAACCAGTGGGGTCAGCCATGCTTGCCAGCAGCTGGTCTGTGCAATTTCCCCCAGTGGCATGGTACTGGGGTAATTCTTCTCATTAGGCTTTGCTTCTGAGGGCTGCAGATGTTTCCTACACATGCCTTGAGTCTTTCATGTCATGAGAGAGACTGCTGGGAGCCCAGCTCACCACCACTCCTGGTGAGCAAGACATGAACAAAAATGGTCAAATTCTAATGTCTGTAAAAGTCTCTGTCAGGCAGTGTCATGTGAAAAGCCCTATGTGAGACTGAAGATCCTTTCTGATGGCAATAGAGAGGATGTTGATTAGAAAGGGCTTTTGGACCTGGGGAGGTCAGGTGGTGGGACGAGGAGGAGTCGGTGCACTTCTCTCCTGTGCAGGGGAGTAGAATGGGACTCTCTGTAGCAGCTCTTGTGCTGTGACTTTAGTGAGCAGTGGAGTTTATTGTGCTGAATTTGCTATGGATTTGCATTGTAGGGTGAGGTTATCTCTTGTCAGACAAAGAGCAAAGATTGTTCAAAGCTTGCCCTGTGGTTACAGCATGTATAAAGTATCGCCAATGTAGATTTTCGGGCAGCTAATGATACAGTTTTGTTCCCACTAGAAATGTGGTTTAGTAGAATGAGTACACTTGTGTCAGATTTGGTTAAAACTGGACAACAGGCGGGATACTACTGGCAGGAGGCAGAACCAGTAGATATAGACAACACAGTCATATCAACCTCATTGCCTTAGAAAGTTGGATTAAAAATTAAATAACTGATATCCTTCTGAAGACCCTTAACATGCAATGCAACCCAAAATATTAGCAAAGATTGCATCTAATGTTCAAGGTGGTAGGAGGCTAACAGGTTTTTGTCTGGTTATTTCAATAATCAAGCAACTTAGAAAAGACTTGTGGAGCTTTTTACAGTGTAGAGCTTGTCTAATGAATAAGAAACATGTTTTTGTTTAAATATTAGGAAATGGATTTGTTAGTTTCCTGTGTGTGGGAGGGAAAAAAAAAACAAACAACATTTAGAACTAGAATAACCCTGGGGTTTCCCTTTGGCTTTTTTGTAATATCCGTAGGCAAGCCTGGTTGCCCTGACAAAACTCATGAGAAGCCCACTGCTCTGATCCAAATTTTTCTCAAACCTTTGGAAGTGCCTCTGAAGGAGAAAGGATTAAATTTCCAAAGTTAGATTCAGTCACAAGACATTGATATTACTGTAAACCTTCCAACTTTAAAAAAAAAATAAATCATGAATATTAATGGATGGCTCCTCTTCACTCCCAGGATTGAATCCCTGGTGTGGAGGGAGCTTGGGGATGCCCCCGCCTCCCCTTGCTGCCCTTCACCCCTACTCCATCCTGGGAGGTGCTGCTCACCCCTCCGGCACGACTCTGCCGCACTCCTCTTGGGAAGCAGTCACTTCGCCTCCGGTGGTGGTTCTGCTTCAGGTTTTATGAATTACTACTCTCTCTGCACAGGGCTGGCAAAGTGGAGCTTTTTGTTTGTATAGCTGCTCTAGATACAATTTTATTATTAATCACATCAAGGGAGGCTCAGAGGTTTTAGGGCTAGAAGCGACCATTACTGTAATCTAGTTTGGAAAATTTTTTCCACAGTGTTTTTGGGTTTTGTCAAAAAGAAAAATGGTATTTGTTTTCCTTTGCCCTAAGGTCTTAAGGTGTAATTTAACTTTTTCATAAACCAAGCAAAATCATAGAATAATCATCATCATAGAATTTTTAAAAAGTTTTTTTTCATTTACTGGAAAAGTTTTTGAAAATTATTTTTCCATATTGAAATGAAAATCTACCCTAGTTTTAAATGGGGGGACCTCACTCCTGCCCACCTTTCAGTACAAAAGGCAGACAAACTCCTTAACTGTGCTGCCATAGGAGAGTCCGAGGATGGGGGCATGGACACAGCACAGCAGGATCTGCCCAGTGAAGTTCGTGAGAGTTTTATCTGTATCTGAATAACAAGCCGAAATGGGCCATAGAGGAATTCTGCTCACATTTCTGACAGCAGCAAAACTTTCAGCTATTCTTGATGTTCAACTCTGAGGACTTGCTTAATATTCAACACTGGTTTCATCATCAAAGAAATTGAGGCAAAATTAAAAATTCTTTTCCTGGGTCTGTTATTTTCACAGCTTCTACTTCCTTTCAATTTTGATACTGCCATCCATTTTGATAAAAGAAAATGATGTGTGAGGAACAAGGCAGGCAGGAAGGAGACAGAACGAGAAGTGCTGTTCAATGCCGACTTCACCTCTGCAGAAGTTTATAATAAGGTGTCTGCAGATCACTCCCTGCTGAAAGCTCTCACAAATAACACCCCTGCTCACGGAAAGCGAATGAAACCAGCCCTGCCGCACATGGCTGCTGGTGAGCACCGCAGCATGCTCTGATCTCCGAGCAGTTGGTGTCTCTTGTCTAGTGCTGCACAATTTATTTCTACTTTTTTCTGTTGAGTACATATGACTTCTGTGTTGGGGTTTTTTTTGTGTGTGTCTAGTCTCCCTGCTCCATGAAAGCTTTTTATTGGAACGAAAGGCTTATTGATCTAGATTGACTCCTGGGGCTGGCTCTTAGGATCCAGAAGAAAGCTTTTTTCAATGAGCCCAGCTTACAAAAGCATCCTCTCTGCCATTTATTCCCCAAATGAATGGGTGAAGGAGGAGGCATGCCATGTAGGCACCTTAAAGAGCAATGTGAAGGTGGTCTAGAGCTTTGGAGGGACCTGCTGAGGCTCTGAATTAGGGTCAGTCCTGACTATGACACTGATTCCCAGTGCGACCTTGAGCAAGTCACTTGGGTCTGTTCCCACATGCAGTGGTCAGGGGCTGCACAAAACGTGTAATGCAACTCTGCCTTAGGCTCTGACTCGGTATTTGCATTCCCATCACAGGGGAAACCCCTCTATTGCACCACCCTGGCCAGGACAAACCCTGGTAGCAACCGAGCTGCAGCACGACAGTAGTCCGTGGGTGGTGGATTTCCCTTGTGGGACAAGCAGTGTAGTGGTGATGGCCTCAGAGGTGTAGCCATTGGAAGAGGATGAACAATGAAGGTTTTCTGTGACAAAAGGAAAATTGAATGAATTCCTGCCAGTGCTCTAGACTTCAGTAGGCTGTTAAATACAAAAATCAATGTTAATGTAACATTACAGCCATGCTTTTAAACCTGCTAGTTAACCTGTGGAGCTCAGCCTGTAATTGTACAACCCCCTTTTGAACTGTACAGAGGCCAGTATCTAAAACATTACTTACACAGAAAAATGGTGAGGTATTTTCCTTTTCCATAACTCCAAAAGAGTTTTGCAGAGCAGGAAGTAAAATTTGTCTCAGAACAAATTAAATATGTGGGAAATCTCACTTTAGAGACTGAAATTTTCAAAAAGTTCCCCCACATTTTCCAGAATATGAAGGAAAGCCGACACTCTCATCTTTAGGTATTCATCCGCGCAGTAGTATTTTTCAAACCCTCTGCAGCAGCAGAAGGTAGCCCTCAGAATGTATCTTTGGATGAGGAGCTCTTCAGATTAAGAATGTCATTCTGTGGTCCTACACTAATTGGTGCAATGGGATGCCCATCCCTACCAGGCCTTGAGGCATCACTGCATTTGTTGGTGTTGCTGTTGGAGTCACTCTTGCTGGCAGTTAAAAGTTGGTCTCATAGTTGTAATGTGTATTCATACTCCATATGACTATCAGCGGTTTTTCAAATGCCATTCTTTTCATGGTGCTGCTCTTTGCATAAGAAAAAATGCTTTAATTTACATAGTCTCCAGGGGGATGGCAAACAAAACCTGTAGCCTGATTGTTTTCCCTGTCATTATCTATTTGTCTGAGAACTTCTTGCATGTCACTTTGCTGGTATAACCTGATAATTTATTGCAATTAATGGACATGAATTTACTAGCAGCAGAACATTGGGGGCATTTGCTGTTCTAGTGACCCTTGTCTTCTCTTCCCCTAATAGCTCATCCAACTCATATGGTCCCAGCTGAAGCTTTGGATCCTCCAAGGCTGCAGAGGAGACAAAAGGCTGTGCAGCAGCCCAGAAGGGTGTACTACATGCCCTTTTATGTGATCTGTTGTGGGGATGGGCCCATATGCCCGTGGTAAAAGAAAGGAAATATTTTTAAAGCTGTGTAGACATTATCATGGCTCGTGTGTGGAAGGGTCAATCTAAGGTTGTCATGGGGACTGTGTCTGAAATCCTGGTGGTGCTGAAGTCTGAGAGCTTTGACAGACCCATTAATTGAGTTTCTGTGGTTGGTAAGCCTTCTCTCCTAGTATTATTTTTAGTGCCACACAGAGAAATCTGAATGCAATGGAGTTCATGGAAAGGGGCTGAAATGTCTGTGCCCTGTGCCATTCCCATGGTCTGTGAAGGTGTGGGCAGAGAGAGTGAAGAGGGCAGGCCCTCTGTCCTGGCTCTTCATTGGCGTGGGCTGGAGGCTGCGACCTGCACAGTGCTATGGGGGAAGCTGCTGTGCAGGAGATGGAGGTCCAGGCTGCAGGTCACAGTCCCCTTCCTCGCCTCACTGGGATGTGTGGGGATGCTGAGCCCTAGTGGGTAGAACCAGGCTTTCCTTCCCCAATGGCTCTGGAGCACCACAGTTTAGATTTTGGTCTGTGGACAGGCTGTGCAGCCCTTGGGGTTAAGGACTGGGTTAACTGGCCGGGTACCCAAGAGGAGGCTCCAGCTCTGAAGGGGATGCTGTACAGTGGCTTCCTGTTTCTTTCTTCCTTGAATTTAAACTCCTTAAAAACAAATCCCTTCACTCCCCAAATAAGCTCTTTACTTCTGCCTTTCAAGCCTAAATAGCTTAGCATATAAGTAGCTTCTTTTGGAAAAAAAAGTCAACACTGTCTGTGTTTTTGTGATCAGACGCTCAGAATGAATTTCGGTCTAATCTGAGTTTTGAAATTGATTCAGCTCTATGACCTTGGGCAAGTTACTTAACCTCTCGGTGCCCCAGTTTTTCCATTTGTAAAACAGAGAACTGAATACCCTTGTGAGCTGGGTAAATATGTCCTGAAGCTTAATTAAGATATGCCTGTTTTTAGAGGGCTTTGAGCTCTGTGGTTGGAAGCACAATGGAGGAGCAAAACATGCCTCTTGGCAGGGAGTTTCAGCGCCCAGCCCAATCTGTGGGTCTGGAGCATGCCCCAGCTCAAACAGAACCTTCCCATAGCCGTTAAACATAAATGCCAACAGGAGGTTTGTACTTGCCAGGACTGGCTCTGGAGTGGCTTGATCCCATCTCTGCTTGGAGATGCAGTGGAGCAGACTCGTGTTGCCCCAGCTAGGCGTTATGCTAAGGAGGAACAACGGAAGAGGAGATGTCAGCTGTACTTGACCCTCCTGATTTCCAGCCCTATTTGGTTTGAAAGACGACATGTGCAGGCTGGAGGAATTCTGGAAGCAAAGTGGAAGTGTTGGCATGCCCGTTTGCATACTAATACACCCCGAATGCCATTATTTTTCCAGCTTCCACAGCTGTGTTATGACTGTACTGGAGCTGAATTCTAACAACCAGCCAAAAGGTTTGTTTGCATGTATATGTGCACGGAGGTTTTGCAAGCAAAACTGGAAAGCTTTCTAGTTGTCGCAGTTGTTGTGTTGTGGTGGTTTCCTTTTAAACCCAGCACACTTTTGTGCTTACATTAAAAATTATGGATCAGCTGTATTTTAACAAATGTCTCTTCCCTGAATTTATGCGGTTGATGGCCTCAGAGCTCAGTTTGAAAGGTTTCCCCCTCTGTATTGCAACTGGGATTCCTTCCATAGATTTCTTCTTCTTCTTTCTTTTTTTTTTTTTTTTTTTAATAGAAACAGTGTTTTATCTTTGTATCTTTGTCTTGTATAAAAGATAAAAATCTATAGTAATTCTTTCCTATGTAGACTGCTCTATTTTTCCCGTAAAACACTCTTGCAAATAAGTCTGCAGATCTTTCAACACAATGCCTGAAGCATCACACATGATAAATCCTTCCCTAGTCTCAGCTTTCTGTAACCTTCCCCATTCCTCACAATGACACACACTTTCTCTCATTCATCTTTTATTACAATTCAATATTGTGCTTGAATATAATTAGTTTGTATGCAGCGTTCCCTCTCCCCCTTCCTTGTTTTGTTTTGTTTTTGTTTTTTTCTTGAAAAAGGACAAACTACTTGTTCCCATGCACATTTCATCTGGAAATTGACTTCAGTGTTATAGGTTCCAATATATTTACACAACAGGTAGGGAAAGGTATTGGGAAAAGAAGAAATATTTTTAACATCGTAAACCTCTAGCAAAAATATGTATGTAATAGAATCTGGTACTGTGGTATTACACACATTACAACTGTCACTGTGACTTACAGCCTTAGTTTAGCTGAAAGAAAATCTATAACCCTAGAAATGCAACAATGTCCGAGTCACAGTTCAGAGTAATAAATGTTTTTCACAGAATACTGTAATCCATATTTCCAAAGCTGATACAACAAAGGCATTTCGACTAGAAATCTTTCAATTTCATGGGCGGAGGCTCAGAGAGGGAGAGAAGAACGGTTAGGAGAAAGGATAAGCAATTAAATGCCTGTGTTCAGAAATATTGGCCCGGTGGCTGCGCCTTTGGTGATTGTTTTTGCCTCCAAATTATATCTTAATGAAGTATCATCTCTTTTTTAATATCAGTATGAAAAATCAACTTTTAAAGTCTATGCTTAGTTGAGGGTGGTGAAGGTATTGGGTTGCAGATAGCTTAGCGTTCCCTACATCATGGACACAGTCCCTCTGGGGCTGATGGTGTTCAGATGAGGTGTGGTGTACTTGTGGGATAAAATGGCCTGTTTTGGCTGGTCAGGGCCCTTGAACATGCTCCTCTCTTTGTCAGTGCTGGGAGCTGCCAGCCCCTATGCCTCTTTGGGGTCCAGTATGCAGCCTCCATGTGCACCTGCTGCCGAGCCCTTAATCTCCGTGGTGGGATGAACTGATGGCTTGATGGGTGTGTTCCTATTCTTGGCTTGGGAACCTGAACTGGGAAGGCTTCTCCCAGATGTTAATTTTTAATTCACCCCCATTACATTTTCACCAGGAACGGTGTTCATGGGCCAAATGCGGTGAGAACCCTGGAGTATCCTTGTGTCGCTGGCTTTGGTTTGACTTTGTGTACAGGGAGAGAACTTGACCACATGCCAGCACAGTGAGGCCATCCTGGCAGGCCTTCCTGCCAGTGACAGCAAACAAATATATCATGCTACATATTTCCTTTCTCAGAAGGGTATAGTTTGAGTAGCTAAGTAGCTTGTGTTTTGGGCTCCCAAGACCTTCATTTGTCTCTGCCTTCAGACTTCCTGGCAAGCTTGCTCATGTCTATTAATTTTCTAAAATCCATGAAAGCAAAAAAAGAGCAAATTGCATTAAAGTAATCTGTAATCATTTGAGTTACAGTATGAGTGAAATACTCTCATAGCTGAGCAGTTAAAATGGAAATGCAATGTTGGGAAGCTATATGTGCCATAGTTTATTGCCTGCTATACACATTGCAGAGTATCAGGTTCATTCCAGTCAAGGTTAGTCAGACACTTGTGTTTGGTCTTATGTTTAGGAAAAAAAAAAAAGAGGAAAAAAAAAGATTTTTAAAAAAAAAAAAAAAGAAAGGAAAATGGAGGCACTAATAATAGGAAAAGACTTCTGTCTTATTAGGCCCTTCATTTGTTTCTTTTCTTTCCTGGTGGGGCTGAGCAGATAGGCTGGCACCCAGAACTGCTGAGCAGGGTGCCTTTCCCAGCAAGCATGCAGGTAGCATGGAGAGGCCAGTAGGTTGGTCTGTACTGAAGAGCAAAGATTTTAATCAGAAATGCAGAAACTCAGCATATTGAGTTGTATTATCATCTTGAAGCGTTGCAAGCGCTTAGTATATATAGCACTAACATTGCCCCTACTATGCTGAGACATCATGCTTGCTTTAATGCACAGTACTAAAAATTTCAACTTCACATAAATTAGCTTTATTAGCTACTTTACTTAGTCATCATTCCTATTACTGCTTCATTAGATATCTGATTCATAATCATTGACTTATGAAGAACAGATTGCAAAGAGTTTTCCCCCTCCCGTCTGCTTCTCACCTTCCCATGCTTCGGTGTGCATTCAGACTAGTGCAATGGTACAATGGATAATGCCAATCTCTTTTGAATCTTGATGTGGGACAGCCTGAAATGCACTGTCCTTGTAATGTTGCATTTCCCTCTCAGACCCATTGTAGGAGGCTCTATCATTCTTGATTGGAGTGTCTGACTCACAAGGATGAGCTAATTTTGTTGGCAAGATCCTTCATTCCTGAGCCAGGACAATCATATTTTTTCTGGTGCTTGGGTGGCTGTTATAGGAGCGTGAAATATTGCACATGTGTAAAATAGTCAAGGCACAAAAATATGTTCCCAAAGTGGTGATGCTATGAACAGTTTACTTGCCCTTGGTACAGGGGAGAGCAGACACAGCCAGGGCATTTTTCCACCTCACTAATGTGAAGCAGCAGTTCATCAACTGGTTTTTGTGTCAGGAGACTACATGGCTCTGAAACTCGTTTTTGCATCTACCTGGGCGTGACTTTAAAGTTCACCCTTCTGCTGAAATGCATTTATCAAGCAACTGGGGTCTCAAAAAAGTCTGGATGATGCCTGGGGTTTATCACCCCTGTCCCTTAGACTGTTATGCTTGTTGTAGACCTTGGGAGAACTCAAAGCATGATATTGGATGTTTTGGGAGGCAAAGGTAGGAACATCTTCTTGAAAGGAAACTGACCTTTCTTTATATTGTTTTTATTTGCTGCTATCCTTTGTTTTTTGATTGTTCTGGCAGCACCCTCTTCAAGTACTGTGGAATTTCTCTAGTGACTCATAATTCAGTGGAAGTGTATGCGTCACACCAGCAGACCACGTGTTTCTTGTTTGGAAAGAGGTGGCTTTTACCAGTGCTTCCAAGGAAAGCGGTGCTTTTCCTTCTGATTGCCCAGAAGGAATTTTCCTGTCATCAGGCTATTCTTTCACAGTGAAATGGGAAAGTTTTGCTAAAAGAGTTCTTGTTTGTAGCGGAAAAGGATTCAGCTGCAGGGACGTGAGCGTGGCTAATGCTTGCAAACCCATCACGCCTCAGACGGGAGGCTCTGGCCCTGGGGAAGGGCCTGCGCTGGTTTTCCTTGCTGCAATGAGGAGAAAATTTGAAAATCCCAAATGCCTTGTAGAATTCCTATGACCTTTTGGTAACTTTTTAGACACATGCACTTGCTAAACTCTAATATGCATGTGGTCACTGAACTGGCACTCTTCAAAATTAAATAGACCTAATGCAAATTACTAATAATCTGAGAAAGCTTTGTGCTAAAGAGGCTGTAGTAAAATTTCACAGGAGAATCCTCTTCTGCAGGCTATGTTAAATGGCCTTGTTAGACATTTGAGTATTGAGTGTCATTATGTAGTGATTTGAGAAGGACAGAAAAAAATCGTAAAACTGCTAGTAAGATTCTCACAGCAGATCTATTATGGCTAGTCTCACTAGTAATAATTTAGAGTTTTAATTTTCTCAAGTGTCCCACAGGTTTACTATATCCAGCCAAATGGTTCATGGAAAAGTTGGCAGAATGGAAGCTTTTTATGACCTGTCCCTACTGGTGCCTTTTTATAGCGTCACCCAGCCATTCCCACCCCTCATATATGTACGTGCCACACACATGGGCATGTGTGCATGTCCACACAGACACATCAGGACTCTCAGGGAGCTGTAGGATTTTGTCAACTCTCAGCTAAATTCACATGATTCAGAAACCATCAGCACCTCCATGCAGGGCTGCTTTTTTTTCCTTCTCCCCCCCCCCCCCCCCATTTTTAAATATATATGAAAAGCCAAACTCAAAGGCAGATTGATTGATACAGGAGCTCAAAGAGTGATAGTGGGTTCCCAATTTGAATAGCCTTCCTGAAAAACTGCACCTCTGTCTCTGGGTTTTACTCATCAATCAATATCCATCTGTTTGAAAAGTGAAGCACCTGCTGAGAAGCGTGTAAGACCCCTGGCACAGAGTGTAAATACCCTGAACCTTGGGATTTATAGCAGCAGGCAGGGGAAAAAAATATATTTCCTACCTAATCGGCACAATGCAGGTGAAGTTATCCACGCTGGGTGCCAGGCTCACGATTTGGAGGCATCTGGTGCTGATGAACAGGGATGGGAGGGTACGTGCCTTGGTGTCTCAGGGATCTGCAGGGACATGGTTAGCTGGCACTCCTCGGGGTACAGAGCTGGCCGCAGGTGCAGTAGGTTGGGACACCTGACCTGGGGATTTTAAACAGAGGTGTTGAAATTAGCTTCAACATCTGCAAAAACTCTTTGACAGAGGCTCTTGCAGCAAAGTCCCCAGAACATGAATTTTGACAAGGAAAGAGCCCATTATTATCAGTGATGTTTCAACCATTATTTTATGAATATATTCAATGACAAGAACTAGCTTGTTTCCAAGACAACAAAATTCAAACCCTGTCCATGATTGCTCTAAAGGAGGCCTCCTGTCATTTCGTTCCTTTGAAGAAACTCACAATTTGATGGGCAAAATGCCAGAAATAATTAGACAGAATAGCACCATAAACCCCAATGGAAGCAAAATATCTGCTGTAAGAATTTCCCACCAGAAATCCTGAAAATCAAATCAAAGTCCGGATAAAATCTTTTCTGTTGAGTATATGAATACACACACACACAAAAAAAAAAAAAAAAAAAAAAAAGGGTGGGAGAAGACTATCCAGTTTTCTACCTCATCAAAGAGAATACTAAAAATTGTCTTTGTGACTTGCTTGTGTCTTCTTGTGAAATAATAAGTGGGCAGGGCAATCAAATTTAAAGCAGCATTCCCCAAAGCAAGGTCAAAACTGCTAGAAATGTTCATTTCATTTTTATTTGCTTTTCCTGTGAGGTACCCACTGTGGCTATAATTTCCCATTCTTTATGGGGAGATCAAAAGATTTGTGCTGTGCAGCGTAGGAATCAATTCAGTCATCCTGGCAGCACGCCAATCTTTATTACGTTATTTGTTAACCCGAGTTATTGCAGAATAGAATAACTGTTCCGTGGGATAAATGAGGGAGTTTTTCTTGCTTCCTTGACCTTGATTTCCACGCTCCTGCCTTGTCCTCTCAGTACCCACATGCAGATAATGATTGTCTGTGTTGGAGTGAATGAAATATCACTGCGGATCCTATGCCGAAGCAAATCCTTGATTTGGTGGCGTGTAAGCTAACCGGTAGCTTGCATTGTTTGCCTTTGCCCTGTGCAGCATAGAGAGTCTCAGGTATTTCTTACAGTGGGTGAATCTCCTCTTTTTACTGGCAGTAAAATCAGCACTGGTGACAAGAGCTGCATTTGCCATTTTCTTCCTATGAGGCCATTTGTGTAACTCTTAAAAGCTAAATAAATCAGCCCAGTGATTCTCCTCGGAATAGTTGCGGGGTTTTTCAAGGAATAATTTTCATTAAGTTTGTGAACAGTGACAGATTTTGGTAGTTTTAGAGATGTGCATTAGGGGTAAGTTAAAACCAACTTGGAATTTTGCCTAAGTAAGCATTACAGTTTCAAGCGTACCAGTTCCTCATTGGGAATTTTTCACTTATATTTCCTCAACAAAGACGTGCAGCCTTTGCTCAGTCATATTTTTCATAGAGAAACTGGAGGCTCAGTTCTGTTTTGCATTGAACTGATCTAATTCAAAATCGCCTTGATGCTGATCACGTCAGGCAGCTTTGGGATTGAATTGGCATTCACCTCCATCCCAAGGAGCAGCTGCAGTGACCTCTGATAGTGGAAATTTGTGGGCACTGTGCCCCACTGAACCTAGACTCTGTGGCCAGGTGCATACCCCTCGCCACACAGAGCTCTCCAATTGAAAGAGCTGTACTGGAAGTCATTGCCACCGGTTTTTGTGGTCATGCTGGGGGACAGAGCGTGGGAGGGGAGAAGGGACAGCCCACAGCGAGATGTTTAGGAGTCTGAGACAGGCTTGAGGTTTAATTTTGCTGAGATAGTAGTAGCAGTATGTCGATACGTAGCCTGCACTATGAAATGTCAAACTGGGTTGAAGCCCTCCCCAGCTATTTTAGTTCAGTATAACAAAGTTAGAGGGTTTGGTAAAGGAGATAGAAGAGGAACAAAACTTGCAGAGTCCTTCAAAATGCTCGCTGCTGCTAAAAAGCAGATTTTTAACCCTATTTGGAAACAGAAACTATTGTCAAAATCTAAGGATTTTTCATGGGACAAATAGCCTTCATGAGAACAAACCCCAGTCATTGAGTTGCAGACCAAAGTTAATGGCAATTAGTTGGCACCAAAAAAGTGCAAAGCACCCAAAAAAAGAGGAGGGTGTGGAGAGAACCAGGGACTGGGGAGTTGGTACGTGTTCAGTAACACAGAAGAGGAAGTACCTACCTTTTTTTGTCTCTCCCATGAGAGGCCCACAATGGTGGGGAAATCCAGAAGATAGAAGGACAGATAGCGAAACCTGGGCTGCTGCCGCCCAGTGATGCAGGTCTGGGCAGGGGAGGGTGAATGCTATGGTCGTGAGTGGGAGAAGAACAAGGGCAGGGCTCTAGGGAACTGGAAGATTTTCTCCTTTTGAGAGATCAGGACCAGAACTCAGCCACGACTTCCCCTCATGGCAGTCCCAGTCCTGTGAAGCCCAGTTTGGGTTGTGCCAGCTGCACTAAATGGAGTGGGGTCACTAGAAAACAGTATGCAGCCAGGCCTTGTGATGGGCAGCGCAGGGCAGGGGAGAAAGATTCTCTGCCTTCACCAAAAGGCCCAGTGAAGAGTCCCAAATACTGCTTTGCAGAGTGTTTTTCCCATTCTGCTCTTCCATAGTCTGATGCTATAATTTGAAAATACCTCTGCATCGCAGTAGGTTGAGACAAAGATGTTTACAAAAGCACTAAGCCTGAGAATCCAGCCACCCAGCACCAAAATGGGAAACTTAAATTCATAAGCTCCCTTCTTTAAACTGATGGAAATGGATCCAAACAAAACAAAGCAAAACAAAAGCAGTAGGTAAACATGTTGGAATGTACAATGGATAATGGATATTGAGGGATGATCTAGTCATGCATGCTAAACAGATACATTTATGAGTATAAATTTAATTAGCATCTGGAAATTAACAAGGCTAGAAAGAAGGGCAATGTGTTTTTAAGTGAAGGCGATGAATAGGTACTGTTTGGTGCATATAGATAAATGAGGATTTAATTTGTAAGACATAATGAGCCAGGTGCCTATAAAATAATTTGTGGTTGTTTTCTGTTTTTTGTTCTGCTGGATATCAGAGAAGATAATGGTTAACACTTCAAGGTCAATCTGTCTCTACCTGTTTGTCTCTTTTTGGGAAAAATATTTTAAAAACTAACTAACTAAAATTAATTTCCCTCGTAGTAAACTGATAGGGTTGTTTTTGTTTGTTGGTTTGTTGTTTTTTTTTAATTGAGGAAATTATATGTCTTTAATAATTTTACAGCCAGCCTTTGTCAAAGAGGGATTTAGCTGCTGCTCTGATTTTCATCCTCCAATCTGTGTGTCAACTGAGGGAGCTCCTGTGGAGAAATGCCAGTCCAAGACTAAGTCCCTTATGTGTGCCCATGTGGGAGTGGGGATGTATTTCCAGAAGAACTAATATTTCATAATGCTTGAAACTGCAAACATTGAATTTAAAACAGAGCATCACTTCAAACCCAAAGCATTTGTTTAGAAACAGACTTTTGTGAGTTTCTTTAATAACAATAGTTAAACTGAGTGCTGTGTGATGCTATGAATTGCCTTTTCACTGTCATCCAAAGGACCTTCATCCATCTTCTTAAGCATTTCAGCAGAGACTACTACCACTTGGACTGAAAAATTAACAATAGCAGGAGATCCTGTTATCCCAGTGATGGATAGGACTGTAAAGGTTACATGTTGGGTCATGGTGATGTTCAGCAGAGTGAAGGAACATTAGGGCAGTCTTTTTTTCTGTTTTCCCATATTTCTGGGAGTTCTTCTGCTGTCTCTGTGTGTTGGGATGTAAGCAGCATGGACCTTGTAGAGCCAGCCTCTTTGTCTACACACTGCTTTACCCAGGTGGAAAAACAGTCCCAAGTGCTGCAGCAGCTCCTTGGATTTCCAGCAAGAGTGGGGATGCTTGTTTGTCCATGCATTTTCTTGCAGAGTGGCTGTTCTTCAGAAAAATGGAAGCCAGAGAAAAGAGAAGGTTTCTCTTTCCAGCTGCTAGTCAAGCAAAGCACAAATGAAATTTCGTGAGAGAAAGTAAAGGCATTTTTCTCCAAACCAAATGTCGCAGGGCTACTGCGAGTAATAGTTGCATGCAAATTTATTCAGAAAGGTTTCTCTCTCTCTATTTCTCCCTCTCTCTCTTTTGTAAGGAAAGGTGTTAAGTAACCTACATAGGTATTGCTCCCAGTGTCTCGTGCAATCAGTAACTAACTTCCCCTTGTACAAGAATGAAAGGGTTTCCACTGGGAGTGCAAATGACTTGAGGAGGATGAGTATTTTGGTAAATTTTTGAATGTATACTTTTGGATTACCACACCAGTGATGAACATATCTGCTTTAAATGCCCTTGCGGTGGTGAGGGGAAGACCCAGCACCCTCTAACTGACAGTTCTTTGCATTGTGATAAATTTAACATGGCAGTAAAGAAGAGTTTACGTTTGTACAAATGTCTTTTACACACAACAGTTTCCATCCATTTAATAATGACCCCGCTTTTCTCATGAGAATAGCACCATTACCAATCTGTTGGTATGCTTTCTGCAGCGCGAGACGGCACTTCCCATGGTACTTAATCGTCTTGCCCATCTGTAGAGCGTGAGGAAGACACCTGCTTTCTCAAATGGTGTTTTTAAGGATCAGATCCATTGTGGTTGATTGCATGAGGCCTGTTACGTTGGTTGGTTGTGTTTAGGAGAAAAATGAGTAAAAGCCAGGCTTCCTACTAGGCATGTGACTTAGCAAAGCCAGCCTCTAATTAAAAAACTGAAAGGCGCACACACAAAAAGCCCACATGCAAACATCTCTCTCTTTGCATAAAGTATTAAGGTTCAATAAAGGATTTGTCATAAATTGAAGCTAATGGTTAATTTAATATTGCTTCATGTTCTTTTGCATATGGAGAGTATCACCTAGATTCGCTAGGGTTAACATAAGCTGGGAGGGATTGAGACATTGCTTGTGGTTTAGTCCATGAAGACTTTGCTTAATTTCAGCCTCCCCTCTCCTCTCCTCTCTCCTTTCCCCCAGGAATGCCCCAGAGTTTCAAAATGGACTTAGGGTTGGAGTTTGGAAACATTTCATGGCTTAAGCTCTGCCAAATTATTGTTTCTCGGACAGATCCTGTGGATCAGGGATGCCTGTACCCGCCTCCTCCCATGGCCAGACGAGCCCTGTTGGCACTCCCAGACTGTGCAAAGGCACCACGGATCTGCCAGCAGCCCTCAACATGCCACAGTGTCTCTGTCCTTGCATCTCCTGACAAGTGGTACATGCAAGGCCACCTAAGTCTGTCTCACAGGCAATGAGCTACTTGCTGCTTAAGAATAAGATTGATTCCAATGAAAACCTTAAGGTATAGATTGCCAGATGGCCTTCACAGGCTGGCCCACCTATGAAAACACCTGGATATAGGAAAAGTTAATTTCCTCTAACTTTTCAGTGAAAGCACTGGGGTGCAACAAGCCCTAGGGTACTTTGTGTTTGCTAGGCAAGGCAGTGACAGTCAATGTGTTCAAGGGCCTGACCCACAAAAAGGTTTTGTGGCCAAGAATTGTGAAATGGGAGTGGCTATGGGGTCCTCATCCCAGTGAACAGCTACACCATCAGAGGTGGGCTGCAAACCCTGCTGACAGAGCCCAGGGACTGATTCATGGGAGCAAGGGACCTGGAGAATGCATTTTGTTAAGGGTGGCATCAGCTGCATTGTTTTCCTGCAGTTGTGATTCATTTCCTTACACCTTCTAGAGCAGGAGAGGACTGGTTAGGTATCAATGTCTACGTTGCGCTTCCCTTACCCTCCTGAAAAGTGTGTTTTAAAGCCAGAACTTTGTAAATTACCTCTTGTCCAGTTTCCCCTTTCACCGGGCTTTACCTCTGAACATCTGGCTACCCAGAGAGGGGTTCCTGCACTCTCCCTCTGCTATAGGGAGTGGAAAAACTCTAGACTGCCCTTTGCCAATAAGCGTTGTGGGAAAGGTTTCTTCTTACTCAGCAGTTAGGCCATCCTGACTGCTGGATGAAGAAAAATTGCTTCCCTTGCCCTCAGTCCTGTCACCCATCAGTCCCTGCCACCTTCTAAATAAACACTTTTAACTACAATGATTAGATGTGTGAGTTGGTATATGTGCTCCTTAATGTTTTTGTGTATTTCTGAACTTTAGGTCTGGCAAAAGGAAGACCCTAGAAATCCAAGCAGTCTTGCCATGTAATATAGGATTTTAAAGGTAATTATACAGATATTGGAGATTTATATAAACTTTGGGCAAAAACGCCAAGATATATTTATCTATTCCTGAGCTTTGGAACTGTATGCCACTGATTTAAATAGGACTGCCATGCAAGTGGAGCTATGGTGATGCTGGACTAGTGTTGTGTGAGAGGGACTCTGAGGCTACAGACATTTGTGTAAATGGTAAAAGCTTACAAGATGGGGATCATGGTAATAGTCACCAGCAATTACTGATAACATCATGGTTGCTGAAACTTGCTTTTATTGAACAGGTAGCTTCTTGTTGCTCAGAATGAAATTTTTACTGGGCTGTGCAAACATAGGTTAAAAGGAAGGTTAAAAGGAAAACCCAGAAAGATAGTTTGGTTGTTGAGTTAATGGATTTTCTATTCACTTTCCATTGGGTTGGGTTGCCGGCAAAGCCTCAGGAACAGTGATAAATGCTGTAGCATCAGCTCCTGAAGCAATGATCACACCATGGAAGACAGGGTAGGAGTGGGCTGGTGGCACTGCCCCTCTGCCAGGCCTATCCCCTGCTGAGGATCCCAGAATCATCTTGCTGTAACAAGATGAATGGGTTCAGAAATGAGCCACGTGTGCAAGTGTTGGGTTAGCTATGCTGAATGCAAGTTCAGGGTTGACTTGGACACAGTCTATAAGACAAAACTGAAGTTAGCCAACTTCAAATCAAATTCATAGAGGTTGTAGTGGATTTCTCATCAATGGAAACTCTTAAAACTTGAGTGTATATTTCTAAAAAGCTATTATTTAGTTCAAATGGAATCCTGAGAAAACCTATGAGAGACCTGTGTTATTTTGGGAGATCATGTCTGTAAATTTTAGCATCTGTGATCTCAGATGAGTTGGTTCCTGGCTTATCTTTGGCAAGCAGGAGGGATAGGAGCATGCCAGGTTTTGTAAATGTAGGAGAATACTGACTCAATTACAATATTTAATATTTCTGTAGGGAGGCAGAGGGGTGTAAATGGACACAAAGGGAACTAACGTTATCTTAGTCTATAAAAGAAGCACTACGGTAATAGGAAATAATAGGGTAGTAAATTTGACTTCAGTTGCAGGTAGGTTCCTAGAGATTTTAAGAGCTGAGATCACAAAATATATGGGGAATTGAGCTCTGATAAAAGTTACCAATGTACTTTCACAGGGAATATGCTTTATATAGCAAGGCTAGGAAAGTTATTTTGTGAAGATCATTAAGAGGAAAAAATGTGGTGAAGTGAAGGAAACAAATGTAAACCACTTGGGTTTTGCAGTAAGTCAAATGACAGTGGGTAGAACTGAGGAGACAACCATTTCTGAAGATATGAGACCACATGTGATGACCACATATAAGTAGAAGAATAAAAGAATAAAAGAAAATAGAGGGATGTTCCTTAAGGAGGCAATTTTTCACTTAGTGTGCTAAGGGTGGATTCAAAAGTGCTTTACCCTCTCCACACCAATGGCAAATGAAAGTTCATTTTTAAAGGAAATGCTGCCAGATCAACACTGAGCACCTTTGGAAATTCTGTAAATGGTATTTGGGTCCTTTGAACTGAAAATGCATCTCGCTTTGCAAGAAACATGACTGTAACCTAGGAACATGACTGTAACCTAGGAAAATGACAAATGAAGGGGATTTAGATTAGCCTCCCTCTACAGGCATACTGAGTTTGCAGCAGGTGCAACTGTACCATCAAAAAAACAATAATCCATTGCCCTCCTCCCTACCCCTTACTCCCCCCCCCAAAAAAGAAAGGAATTCCTCAAACAGAACCGAGGCAGGAGGTAATAGGTAGGACAAAATGGAAGGAAATTATGTCTTTATGAGACACCGATCAGATGCCTGATGGAACAAATTCAAGACTCTTGCTTTCTGCTCAAGATTTACAAATAAACAGTAGAAATCATAATTGGATAATATTATACTAAAGACAGAGCAGTGTCTTTTCTGACCTACATTAGAGCTGAGCCCTGCAAAACAGCAGAACTCCCATGAATTCCCCTCCAAAATGTTGTACCCTCGTACTTAATCCATCACCTTGATTCTGGTGGTTTCCTAGTTTTCCAAACCAGAGCAGATACTTTTTAAATCCAGGGGCATTACTGCAGCCATTAATGACAACAATTACTGGTGGAGTTTAGACCTTATTTCTACCCATTCTATTTCTTTGTATTTCCATCCACAGATCACATTCATAATTTTTGTTCAACAAATTAAAATTAAGACAGGCACAAAAGGTAATTCTACCACGTTTTTATTTAATCTGTTGCCTTTTCCATGTAAGAGGAGTACCAAAATGAACACAAAATGAATTATTCTAATAGTTAAATTAGTTTTTGGTGCCAGTTTCTTATTGTAGTGAGACTTGCTATGCAGCTGAACCACTGAGACCAGTTAGAAAGCATTGCAGGGGGAATTCAGGGGGTCTGGAGACAAGATTGACCTGTGAATTAATTGCAGTCCTGGACCATGCATGTTTAGATATAGACAGGTTAATTACATGTTGCCTGCAAACAGCCTGCTTACTACTCTTCACATTCTCTTTCCTACCTGGGTGTTGCAGTGGAGAGGGGAAACCTCCTACCCCACTGGTGGCTAGCAGCTACCGATCTCTTCCCTGGCTCCTCGAGGCTGTTGATAGACATTTTATCTTGGGTCTGGCAGCATGATCAATGCAGGAGTGGTGGTAGGGAGACATTAATTCAACCCAAATCACCACTCTGATTTAGTACACTGAAATGGTTGTATACTGCACACACTCCCTGGAGCAATTATTCAGGATCCTCGTCATCTGCAGTGAGTATGTTAAACCTTTCTCAATTTTATTTGGGCCATGTTTTACCTAGTGGAAGCTCTCCATCACCGTTTTGATTGCCTGTGCCTCACAGTGGCCATGAATTGCACGTCAGTCATCTGCGCTCTGTGAAACCGCGGTGGCGTTTTCAAAGCACACTCGTACTCTGGCTGCATGTGTGTGAGCAAGAGACCCGTGTGAAGTATTATCTACCTTACCGAGTCACTAAAGAGAAATAAGTACAGTCTCAGCCATAACATAAAACAGCTGACCAGAAAAGAGAGGATTAGTGGTGACATCGCAGCTATTATGGCTCTGCAACCAAATGAATGGTATCGGAGCACAATGTATACGACTCCCTCGGTTGCGGCTCTATATATCTGTGGAGCAACGTCCAACACAAGCAGAGCTGAAACCCAGCAGGCTGTAATGCTTGGCATAAGCTGCCCAGCTGGGGAAAAGCAGTGAGTCATACAGGCTCTGTATTGGCATAAACGCCACCGCCTCTGCTTCAAATTTAAATGACATTTTGACCTTCTCATCACAGAGGCTTCACTTTCTGATTTCCGTTTTAGCTTTTTCTCTTATTTTCATTATGGGAGTTAGATCTGTTGCAGGAGGATCAGAGCAGCACTTATGGTAATGATTTGAACTGGAAATTAAAAAAGTTTTGACTGATAAACATTTAAGTTGAATATGTAAATTGAATTTGTAAGCTGGGATGTTCATAGCCCTGCTAGTTCTTCAGAAGATCAGAAACTCAGTGTAATTTCATAGCTATGTAATGGGATACACACTTTCCCAATATTTCTAAAACATCATTACAAAAGTCAACATTTCTGTAGAGTTGAGAAACATGAATGAGGAAGGGAATGTTTGTGTAATTCAGGTTATGTGTTTATATTGGGCTTTTTGATAGTTGCTGAGGGCTCATGGAGCTGTGAGAAGCCAACGGGAGATGAAAGTGCACAGCAGTGCTGTAGCCTCGGTTGAGTAATCTGTGAACTTTTCAGGCAGGAAATAAAAGAATATTCTTGTTTTTGTATGGGTCCTAATTGAATTGTGCATTATTTTATTTTAACCTGTGTGAAGACCAAGTGTTTAAATGGGCTCGAAAAAGGATTAGACATTCTTGTGGAGGGGTACGTCAGTTGGTGGTTGTCAAGCGCAGTGGGACTAACACAGCTTCTCAGTGAAAAAGTTCCTAACTACACCTTCCCAGGAGCAGAGATGGTGGTCAAGGAGCCAGCAGCTGCCTGACCCTACACCATCAGAGTCCTCCCTGCCTGAGGACCTGCTGTGGGTGGTGTTGGTGACTGCCCGCACGCTTCCTGCGCTGCTGTGCTGAGCAGGCCACAGGGCACAGGGATAAGGAGTGGCTCTCTGTCTCCGTCAGTCCTAATGGAATTCATCATGGAAAGGGCAAAACTCAGTCAAGAGGTAAAAGCAGGGTGTTTCAGCTTACTTATTTATGCACTGTTGTAATAAATGCTGCAAATGGCTGTAAAGTTAGGTTCTGCTGCTTGACCCGGTGTTAACTCTGCCAAAGAAAACTGTAGCTCAGTTCTCTTGTACTTGGTAATTAGTTCCTACAAATTCTTTTTGAAAACATCTTTATGATGAAATAGCTATGGATATATGTTGGAAATTCACCCAAGAACTTTGCTGAGGGGGGAAAAAAGACAAGATAAATGCTGGGTGAAGTCATAGAGAATATCTGCGTTTAGGCACAGGTACTGCAAGAATAGAAAAATTATCATTATCAGGGTTTTTTAATCTGTATGAAGGCTTTAACTGAAGGGTATTGCCTAGTAGACAAGTGATTGAGCCTGGAGTTCAGCCTACAGAAAAGGAAAAAAAATGCTACTTTTTGGGAATCACAATTTTTGTGTCATTGCTATAAAATTCTATATGGCTGTCTTCTTTTCAAGTTTTTATTGACCTATGACTTGATGTGATATAAAACCTCAAAATGGAAGATACTTTCTGTAGTTTGGTGTCTGAGGTGAATTTGTTGTGAAAATTGGGTAAGCATCATCTAAGTTGATCCACAGTAGCTTTGATAATATATACATGCCCACGCTTCATGCAGTCTTCAAATCATTTGGAATGCCGCCCACCAAAGAGGATGCCCAGTGCACCAGACACTTGCTCCTTGGTACAGAGAAGTGGGATTTCAGTGGTACCTGATGTGGTTTTAAGTCTGCTGGTTAGTTTACGCAGACACAGGGTTTGAGTAACCCAGCTGCCCTGATTTTAAAAGCTGTGGCAGAGTGTGCAGGACCAGGGGCAACCATACCCCAAAGGAGTTAACTGTGAGACAACTTAGTCTCAGTTGTCTTGCGCTTGCACACGGCAGCCTCTGAGAGCAAGATCCCGTCCTTTGAAGGATGCAGCCTGCTCATGTGTCCGCAGCCTCCTCAGAGCATTCTTATCTAAGTTTCTATCTCAAGCTTTACCTCCTCTGTAAGTCCATGGGCTGCAGAAACCAACCAACTGGTTGCTTCAGAAACCAACTGACCGTTTTCTTGTAGCAGCAAGCTCTTTTCCCTCTCCTGAGAACTCTTTTGGCTGCAAACTCAACCAATTTGAGTCTGCCTTACAGCAGGGATGTTTTCTAACTCTATGGGGGTTTGTTTCTCTTTAGCTTTTTGTTTTCTCCAGCATTCAGAAATAATTAACAAGTAATGAACAGAAAATAAAAGGTCCTTCAACAGCACAACAGACAGGGTAGGCTACAGCACTGCTGTTCCTGGTTCTTCCTTTATTTTGAGATCATGGGGGAGTTGTGCTGCCTCTTTCCCTCCCAGGCTTTATTTGCCGTATTTGTTCAGACACTGAATAAGCCACGATAGGACCTGTCTCTGATGTATCTGTACAGTGCCCAAATCAAATGAGCTCCAATTTTTAATGTAGATTCCAGGCTCTATTGTTGAACATACTGGATTCACAGGCTGTACCTGCACTTTCCTGATAGAGGTGGCTTGATGGAAGATGATCTTGGCAGAAGCTGGCTGAGCTGGTGGGTGTGTTTTTGATATGCTGGTTGATCCAGAAGAGATGTCTGGCTTTCTGGCTTGCTTAGTAGCTGACTTACTATCCCCTGCACCACCTCTGAAAATCAGTTGATGACCAAAAGCTGCACATTGATGTCTTATTATGGATCTTCTTGTTCAGGTGAGAGTGACTAATGTGGAATACTGTTAAAGGTGGATGATCAACTGGTTGATGATAACATGGGTGCGTCTATCTGAAAGCTACTGATATTGCTGAGAACATCCTGAAAGGATGTTCAAATACAGAGTTTTACTATTTTTGTAAGAGAGTGAGCTTCTGGGTGTCATGATGGGCATTAGCTGTGTAAGAGGTGAAGCTGATTTTAGTCCCACTTAGCTTTAACTCAGAGGACAAGCCCAAAGCAATTGTCTTAATGGCATTTGTCAACACAAGTGGAAGCACTCTGCCCTGCTTTGCTTGAATTCTTATCTTGGGATAATTCTGCAACACTTCCTAATATGGACAACTTTCTTTCCTGCTGTGGGTACATCACATGCAGTGGATTTGCAGATGCAGACCCTCTATTCACACTTACAACACTGTGAGGACTCCAGACTTTTGATACCCCTGGTGACAAGATTCCTTTGCTTCACGTATCACGAGGTATGAGGTAGGCTACAACACCTCGTTCTGCAGGGGCAGCACTTCCATAGCACATGGACTTTCTCCTTACCATGCTTATTTTTTTTCATACTCTCCCCTTCATTAATCTGGCAGTTTCAGTCACTTACAATCTACTGAAAAGATTTCTCCCTTATAGTTTATTGGCACCTACAGGTATAAGACTTTCTCTTGAGCTGCATGCAATTCATTTTTAATAAGGAGTAACATATACTGAAAGCACTTATAAATGTTCCGAGCCCGTGATTCTTAATTGTGCTGTGTGTATTTTGTGAAATACTGCTATCCCTCACACCCTTTTTGCTTGCAGACTTACTGTGCATGATGTAGTAGCAATAAATGTTAAATAACCTGCTTGCCACCCAGCCCCACTTTGTGGTGCTTGTATAATTACAGAGGCTTTTGGAAATCACGTTGTGAGGCTCTGATTTGATGGCAACATGTGAACATTTCACTGTAAACACTCTTTCATTACACGAGATTTCATTACCAGAGGTTTCTGCTCTAATATCCTCTTTCCTTTGAGGATCAGGGCCAACACTACAGTAACCACATTGTTAGCAAGAGCAACGTGAGATTAAGAATGTGGACTTCATTGATCTGAGAGCTTCAGAGTAAGGGTGCTAAATATTCCTTAATAAGTGGGAGCTCAACTTGGCTCTGTGCATAATGACTGCACAGAAGCGTTTGAATTATGTTGCCTTGAGCATGGTTAAAAAAAAAAAAAAAGAAAGAAAGAAAAAAAGAACAGAGTAAGATTGATATCAGATTCTTCACCGTTTATTTATCCCTGTTATACGTGGGTAAGATACTAATCTCATGTGGGTGTCTTCTCTGCAGAGGCAGTGTATGCCAGCTGCCGCTCTTTATGGGCACAGGGCTGTGACTCCCCAGTACCTCAGCAGGCTGTTTTACACTTTCTGCCACTACTCACGCTGGAAAATAACCACTCTTTATTGCCTGAAAGACACCAATCGATGTCAAAGACCAGGTGTGCGACTACTGAGTGAGTGGGAAGCCAAGGGCCCCTGTGGCTGCCCGCGCCACACAGGTGGCTTTACCAGCTGTGTGATGCAGAAGGTGCTGGGTGCCGACATCAGATCTGCGTGGGCTTTAGCAAAACAGTGTTTGCACCAGCCCGGCGTTGGGATCGCTGGGCCCTGGCTCTTTTACAAAGCTACCAAAAATGGTTCTCTTGTCTCCTAATAAAACTCTATTAACATCCTTGTTACTCCAACATGTGCACCTTTGTAATTAACAGCTCACAGATGCTCTATTTTCTTCCTTGATGTTTCCCTCCCCTCTATTTTTGTCTTGTTTCCTTTTGTGAGTTGGCGAGGCAGTGCTGAGCTTGGTACTAGCTTCCCTTGACAGTGAGCATTAAGCTGTTGCAAGCGTCTCCCTCAGACTGTTAATTATCTTGGAATAATTCATTAGTGAATACACTTGCTTTATGCCAGCTACATTTTGTTGGTGAAACCCAGGCTGAGCTTGTGCCCTCCTTTCCAGCCATGGTGCCAACCTTTCCAGTCGGCAGAAGAAGTTGTTTTACAGCTCACGCCTTGTAGAAAGACTCAGTGGTTGCGGTGGAGGGTAGGGAGAACTGCTGTCACCCTGAGTGGCGAGTGCTGAGCTAGTGCTGGCTGGTGTGTCCTTTCAAAGGGAGGCTGAGAAGCATTAATTGGGTTTCTCTCTGGTCATGCATCCAGGCCTGCCAGGTGCTGTGAGTCACATAGCTGCTGTGTGTTGGTATCGGTGCTTCATTTGCTTTGGTAAGTTTATTTACTTGGCTTGTTGATATTTAATGCAACACAGATTTCTGAATAGGGTCAAGGGAAATATTCTGCTGATTCCAGATCAAGGCAGGCTGGAGTGCAGCTTCTCCTGAGACACATCCCACTTTCTGGGGCTGACCTCCTGGGTTTTGATCAACAGTATCATCTATAGACCTATAGCCTTTACACCCATTCAGTAGTTTCGTTTTTTTTGTTTGGTTGGTTTGTTTTTGTTTTTGTTTTTGTTTTTTGTTTGTTTGTTTGTTTGTTTTCCTTGAAGTCCTCATTCCACTTCTCTACAAGCTCCTACACTGGCACTGCTGGGGGATGATTTCATATGTGTCCCATGGGAGCCACTCTGGGGACATGCTTGAGTCACCTAGAGCAGGAAAAGCTGTGGCAGGTGGCCTGATATAAAAAGATTGGGTCAAAAATTCAGGAGAGGTCTGAGATGGTGACTCAGGCTCCACAGACAGCCCCACACAGAGCTCTGCAGTCCTTGTTCCTTTGGAAACATTTTGACTGTGGAAGGCTATGGGGTGCAGCCTTCCTGCCTCCTCCTTCTCCTCCTCTTCCTCCTGTGACACTGCCACTGACTCACCCTGGTTCCTGTAGCAGATCTACCTTCCTGGAAGTCAGAGGTTGGCACACAATCCATTTCACTGATGCCATATTAGCTTTTAAGGGATCCTCTTTCTTTGCTAAACTCCTCAAGAGATGTGGTAGATTCAACAGCCCTTTGCGATGCCCTGGGACCTCTCCCCTTCCTTCGTCTCAGAGACAGCCAATCTTTCTACAGCCTCATCTCAAACTGCTGCATCACAAAGCAGAGCAGGGGGTGGGATGTGTTGTACATACAACAATTGCAGCTCGGCTTTTATCCTAAATATGTATATATTGTTTTCAAGTCTGAGAATGAGGAAGTTCTAATGAAACCTAAAAATATGGGTAGTGTTGACCTTCAGGAGACGTTTTCTATCCCAGCAGCTCAACTCAGTCTGTGACTGCTGCTGCTTTTCCTGGCTGCAGACACAGAGAGCGGCTGAAATGAGCAATCAGCTTGTTTATGGCAGATTTTAGTGCTTCACTAGTATAATAAAAGAGGCTTTCGCAGAAGGGATTTGGTTCTCGTGTACTTCAGTGTTTTCTGCTCTGTTTTGCTCCATAAAACCCAGGCTCTTGTTTACAAGAATTAGCAGCTTCCCAAGGTTTCTGCTGATTTTGAGGAATCAACCCCTTGCAGCTATGTGACACCACCATGCAGCTCCCACTCTACCCGGTGCTTGCAGAATGACTGTTCCCTACGTGCGTTTGAGCACTTGGATTAAACACCTGCACAAAACAATTGGCGCAGCCCAAAGGGCTGTTAGAGGCTCCATATCCTGTTTGGGAATCACTTCAAGTGAAATTAATGATTCTTCTCTGCATGCAGACTTTTTAAAAAGAAATCTGTTTTTCTATGTGCAATTAATGCGAAGCGGTCGGCGTGCACTCTGTACTGTTACACATCAGTCAGACAGCAACTTTATGGCTTTTAATTCCATCGGGTGTCTAGCGTTTAAGACAACGCCGTTTAAGACAACAGAATCCTCACATAGGTGGTAACTGTGACACATACATATCCCCCTGTCCACTTACCCTTTTTCCACTGTGGAATGAGAGGGAGAATGTCTTATTTGAAAGGCATTTATGTATGTAGTCCCTGCATTACATAGATACTGTATAGAACAAAATTATTTTCGTGTTGGAGATTCAAATTTCCAGTAGAGTTTGTGTGCTGATTCACTCAGTGCTGCCAGCACTTGTGATATTATCACAAACCTTGTGATATTATCACAAACCTCGTGATAATTAATACTCTGTCTTAAAGCT
The DNA here is from genome assembly GCA_013400555.1 of Jacana jacana. Classification (NCBI taxonomy): domain Eukaryota; kingdom Metazoa; phylum Chordata; class Aves; order Charadriiformes; family Jacanidae; genus Jacana; species Jacana jacana. Next base: position 200,774 of record VZTM01019581.1, on the reverse strand, counting down.
CCAGGCTCTCTCATTATGTGTTTTTTTGAAACTCAACTTTCCTATAAAAAATAAAAGGGCACATCTCTCTGCTAGCTGTGGAGAACAGCTTGAAATAGCATTTAACCTCCTAAGAGCCAAAGCATCAGGAGGCAGGTTTTCCCAAATACATGTGGTTTTTTTTCAATCTCTGAATATTTTGAACCCCATCTAACTCTTATTTGCTTGGAGATTGATTCTGGATTTTTGAGTGACTCTGCTGTCAGGAATGGCCAGTGTGTTTGTGGCTTGATGCTTCAGATGAAGGCAGAATCCCTTTATTACAGAAGGTAAATTTGTGCATGCAGAGATGCTATTTTAATACAATTAAGGGCTGTGGGTTACTTCACCACATCTCTCCTCACGCTTGTTCCAGGATCTTCTAAATGCATAGGCGCAACTAAGTTTCTTTTGGTCTGGCAAGTAATATATCAAATAATAGTCTCCAGACAGGGATGACCCAGGTTTTGTGCTGTGTGTCAAACAGCTACGGATAGATACAATGAAATCTGATGGATCAACAATTCTTACTGCTTCTGCATATGTAGTCCAACATGAACAGTGGTATTTTAAGTCTATACTGCAGCAGTGAAAATCTAGTGTTCTGTTTTCTGCTGCAATCTAATTTCTGCATTTTTACTCTTCTCTCTTGCAATTCTGGTTCAACTGTGCTAAACAGGACTGCATAACAGAAATGCTATTTTAGTTGAATATTTAAAATAAAACCGATGGACTGCCTACCACTGTGTTTTAGAATCAAGCTATTAAAATCCAAAAGCATTCACAAATTTGCTGCTTCTTGTGAAGAAGCAAACCTGTCTGTCATCTGTTACCAAACTATTTTCTCAGCCCAGTCTAAAGGCTGGACTGTGCAGTCTGTCACAGCAGTAGGCATGCTGCTGAAACCACAAAATATTTATATACAGATAGTGGAGCAACCTGTCTGATGTGAGCTTTAAATCAGGAAAGGCCTGTAGATGGTGCTGTAATCTAACTGGAAAAATTAGATTTACCATGAGGCTGGATGGAGTTTTCTTAGTCCTTGTCAGAAGTTGAACTCAGATCTATTTTATCTAATTTTATACTGGCAGGATTTTGAGCTTTCAGTAACTGTGGCAAACTCGGTTGACTCAAAATGAGTGGGTGCAGAAATCTGCAGATGAATGTGGGTGCACCTTCAGCACACCATCTTCACCATCTCCTCCATACTTTCAGCTTGAGCCTCACCTCACCAGACTGGCACCACCAAGATTTCAGAGGAAGTTGTGCCATTGACTCATCTGCATACTATAGTCTCAGAAAGGGCTGAATACCCTAAAAGAATTCAGGGCTCTTGCATAAGGATGGACTTTCTCCAGGAGGAGGAAATGGGCAAAAGAACACAACCAAATGGGTAAAAGAATGCAAACAAGATTATTTGGATTTTCCATGAACTTCATTTTTCACCAACTTGGCCCTCCCAAGGAGTCTCCCAGCTCTAACCTGTGGCTCACATCACAGCAGGCTCAGCTGTGAGTGTCCTGCCTGCAGGAGCTGTGGAGTGCCAACCAGTTAAGCAGATTTTAGGAGAAATAATTTTGCCAAAGAGTTGACTCTGTCTAATTATGAGCCTCCCTCAGTAACTGCAGGCTCGGTGTCTCCCTCCCCAACTGTGAGTTATTACTGGATTCTTTACTCTCTTTCATAAACTGCTGATTGGTGGCAGATTGTTTAGCAGCTGCCACCTGCTATACTGCTTGTTGAATAAATTTCCCTTTTTAGCTCTAGAATAGCCGTGGTCTGCTAATGGCTCTGGAGGCATTTAAGGGGGAAAGGGACAGAGATAACATTCTTTTTGGCAGGGTTCAGTACTCATCCAGTGGAATTCTTCTGTGATTCTTGGGTCCCAAAATAGTAAAGCCTGTAAATATGCATTTATATGTGAATAATCTCCTCTCTATTCATGGAGGATTTAGAAATGTACCTAAGTTCTACCCATTAATTTTTCCAAGATGTACATGCTTGCCTGACCTGCAGCTTTTGGTCATCTGGAGCCAGGCTTGAGTGCTCCCCTGAAATAGGAGTTTTTTGAATTTTAAATGGCCATTAGAAGTTGTTCTGTGATTGAGATGATACTTAAATCCCAGAGAGACTCTGTAATGCCTAGTAATTTAAGGGGAAACTATAGGGAGAGCACTTGTCTTTTCAGCATATTTATTTTGGGATATTAAAGTGGTGGAAGATGCTGATGCTGGAGGAGAATGCTGCTCTGCAGCCTCGTCTCGGCACAGGGAGCATTCCTGTGAGCTCTGGTCCTCATGCTAACCTCAGCGGGCGCAGAGGTACTTACCATCTGTACCTGCAAAACCCCTTCCTCAGGAAAGATTCTGGTGACTTGGAGTGCAAAGGGAAATGGTGGAGACATAGCCACACACTTAAAAATGCTAAGTGTACAGGAGGGTGGTGGGGAGTAAGGGGTATCTGAGGAGACACACATTTTTCCCCTTGCGTGTTTCAGCATGTCTTGACTGACGGGATGAACCCTCCCAGCAGGTTTGCCCCACTCAAAGCAGCTCTGAACCCACTTCTTCCGGGAAAAAGTAAAGAATCTGTGTAGGAAATTTGATTATTTTTTTTTCCAGCAGAAAATCCAAGAGGAAGAAGAAAATTAGCATGCAGCTTTCCATGTGTAGATGACTGTTCGGTGTCTTCCTCTTGGCCCTCTGACTGTGGTAGGAACTGGGGCTGTGTAAGTCAAGTAGGTAGAAGGTGTGAGCAGCTGATGGATTCCTCTCTTGTAACAGCTGCCATCACTTTTGTCGGGGAACTTTTTAAAAAAACAAGAATAGGAGGGGGTAGTGCCCATTGTTTTGGCCAGAATCCAATTTGGATAATTGCATTCTGCTCACCTAAAATTGTAATGGCATGTTTATGCTTCCCATCTCTGTAATGCCTGAGGATCCTTTGCTTGAAACTTGCTGTTTAAATACGTTAAATATGAAGTTATTAGTTGAGTCATCAACATTAATTTTATTCTGTATTTCAATCAACAAATAATGGTTCTTATTCAGGTAGTACAGACCCTTTGCAATAATATTATTTTAGTGGATCCACACTAATAATATATTTTAATATATTATTAATATAATTCAATGAAAATATCTCTTACAGCCTGGCTTTCAGAGATGCGAACAGCCACTGCTTTAACTTGCAGCTATTACTGCATGGCAATCTGAAAATCAGGCCATTCTCATCTAGTAGTTCAAAAACATCATGAACTATCTTGGATCAGTGTGTTACAAGTGCCCCACGTTTGTGGTTAACCTGGTTGTTAAATCACATATATTTCAATTTACTGAGGAAGTAGCACTTAAACAAAGACATAAATGGAATTTAATCAGTTATATAATGTCTTGATCAAGATTGTTGATTTTAAATGTACCTGGACTTCCAGGAAGGTAAGACTCACAGATTCATTAGTTTGTTTCTGATTAGAAAAGAAATCTTTATTTTGATGTGGGTGTATCGATGGAAATGCAAATGCAGATCTGGAATTTTTTGGTAGGTTTAATACTGGCTTAAAACTTAGTTCCAAAATTACAGACCAGTATATGGGTCTGAGCTTTAACGTGTCTCTCCAGTGTATTCCATCAGGGGACTTGGATCAGCCATGCCAAGACTCATCCTCAGGCAGTAGGCTCAGGTTGGGAACCTCAATAAAATGCACTCTTCCAAAGAGTTCCTGTTGGCAGACTGTTCACACACCCACTGAATTACTGACTTCTCCACTAATTTGGGAAGTCTCTTCTGGGCTTCAGACCTATCTCAAAGCGTCTGGCAGACTTTGTGCTGTGTCCTGGGTAGTGACCCTGCTCCTGCAGGTGAAGCTTGGCTGGTGCACAGCGTAGCCCCTCTTTTGCTGCCCAGAGAGACTGTCCTCTTGCATCTCCTGCCCTGTGGGGTTGGCACTATGCAGAGGCAGTAGTTTGCATCCCTCTCTGAGGGTGGGTGAGTTGCAGGGTGGGCACTGCTCTTCCCACTCCCTTTGCAGACTTTCAGCCTCCTCACGCTGGCTGAGATTCAGGCAGTTGGAAAAGCAATCTGCATAAAAGAGCGAGGAAGCCTTTTTAAACCTGTCATCCTCATTCATCGATCAAAGATTATGATCCTACTTTCTCATTGTTTTATGGAGAGCATTTGTTTGTTTACTACTTTGGCAGCTATCGGTACATAAGCAATGCGTATACTATAAATATACCCATTATCCGAAGGCCCAGATCTGCGAGCACTGCCAGGCACAGCGCTTGCTGCCATGAAGTTGATAAAAGTACTCCAAACAATAAGCATTGTGCTCCACAGGGTATTCATATTTCCATCTTTCTTTGGCATGAAGCACAAAAAGATGAAATCTGTCCTACCTGGACACCTAAGAGAGAGGCCGGTCATCCACTGCTGAAACGTGTTGGTGAAGGATCAGTGGGTGGGAGGCAGCATCAAGCAAGGGCGTGGAGATGCAGGTCAGGTGTGGACATCAATGCAAGGTGGTGGGAGGCCCAGGAAGGGGCCAGTGGAGAAGTCAGTGCCCTGCATCAGAAAATGGATTGTGAGAAACACGTAAACAGCTGCAGAAAAGCTCAGAAAGGAGGCAAGGAGGACAGAAAAGAGACTGGTGAGGAGATGCCTGCAGAGTCAGGCGAAACAGGGTGTTAGTGCTGGCCAAAGGAGAGGGGCATTGTGGTGAGGGAGAGGAGATGATGGGAAAAGGGCATGAACATCCAGTTCTTTTGCTTTTGGAGGGCCATGCCCTGTGCTGGGGAGTGTGGAATCAAGGGTCCTTGCTAAGTGGTGGGCACAGTATGATGCCCCTTTAATGGTCCCCCTCCACTGCCAAGGCCAGTGCTGAATCGTTTGAAACCATTTAAAAACTCAGAAAAGACTTAGTTCTTTTTCACGCTTTGTGTACTTTGTCAGAGGGATTTTTCAAATGGAGATTTTGTTGCATGAAGGAATAAAATCACGCATTGTGGCCACAAAGATTAGTAGTTAGGCCTGTTTATGCACACAGCCATCCAACCACTGTTATTTGCATCCATATAAACAGAAGCTATGCTAAGGTCTGGCTGAAAATCAAACCCATTGTGAGCTGCCTAGAAGGCTTCAGCAGATGGGAGCCATATAAATAAAATGTGGTGGTGTTATTAATTGGCCTAGCAGTTCCCTGCATTTCTAACAATGATTATTTGGAATTACATGATGACTGTCCTATCTTGAAGGATGAGTTTGTCTTATCTACTGGACTGAGACATTTAAAAGCAAAATGCAGTCCTTCCTCTTCAGGGGCAATGATGCTTTGAACCCCATTGTTTCCCGCAATGTATGAAAAAGGGAACTGCTGCACAGGCTGGATTAACTTCAGTGCCAATTGCATTAGCAAATTCGTGTTACAACTCTGTAAAGCTGCTTTAATTTACCTCCATCCTAGTTTAGCACCTACTTTCTCACTCCTAGACCCAATAACGATAGACTGAGCTTTGCTATTTTGAGATAAGGATATAGCTAATTTCAAACACAGGGAACTGTAGTTGACAGTGATTTGTCTGGCTCTTACATCAACACTATGTCCTACATCAGAATAAAATAAAGACTCTTACACACAATGCACCAACATTTATCTGGGGGAAAACAAAGTTGCTCATATACACATCAACCCAGTGAGCAGAGATAAATACTTGAGTTTCCTCAGCATGACCCAGGTTTCCTGGCCAGCTCTAAAATCCCCACTTAGAAAATACCTCATAGGCTCTTCCTGGAGTGGTGACCAGCCCTTTAAATTGGAGAGAGAAAACTACCCATGCCTCCCAAATGGGTGTTTTCACTTCTCTCAAGTATGGCAACTCCCTCTCCTTCAGTTCAGCTCTTATGTGTTTTCCCCAGGCTTTCTCTTTCTTATTCATGAGGTGGTCGTTGCTCTTCACATTCCTCTCTCCATCCCACTAGCAGGAATGAAAGCAGTTTTCTAGTTTTTTAACCGGTTTTATTGCCTGGGCATGGTTGCTCTCTGCACTCTGTTTCCATTTTTTCCCAAAGGCGATGCTTCCCACCGCTGATGAGATCCTGTTCATGCCAGGTGGCTGCTGCCCAGCTCTGCCATTTCAGCAGCTGAATTGCCTTTCTGGAGGATTTCACAGCTCACTTTTGTTGAGAGAATTGCTTTGTCAAAATACAGATTTAGAAAGTGAGATATAAAGTCTAACAGCAATGGCAGGCTGCAGAGGGAGGCCAGTGTTGGACCCAAGTTACTTGTATCCTGGGTTTGCTGGTTCTCAGAGGTGACTGTTGCTATGGCTGGAAGTGTAGTTCTCCAACATTTACAGATGCTTCATTTTGATGGGTAAAGTTAGACAACAACTGAATACTACAGGTGTGTTCCATTGTGATGACTATGAAGTAAATGATGGCAACACATGAGCTCAGGGAGAAGACACTGCTGGAGGTGGGCAAGGAAACATCACCTCCAGGAGAGACACCTTGGGTGTCTTCTTCTGGAGTCAATATCAGATGGATGGAAAAATCCTACCAGCTCTTGAAACACTGCCCTGTCAGCTCAGTACTGAATTTCATACAGTCATCTCTGCATACTCTCCTTGTATTTACATATGCCTTTCTTACGGAGCTTAATGTATAGAGATCAGATTCTGGGGGAGTTGGTGCATAGGGACTGTGGAAGAGGACCCAGCCTTGGCTAAGGCTGTGCTTCAATTGTCACGTGCTTTAGCCTGCAGCTTGATTGGGTTTTATCCTTTTTTCCAACAGTACCTCAGAAATATAAGCAAAAAGACTGGTGCTTCACTACTAATAAGAAAGCGGAGATGACTCACTACTACTAAAGGTGAGTTATATGGAGTAATTAGATTTTACTGGATCTGTTTATGAGTTACTTTCCCAGACACAGAGATATTAAAACTCATCCTCACAGCCCTGCCTGCCATCTCCTCCAAGGCTGCAGAAGCCCAGCCTGTCACACGGTTAGCATTGCCACTGGCCTTGGCACATGCATAGCATCCCCTGCATGAGCACACACAAGCACATGCATAGCATCCCCTGTGCGAGCACACACAGGGACTACAAAGGTGAAGAATATTTTTATGACATTATTTTTATGATAATCTATTTCAATGGTTAATTTAGTTTAGGGCACTGATTTATAACAAGTTTATAGATCTTTTTTACTATTCTTTGTTGAATTATAGAGGTGGCATGTGTGAAATGGAAGTACTTGGCCTATTGTTCTGCTTCTCACGCAACCAGTATAGTTGAGACAATAAAAAGATCTATAAAATTAATATATACAGAGAGAAAGGGACAGAGACAGAGAGAATATGTAATGCTCTGGAGTCTGATATCACATTTATCTCTCCCAGAGAGGTTAAGACTCTAAATTTACATTTGGAAATACCAAAAAGATCTTACCCTCTTGTCTGGAGAGAAATGACTTCTAAGCATCTAGGCTATCATCTCCTTTATTTATAAAACCAATTTTCAGTGTGTAATTTTTTTGTATTTTTTTAGGCTAGAACCATATCACTTTGCTAACAGCTTGGAACTAGGCCATCTATGGCTGAGAGCTCATTGGCCTGGAATTTTTAGGCAGGCTTTTATGGAAACGTAACTGCACCAAGATTTCAACTCCCAAATATATTTTTTTTTAATGCAAGTACATTATATCATATTTAAATAATGCTGCATATGAACACACACACATTGTAATAGACAAATATTTATATATCTCTCAAAAAACCCATTATATACTCACCCATATTAAATGTGATAATAGCATTTTTATCTTACCTGTGCTAAACTGTGTTCCATGTACACTAACTACAGAGATGGATTCAGCTCCCTGTTCTACCTCCACTGAGGCTTTTTCATACCATCAAGAATTGATGTATTTAAGGTTTGGTATCTCAGGCTATTTTAAGACTGATTTTCCCTTCATACTTAAAATAAAGCAGTATTTGCTAGTAGCCTTTCTTCTATCTGTAGCTGTGTGACTAGGGAATAGGGGAATTTTTACCTAATTTTTCATTAGAATTTTCTTTGTCTATTAACCTGCATGAGATTCTAAGGAGATGAAAACGGCTATAAAACCCACACAAAGCAGTACAGGTTCTGTGTTTTGTATCCTTAATGCAGTTCCTTTGAATAACTTGGTTTGCTCTTGTACCAACAGCAATAGCAGTGCTCTTTTTCTCCCTTGGTCAGAGTTATGCTAAGATAATTCTTAATTAAAGATTTAACAAAACCTTGCAATGAAATATGAGCAAGGTAATTAATCCATATTAAAACGGTGGAGTCACTTCAGACTGGTATCTTGCACGAGATGTACAAATCTCTTAGCTCTCCAATGATGTATTTGCAAACTGCTGCTATTTTAAACTCTTCTCCCTCCCCAATCTCTCCTCTCCGATTAGTTGTCTGTATGTTAAATTGGGTAAACAAATAGGTAGAGGGCAGATAATTGTGAAGCTGGTTGATGCCTTATCCTCTCATGTGCATAAAGGACAGCAACCTTTTTTAATAAACCTATTCATGTACCATCATTTCTTCTGCAGAGTATAAATATATGGTAATATGAGGTCTGTCTTCTTGTCACAACACGTCACCACTTCTATTTGCACAAAACAGAATAAAAATACCAAATATAATATTGCAGTCAAATGGAAAGAAAATTCCTGGTTTCTACTGTCAGACAGAGAAGGCAGAACAATGACTGGAATAGAATTGCAGTTTATCTCATTAGGTGTTAAAGAAAACCAATTTATTTCATAAACTGCAAGTCATTTAAAGGTTTCAACAGTTTTAATGAAGTTTAACCATTCTGTGTTAGATGTTTTCTTCATTTGGCATATCCATCATCCTGTGCAACAAAACTACCCACAGCAGAGTAGTCCAGGTTGAAGATTAGTGACACTGAGAAAAGCTCAATGACATTAACAATGATTTTGTATCAATAAACAATCTCCTGGAGATTTTTTCTCTCCAGAAACATAAATAATAATCCTGTGAGATCTGTCAAAGCCGAACAGTTGGAAAAAAAAACCAAATAACAGGATCTGGTTTAGTGCCCAGCAAATTATTGAAGAATATTATTTGGTAATATAAAATGAAATACACTTGGGCTCTACATCATACAAAGATGCAGACCAGAACAGCCACGTATGGCTTTTGGGAGGGGGTTGTGTTATAAACTTACAGCTGTGTAAAGATATTCACCATAGTGAGTACCAATGCAGGCAACTAGAGCTAATGGTGGTATGTCAGAATTTCCTAATGCTTTTTTAGACCAAGCAAGCAAATTATTTCCATCAGACATTGACTTTCAAATGTTTCTAGCAGTACCAGTATGGACTCCAGACAGAGGTAAGGCGATATACAGGTATGCAAATCTTTGTCAGAGGGCAAATGCCTGTGAGTAGCTTCATATGGGGACAAAAAGGCTTAGATAGGCTTTATCTGGATCTTTTAATTTTATTTGCAAACATATGCCAACAGAACAACTGTGGCATGCTTTCTGAACATGTTGTGTCCCATCTATTTAAGAAAAAGTTTCTAGTTTAGAAGCTGCTAGTTGTTGGGATGCAAAAAAGAAGAGCTGCATTCACATCACTTACAGATATAGTTTCTCCTGGATTTTGTTAGCTTTATAGTTGCTTTTGTTGGTTGTTCTGTTGCTTTATAGCCAGCTCCTATCAAACGACACCCTCTAGTAAAGCTTCTAATGCCTGCCAGCTGATAGCCAGAAACTGAAGAATACAGAACCAATTAGTTACATGCCCCGTCCAATGATTAGGTTTGTTGACCTTGCATTAGGGTATTATAGGGGTGCAAATGGCTGGAAGCTGGGTGGGATCACTGAATTATCAGGAGGCTGGGGAGTTTACCAACCCTAGCGCTTATAGTAAGTAATATAAGAGCCTCCTGGTCAGAGAAAGGATAGAGTTTGAGCCTTGTGTGTCCCTGCTGAAGTAGAGATGGGGACCTACAAGTTTGTGAAGCATTGATACAAGCTAAATTTTCAAGACTACTCTAGCCTTAGCACGTGTGCCTCCAGTTGCAGTGAGGATCTGTAGTCTTGTACAGGACGTGTACTTTGGCAGCTGGGTTTTTTGTGTGTTTACTGAGCCCACTCACAGCAGGAATGGAACTCTAAACTGTGCCTTGATTCAGCTGTTTGAAGGGGTCATCGGGGAAGAGGGATAAGCTCACGGTCAGTTGAAATCTTCAAACTAAGGTGAGTCTATAAATTATATACGTATATTTGTCTTTTGCCTCTTGCTTTAGTACTTTTTTGTTTCTAAAAGTGGTGGAAACTATTATTTTTCCCTCTGTAACAACAGCTTTTTTATGTGTATTAAGAGGAAGATGGCAAAAAACCATAATTGTTTTCCCTCTGTTAAGGAAAATTGATTAAAGGTATCTATTAGCTCTGAAGAGCAATCATTTGAGCCCTCTTTAGCCAGTTCGTCTTGTAAAGAGCTTGATCTGCAGGGAAGCTGACAAATCTTAATCAACTGTCTTCTGCAAACCCTTTACAGAGGGTAAAAGGTTATAGACATTTTCATTTTGCTTCTGGAACATGAACTCCACTGCCTTTGGTGTGGTGTCGAAGGTAGCTGCCTCTCTCACCTGTGCCTTACCCAGCCATGATAAGATCTGCCAAAAGCCTTTCCTCTGGCTAGGACAGGACCTTATTTCACTTAGAGTCTGTCCATTGCATGATGCCTAATTGTGTACTATGATAACGAATGCTGTGAGCTAATTGCTGTCCACTTGGTTCGAAAACCACATATGCTCATAGCTATCTGAGTTAGATTAGAAGTTTCCTTTTCTCGCCTATTGCAACTTCTCTTTCTGGTAACAGAAACATCTTTCAGGGTGGATGAATGGTGGCCACAGCATGTTTCTTCCACACAGACAGTCTTTGCAGATGAAATTCTTGCCCATTGTCTGAAATTTCTCCACTCTCTTCTCTGTAGGATTCTTTGCAGGAGCTTGTTGACGATAACTTTGGGTCTGTAAGGGGCAAATAATGTGAAACACGTTTCTAATGAGCAATAATTACAGGTTTAAATAGCTGGCACAATCAGTGTTCAGTGATTTCATTATTAGATGGCACCGTAATTTATGCTAATCCTGATAACGGTTCCGGATGAGAGAGGTCCAGACAGGCGATTGCACTGCAATTATTTACACCCTGTATTTCTGAAACAATAGATATGGTAATTTGGAAATCAGATGACTGTGATTTCATTTATTCTGGTAGGAAACACATGTAACAAGTTGTGTCAACAACTATAAAATTAAATAGGATTATTTGATTTCCAATTCTAGGTTTATTCCTTGTTAGCTTTCTCTGCCCTAAGAGATCCACTAATCACAGGAAGTTGCAAGAGGAGGAAAGGGAGTTTTTTTTGTGGGGACCTGGGATTTTTTGTTTTTCTATCCTTTTGTAAACCTTGTGTTTGGCTACAGGTTCTCAGTGCAAGCAAAAGTTGGGGGCGAACTTCATGAGTCTAGTTTTGTTGAGCTACCAGCTTTGTAATTACTGCAAACAAAGCCAAACCTCTCAACCTTCTCTAGCCATTCCTAAGTGACTGTGGTACCCAACTGTGCCTTTTGGCTCCACTGGGCTCTTGTGCAAGTAAACCATGAGTAAACTGAATTTTCAAATTAAAACATGCTAGTCCAGTGGGTGGCAGGGCATCCCACCAGCTCTGTTGAAGGAGGTTGTTGTGGCAGACTGTAGTGCTCATGGGGAACATTCAAAGATGGCCCTGTCTGTAATGGCTGATGTTTCCTGGTGGCTTTCAACTGGGGACTTGCTGTTATTCTCACCTGGAATACCCGTGGCATACACCTGACTGAAGTCACAGCCCTCCACCCAAGCATAGATCTGAAAAGATAACTGAGTGCTAAACAGCCAAGATATCAATAGAAATTTTAGATGGTAGAAATGTATTAATGAATTAGTAATGAATATTAATGAATCCTGGTCAGTCCCCTGAAGCTAAAGTTCCAGGGCTTCTCTCTACAAGCTTATCTGTGTGACAGTCCTCTTACAAGCTGCTGCCAATGGAAGGTGCCTCCCTCTTCTCCAGATTAAAACTGATGCTAATAATTTCCACAGTCACATAGTTCAGCTAGACCCACAGCAGAGGGTATACCACAGATGTGTAGAGGGAAAAGAAATGGAGGGTGGAGTGTTTTCAGTACACAGAAGACTGGGAAAGCCTTTAGCACTTGCACTTGAATCGCAGGTTCATTCCTCAGGATCTCAGTCATGCCAGACAAGTCAATTAGAGTGTTTGTGTTTAAAGTTAAGGCCATCCTACGTGCTTTGTTAGACTGGAAGATCAGGTCTCTGGTGTGACTAAGTGTGTAATAATCTGTTGACTGTTAGAAGTTCCTGGAACAGTCAGAACTCTAGTGACTCTGCCAAAATATTATTCACTGTAATTAGGACAATGAACATTACTAAAATCCCATTCACTCTACCTCTCTTCCATTTCTCCTCTGGTGAACTTGTACAGTCTTTCATAAATAGCCATTTCACATTTGGAATTTGCTGTTAGTGGTAATCATGTGCATGTTCTAGGAAGGATTTTATTTTTTTTTTTCCCAAAACATGTTCTGGACACTAAAGACCAGTGTGTATATATTGTATTTCCTTTCTTTGGTTGCTGGGGCACTCCTGCACTATCTACCCCTGAGGGGATAAAAGAAGGCATGAACATTCCATAGGTATGCAAGAAAGGGATGCAATGAGTGCTGAAGAGCTCATCAATTTGCAAGATTTGTATCCTGATGCATTTATTTTGCCTTCGCTATCAAGTCTCTGTTTCATGATGTGATAGAAGAATGGCTGGAGTGGCTGTGGTCATAGGTGGTTGGCCTGGCTGCCAGCATCGGGGAGCATCAGGGCAGCTTTACCAGCAGCTCAGCAGAGGTGGGGCTCGCAGGACTCCTGCCCATTACTGTCTGTCTGTTCAGCACTACCTGGTGCTCTTGCTTTCTCTTGCTCAGACCCAGGGCTGTTCAGGCTTCCTGCCACTGCCTTCCCTAACCTCTTTGGGCAAGGAGCATGGTGAGGCTGACCTGGGTGCCGGATTCTAGAGTCATGGTCACTCCTGGGAAGCTCCTGGAGTACTGGGAATTGGCTTTATGAAAGTTAGTCATGTGTAACTGCCAACTCCCGGTAGAAAGGATGGGAAACGACTACTGAACAGGCAACTGCAAAGTACACACTTGACAGTGGACAGCCAGGGAGGCCTGGAAAATCATAGTTAGAGGCTTTGGTAAACCTTAACTGCCCAAGTGGATTAAGCTGAGATATCTCATGTAAGAGAGGCTGTCACTGTGGTTTTGGTACTTTCTGCTTTTAGCATAGTTGGGACTTCTGAGAATAGCCATTCTTTGTGGTATATAATTTTTAATTCCTGATTGTAACCTGACCTGGAAGGACACAAGCGGAGAAACTGCAAATCAGACAAAGATGAAACTATAAAGCCTTTTACCCTAGCTTTTTAGATCTGCCAACTTTATTCTTGTCTAGTTTTGGACAAGAGAATTTCCAGGTTGATTCCCTCTTTATACAAATAAATGTGTCGATATATTTCATAGAAATATAAGTAGTTAAGGGAGGAAACCTGACTCTGTGTACAGTGTATTGTCAATGTTGGGATGGTAGCTCTCAAAGGTAGACTTCAATGTAAGCAACTTGCTTTTGGCTTTGTATACAACCCATTACTGTACCAATTTTGACTTGTACAGTATCTAACTATGTTTAGAGAAGGAACACTCCAGTGTCTTGATCCCTTCCAGGAAATTTGTTTCATTTACAAGCTTATTTTATAAATACAGAATTTAATTCCACAGAGCTGCATCTTCCTTCATAGGAAAATATTCTGTGTTTATCTTCTGAAACCAGTGGACACAAAACACTCTGTGTCGGAAACCTGCAGCATGCAACTTTGAGCACAGGGTCCTGCTTTCATCATGTTTAGGATAAACAAAAATCTAACTGGAGGAAACATCTCCTCTGGACGGAGTCCATTCTGGAGTTGTTTTCTATGGAAGTTACAAATTGCTTTGTTGCTGTGTAATATAAACAACTTTTCAAAATGCTGGTGTTGAGTTATTGATATTTAAGATCACCTCATTAATCATCTTGGGGAGTAACGAAGTCATCTAAGTTCACAGACTGGCTTCCTAAAGTGGATAATAAGAAATAGCAGAGAAGAATAACATTTAAAAATACAGTGTTAGTGAACCTTTGGCCGTGAGTAAAGATTGACTTGAAAGGACTAGGTACATCAAAAAAAGGTTTCATGATGATGGGGAAATGATGTGGTCAAGAGTCAGATATACAGTGTGGGGAACAGAAAGGAAACAGTGCGAATACAAGCAGTGACGAGTGTCAGCAGAAAAATACTCTATGCTAAAATGCCACTAGTCGATTATTTTATTTTTGTATGCATTTGGAGAACTAAGATGAAAAGCAGGATTAGGTTGGGCTCTTACAGTTGAAAGTAAAAAATGTGAAAAGCAAACGATTTACTTTGAAGAAAGGGTACAAATCTGACCCTTGCTGTCTCTGTGATTTATGTGAACCCTGGTGGGAAAGAGCTGCAGAGAAAAGCAGCTCAAGGAGATCTAAACTGAAGGAGGCAAAGCAGTTGCCAGGGGTAGAAAGAAGAACTGGTCTCACCCACAGGGAAGCACAGGAGATAATCAAGAGGCTGTGGAAGTATACAGAGATGTGGTGGGGAGGAGCAGTCTGTTTTCAGTATTTGCCCTTCTCCCTCTTGTCATATAAATATACCAAAGTGGACACATTCTCCAGTCACAGTGGCATCCATTTGCTTCACCTTCACTTGGTGTAAGTGTAAGGAGTTGTGAAATGCCAGTTGAAGAACTGGTAGTAAATGTATTTAGGGATGTTCAGGAGCTTGTGGGAAGGAGAAAAATAAGGATGATGTTAAGAGCAAAATAAGTTGTTTGCTTTCCACACTGAATACCTGGTCAATCCAGGATGTTAGTAGTATTGCCTAGTAGTCCAATTTATGAGGTTTCCTCAAAGACAAAATAATGCAGGCTACCAAGAGCAGCGCCTTCAGAAATGAATGGCATTCAGCTAAAGCTAATAGGCTTTTGTAAACCACCAATCTGACATTGTGTGGTGCATTTCTGGCTGTTCTGAGTGATTGGAAGAATCCCTGTCTGCTCTGACAGTATTTGGAAGAGACTCAGGAAAGGGCATTATATGAAGATTAAAATGCATGCTCAGGTGTTGGTCATCAAAATGTCACGTTTACATGCTTTTAGGGTGAACTTTCTCTGTTAAAGATGAGTTCTTTGCTCAGATGTTATCTAGAATGGCTGTGATGGAAGGGGCAGGGGGTTTGGACTAGATGATCTCCAGAGGTCCCTTCCAACCCCGTATCACTCTGTGACTCTGTGAATAAAGTGAAAATAAATGTTTTGTCCCTTTTTCGCTGATCATTTTCCAAGAGAAGAGCTGCTACTTATGAAAGGATGCGTTAGTCTCACTGTCTAAGACACCTGCCAAGACCTGACCTACTGCTGCTGGGGGCTAGCCTGGGGGCTAGTTTTATTCATCTCTGTAGATTCTCTAGGGCTCTGATGCCAGCTTTGGCACTGGAAGCCATTGAGTGGGATGATTTGAGGAAGGTCTGGCAAAAAAGTTCTGTGATACATGGGTCCACTTTTGATATTACTTAACCTGGCAGTGCTTCGATTAACTGCCACTGGCATCAGCTGCTGTTTTTCCTCATACACAACCTGTGCAAGAACAGATTTGAACTTTATATTAAAATTGCTTTGTTACCCAAATCTGTTTAGGATGAAAAGGAGATTAGACTATTGGAAGGGGAAAAAAAAACCCCACCCCGCTTCTTGGACCTTCTTGTGGACAGTGTTTTTAAGACAAGAAAATGAAACACAAGTATTACTATAAATTCAGGGCAGGACTCTTTCACACTCTGCTGTAGTGGACTTGAAAAAATTTATAAAGTAGCAGAAATTGTTTCTTGAGTCAATCTTTTTCCCCTGACTTTTCCAACTTGACAGGTTTTTATATTGTGCTTTTCTTATCTCTTTGACTGAAAGTAACTGTTGTGGATTCTGGCTTCTTTGACCCCGACCCTTACTCCCATCGCAGTCTTGCTTGGGTTGCAGACTTTGAGTAAGGAACATATATTCATCATGTGGCCTCAATGTCTGCCACAATTGGACGCTTCCAGCTGACTGAGGTACCTGGAAGCTACTGCAATGCAAATAATGGGTAGTAGGAGAAATAGCAATACTCATTTACCCAGCATTGCTACCTGAAGGAAAATAAAAATATGGCCAGGATGTGTCAAATCCTAGCCCTGGGCAACTCCAGGATACCATCTTTGGTGTCAGAAGTGTTGTTCTGTGCAAAGGAAAGCTTAATACATGAAGCATCCATCAGAGGGTAAGAAATGGCAAATCTGTTGCCAGAGAATGAGATGAAATGTTGTGTTAAATAAAAAGGAAAAAAAAAAAGGGGTGGTATAGGATTAGAATAGATAAATACAATATCGTATTTATAAATATTGTACAAATGAAAGTTAACAATTGATTCTAAATTGATTTTACTTGAAAACTTTATCTTTTTAAGGAGAGAATGATCATATATTTTATGTTGTTTTAATCACCTGCAATTCAACAGGCACTCTATAATTGCTTTTTCTTTTAAGTGAAAATGTAGTTCTCTTGCATTTTTTTTTCCTGCCTGTCTTTAAGAACCCTGACAGAAGTTCAAAGCTGTATGTTGGCTCACAAGCATGAGTGCACTGCTGCTTTAAAGAAAATTTAATTTTAATATAACTTATTTTTGATGCTTGAAGAAGTGAATGGCTCAGAAAATAAGTTAAAAACAAAACAAAACAAAACAAAAACCAAACCAAAAACAAAACCCAAACCCACAAACAGTTTTTGAAGTCTTTAATTTCTTTATTTCAGCATTTTATAGAGATGGAGGCTTGTGTACTTAATTTAAAAAACTAAACCCTGTAATTACCATTAATTATCCTTTCTGGAGAGGTCTTTGGAAAAAAGCCAAGGATTGACTGAAAAGAGGGACTGCCTTCTACTCAGGGGTTGTCTGAGGTCAGCAGAAAGATTCTGCTGTACGGTGTGGGACCCTTATGCGGGGCAGACCCTGAGGTAGCTGCTTCACTGGAAGAAAAAGCTCCATGTTAAAATCTGGGGTTTGGGTTTCCTTTCTTCCTTAAAAATCACTGGACTGAAGGAGCTTCTACCTCTGGGAGATGCACTTAACTAGATTCATGCCCCCTTTTAAAAATAGTTTTATTACCTTTTGAAAGTGTCGTTTAAACTTACGCCTCCCACTTCATTAAGTTGCAGGTGTACTATGCCCAGAAAACAAAACCATTCAGGACTCTTATTCAGAGTGCCCAAAACAGAGCTGTGACAAAAGCACAGAAACAATCTACTTAAGGAATATTCCATAAAAACTATTTTGGGATCATTTGTGGGATCCTTAAATTAAGTAGGAAGGAATTGTGTTGTATGAACTCTTCTTAATGAATAAAGTATTCCCCCTTGCTCTATAATAGTAGCTCTGTTCTAGAAACCTGGTGACATTCTCTCTGCAGGGCAGCAAGTGCTCAGAGGAATTTTAAGGCACGAGAAGTAAAACTTCTAAAAGCCTATGTGTGTGCATCACCTGTGCTAAGGGGACTTGAACTCTTGGACCTCTGGTGTTTCTCAGCAAATAAATCACTCTGAGTGACTGCACTGATCCAAAGTACTTGTTTACATGGTGTCTGCACTGTCTCCTCCAATCTCCATCCTCACCTGGGGAAGGAAGGGGACTGCCCTAAGCCTTCATGCAGTCTGTGGCTGAGGAGTTCCCTTCACAGCTTTTGCTCACATCACTTAACCAGCCTTTGTAGCACAAATTGTGTAGTATAAACAATTCTCTAGATATTACTTATTATCTTTTCTTCTGTATCTCTGAAGGGATATTTTGTTTTTGTTGCTGTTTGGGGCCCATACAAATTCTATATTAGCTTTTACTGTACAGAAGTGTTGAAATTGGTCTTCAAACATTGTTATTTATGTAAAATTGTCATAGCTATGAGTACACCTACCCACACTGTGTTGGCTCAGTGAAATGCCACTCAGCTAATGCTTTTGTGAGTGGAATAAAGGAAAAATTATCTGCAAATCCTTCTACAAGAAGACTTGGTAGGTTTAAGAGGAGCCTTCAGGAAGACTCTCCCCTAGCAAATAGTTCTCCTGAGATGGGGATTGGATTTTTCTACCTCAAAAAGTGCTTCTCTAGCTCTGATCACAGTCCTTATCTGGTTCTTTGTTTTCTACCTTGAGGTCTTGCTGTAGAAATGTCTAAAATGGCAGCTGTTCCATATGAGAAGGCATCATTATGGCCAGTAGTGAGATAGTTTGTAGAATAAGGTTCTAGTGATATCACCTCTCCACTTCTCGTAATCTAAGGCTGTCTGACTTGCCATTTGCTTGTTGGTGGGTTAGTGGTGTTTTGGTGGTTTGTTTTGTTTGTTTGATTTTTTTCTTCTTCCCTCCTGCCACTGCCACCTTTCTCCCGCCACTGCCACCTTTCTCCTGCCACCTTCTCTGTTTGCTTTCATAAAATCAAGGAGTGGCTGAATTCCTTAGATACTGTGCAGGCCCATTTCTAATTAGTTGTGTGCAAGACTTTCCAACAGCTGTACAGAACGATGAAAGATAAGCAGTATCCATATGGAGGCTTTTGAAATCTCTTGTATGCATAAGCAGTCTCTTTTCCTCTCTCAGGCTGCCATCTCATCCCACTATATTTAGCACTTGCATGACTTTACAGGCATCCGATACACCTCAAGAAAGTGGCAACATATTTTTTTTGTACACATTAATAAGATGACATATGACCATGCAATTTTGTAAATGTTATGTTTGTTAAAATCTGTGATAAATATTATATGACCACCGCTGCTTCTTTGCCTGATGCAAATATCTGGATATCCATTCTGCAATCAGTAGTTGGGTATTTCCTGAATGATAAAAGTAGGAGTTGCAGTCTACTGTGAAGTGACCTCTTGCCTCTAGACAGGCAGGTATACTTTCTTAGAATCATAGAATCATTTAGGTTGGAAGAGACCCTTGGGATCATCAAGTCCAACCATCAGCCCTACTCTACAAGTTCTCCCCTACACCATATCCCTCAACACCACATCTAATCTACTCTTAAACACAGTCAGGGATGGTGACTCCACCACCTCCCTGGGCAGCTGATTCCACTGACTGACTACTCTTTCTGTGAAAAACTTTTTCCTAATGTCCAGCCTAACCCTACCCTGCTGCAGCTTGCAGTCATTCCCTCTTGTTCTATCACTAATTGCCCGTGAGAAGAGACAAGCACCAACCTCTCTACAATGCCCTTTCAAGCAGTTGTAGAGAGTGATGAGGTCTCCCCTCAGCCTCCTTTTCCTCAAACTAAACAATCCCAGTTCTTTTTTTCTTCTTTTTTATACCTAGAGCTAAATTTAAAACTAGCTGTCTCAAAAACACAGTGAAATTTGCCTCAGGCACATCTGAAAGCTGGAGTAGAGCTTCAGTTTAGTCTGACCAACAGAATGGCCAATACTTAGGTTTCTCTTTTTATACATATTGGGCTGTGTGTGTGTGACTTTGTGATTTCCTCCATCACTGATAAAAGTACTGCATTTAAAAACTGGGTTCCCATCCCAAGTAGGTAGCTCTGGTCTCATAAGGGTATTTGATTTATTTTCATGTAAAGGTTTTTTTTCCAGAGTGTGTTTGTAAAGTCCGGAAAGGTATATAAGTTGCCTTTCCTTAAGTAATGCTCATTTAACAACAAAGGAAATGGAGTGAGCCCAGTTTGTTTAAATGGTGAGTGTCTTTGCCTCAGTGTGAAGCATAAGGGTGTGAAAACTAGTACATGCCTTCAGGCAATTTTTGAGTATAACCCATAGGTTTCAGATGGCTTTGATTTTCATCTTGCTATTTTCAGTCATTCTAGCATATAAAAATTGTCCTGTTTTGCTCTTAGAGAAATGAGTGTACCGATTTTGCTAGATATACTCAGCATGGGGAAGTGATAAGTAACTGGAAGCAGGAATTCATGTTGCTAGCTCCAGCTTTACTTGACAGAACTGGTTCTGAATCTGGTGTGACACAGCAAAGGGAAGCTGACAGGGATGTTGCTCTGCCATCCTAAGGCTGCTTCTTGGGCTCATCCTCAGACTTTTGGAGGTGCCACATAATCTGAGCAGAGTTGTGTGGTCAAAGTGGTGTGATGGTGGCCTGGAGCTGACACTAAGCCAAACTGTTAGTGTAGATGACCTCCTGGAACCTGTGAGGTGAAGCTGGATGTAGCTGCAGTGTTGATGGCAACACGGGGAATGATGGGGGACTGCCAAGAGGAATGCAGCCTCTCTTTGTGTCATACACTCTTCACCTCACTAAATCTGCCTTTGAAATATCTCCAGCTGGAGGCCTGTATGGATTAAGTCTTTCTTGCTTGTCTCTCTTGTAACAGTACCAGCGAGTCCTGACAGAGACTTGGTTCTTTAACTCCTGCCTGCACCAAAATACAAAACTTTCCTGCAACAGTTTAATAAATAGATAACTACCTAAGGATTACTGACAGATCCAAGAGTAACATTACTGGAAACTGATGCATTTTGTCTATAGTGTGAGCAGTGTCAGGACAGACTTTTCTCTGCTTTCCTTGCAGGGATGCCTTGGTTCTAGAGGTCCTAGCAAATTCAGCCCTCTAGAAGAACTAGTTGTCAGCCTGTTGGTGAAGTTTTCATCAAGATATGGGGTTTGATAACTGGAACTGTCACATCTGTGCTCTTGTGCCTTCACAACAATTTCAGAGTGACTGAGTTGGACCGGAATCATTCACTGTCCTGCAGACCTATATAATTCGCAGAATAACTTAGATATGTTCCCTCAAACAAGTGTTTATCTTACTCGTGTAAAAGAAAGAAGTCTCTTAAAGATTGGCCTTGTGTTACGTCATGGAAGTTGAGCTTGTAAATATTTCAACGGGCGCTTATCTCCTTTGATGCTGTGTTGGTGGGTGTTGCAAAGTTGGCCTACGGTTGCTATTTGTGAAGCCTGGAGGAGGAAATCTTGTTTCTCAGGAAGGGTGAGAATGAAGTCAGGTGAGGTGTGACTCTAGGTGAATGGAATTGCTTTTGGTAAGGGGAACACTAGTATAAAATGTTCAACTAGACTAAGTCAGTCCAGACACGTAGGAAAAGCAGTGACATCATTAAGGTGTTCTATGTGAGGGTTCTGTATAAGTACACGATGAACCTTATCAAGTATCACCTTCATCTGTCAGTTATTCGCTGACTACTGTGGACATGGTTTATATGTATATATATGTCAAAGGGCTAAATCCTGCAGTAGCATTAAGGGTGGCATAGTTCAGCGTAATATTCATTTCTGAAGCAACCACAAATGGTATTAGTGTCCTAAAAGCCAATTTATGATATCTGTCAGGATGCAGAATGTGTTTTGATTGCTTTTTCTCTCCAATATTGTCTGGAGGCCCTGCCAGACAGTATTTTGGCAGTCCCATGCATCAACCAAAAGGCTAAAGAAAAATTTCCTGTCTCAAGGGGACAGAAATGCATTTTATGGTTGTCAAAATAACTGGCTTGCAGACCTATGCATCCTAGATAACTCTTTCATGGTCAGGCCATGAAATAATACTTTTTTTAAACATGGAGTTCCACTTCTGTAGCTCCCTTGGAGTAGAAACCGCTGTGGGAAGCTCAAGAGGCCTTCTTGGCTTGGAATTAGATACAACCACCATAACGAAGTGGTTACCAGAACTGGATGCTACCTGAATGGCTAAAATGCAGTAGGTTATGGCCTGAAGGTGGTGCTTACTTTTCTTTTTAAAGCTTGTTGTTTTGGTATTCCACACGTACCCTGTGCAACTCTGATTCTCAGGATGCTTCAGAAACCAAGAACTTGTCAGTAGAGCATGTTCTGCTTTCCTCCTTTGTGACATGAAAAATTTCAGATTATTTCATTTCAATATTTGTATTTTGGCCATTTGGAAGAAATAAGAAGTGGTGCTAGAGTTCAGTTGCTGGAAGTAGTTCATTAACTTCCACCTAAAGATTAAATGGAAGTAAATGCCCATGTTTCCCAAGAGCACAGGATAATTTGGTTGATGGCCAGAGGGTATGGCTAATAACTGAGCTTGTGGTAAACGGAAATAAACTATTGCAAGATGCCTTAGAGCTACAGAAGCTATTAAGCCAAAATTTCTATTAGGTATTCATGCTAGATCATCAAATCCCTCTGAACTAAAGACCTTCTCTCTTGAGGATGAGGAGAAGAAATGTGGATTAAGGTCTGCATTTACTGCACTGCTCTGATGCAGTATTTTGGGAAATGGGAAGTATTGGTATTTTATTCATTGCTACAATACAATAGGAAAACAGTGAAAATATTCAGACAAAGCATCAAAAAAACCACAGGAGAAATTTGGTCTTGAGCAGAAGGTTTAACGAGTGAGTCATAGATGATAATAAACTCTTTAGCATATCAAACTGAATACTCGGCAATTGTTGGTCTTGTGCAATTCTGAATTTTCAAATAGTGCTGGAGATACATCTGAGACCAACACTTCCTTTGAAGAGTCTCAGCTTCCGATGACTGTTGGAAAAAACCAAATATTTGGTTTCAATAGTTTTAGTGCACTTTCTTCTGTGTGGGCCAAACAAAGTCCCAGGTCCCTGAGCTGTAATTTGCTGGCAGCAAAACCTTGATGTTTCTTCAGAAGAGGTGAAGAAGAGTCTGCCTAAAAACTCAGTTTTGTTCCTGGTACACATCAATGCGAGTCTCTTTGAGTATTTTATGTTCTTTCAGAAAAGTGTGGGTGAATTATCATCCCCCTGAATAAATCGGGTCTCTGGATGGCCTCTTAAAAAGAGCTGCAGGAATTTTCAGTTCTTAGCCTAAAGCCATGCAGAAGGTGCCTGAGCCTTTTCTTTTAGTTTAGCTATGCTCATTCCAGAGTTCTTGCCCAAGATAGAGTCCTCATTTTTTAGTATTGGCCAAAAGCCTATCATTTGGTTTTCAAATATACGATTTCTTGCCAAGCTCCTCTATTTATCTTTCAGTCTTTTCATTTCTTCAGCTACGCAGTAAACATCTCGTTACAACTGTCACTGGTGGAAGTTTGCAGCTTGACTTTTGTCCTGGGTATCTTGGAAGAGGAGGAATCTTAGACAAACATTTTATGTAGTGTCTCAGGTCCAGTGCATTATGCCATGTCATGTGCTGTACTTTACTTCTGAAAAGTCCACCTCTTCATCTGGAACACAAATTTTCTAATGCACGATTTGGATCGGGTTTTTGTGTTAGCGGTTCCTAGCTTATTTTCATTTGTCCACAGTTACAATGGCCATTGCCAAACAGGCCTGGAAAACAAATAAAAAGGAATCTGCAGGCCATAAACTACCAAAAGCAATTATTCATCTTTCCATACAAGTCCTTCACTTTCTAAGTATATGGTTTGCTTGGCTTATCTTCTAAGATAATTCTCTGTTCACCCCTACCTGATTGAGGGTGGAAAAGAGCAATAACCTCAGAACCTGGCTGTTAGCTAGACTACTTGCTTTCTTAGTTGTAAATGTAATTATCCTGATTGTTTTGAATATCTCTAGTATGTTTTAGGTTGCATCAGTGTGGACTCCAAAATACCAGTAACTAACTTCCTATTCTTCCCTTCTCTACAATGTATCTTGATTTAGAGATAAATATTTCTTAGCTTTTTTTGTTTTGTAAACTTTTTCTTATATTTTGTCTAGATACGGTCATGTTTCCTAGATTCTTTAAAGATAATATTCTAAGATATAAACTACTTCCCCCCCCCAATTGATGTCTTGAGGAGTCATATTCTTGCCACTGTTGCTTACATCAGCTCCAGCTGCATACACCTGTGTGTGTATCTGTCCCCACCTGCATGAGTTTTCTGCAATGTATTTTGCATGATTCCTGTTGTAAATCAGCACACCTTCATCTTAGGTCTGGGAGACAGGATTGTTATTAGGTTAGAGAATTCAAGCCCACAGCCCAAAAGGAAGTAGTAATTCCCAGAAGTCTATTGACAATGATACTAGAACTGTGTCCTGTCTGATGTACTTTTCTTCCCCAAGATATGGACCCTAATATTACAAAATGACATTGTTCTGATAAAGGATGTCTTGTCAGTAACACTGATAAATAAGCGGTTTGATGGTGAGACGTGGGGTACTGGTCAGTTGACTTTATAAGTTGCAATGTCTTGTTTGCATTTGTTGGGATAGCCTGGACCTAGGATACAGTATCCTATCAAAGCTTTGACATTATGAAACTTCAGGGGCTCTCTGTGTGATACATAATTTCTGTAGGCACAGAGCAGGAATTTTTTATATCAGTGTCCCTTTGTGTTTAGGAGATGAGGCTACAGAAGTAGTAATAACGTGTGGAAGAAGGCCAGGGAACAATCATAAAAGCCAGGTTCATGACAGTGCACCAATTCTGAGTGGGAGCTCTATGTGTTGTTTGGGAGTAAACTTCACACTTAACGCTGCAAAAAGGAACGCTGAACCCAACGAGAAAAGGACATGGTTTTTGAACCCCGCATCCCTAGCTGGCTCTTAGCTGGGTTACATAAATTATCAGCTTCAGAAAATGTGTACTAACTTGATGTCAGTGCCTGTTTTGCAGGCTCCCAGCCAAACTGGAGAGAAATTACACATGGGACCTCAAGGCTTTCTGCTAGCCTGGGAACTTCTGATGATTTGAATTTATCTGCCCTTTCTCCCCTCAGAGGAAATGTTTTCCCTCTGAAGGGAGAACAATCCCCAGCATAGAGACTGGTGGCTCAGGGGGAGAGAAAACTGTTCTGCTTCTGTTTGGATATTTCTATGTTCTATGTTTTTGTTTTGTTTTTAAATAAAGTAATAGACTGGATCCACATTTAGACTTTCCTTAACCTTAATTTGAGAAAATGAACTAGTAGGGGGTGTTATTCATGCCCTCAAAACTAGGTGCTGGCATTGTCTCTTCATGATTTCTAATCAGTTCTTCTGTTGGCTCTGAGTGTCCTTATCAGTGTGAGCCATGATTTGTTTGGGTGCAGTTTAAAGTTATTGAACTGGTCATCTTTCCCTATACTTGTATTCTTCTGAGCCTTTGTTCTTGCATTCATTCTTATACTGTATTTGTCTAATTAAATCAGACCTATTCAAACTCTGAAATAGAAAAGCAAAGGTCAAAAAATGTCAGACATCCTTAAAAACCTCTATTAAATCTTGTTAAACTGAAAATCCTCTTGCTTCCAGTCCAGAAATGGCACCCTAGACTACAATAATTGATTCAATCTCCAAATAGCTGCATACTACCAAGAATTCCTCTAAGCAAAAGGAGAAAGAACAGGGTAGATGAGCTTAGCCAAAACTTTGCTCCTCAACCTAAAGCCACCATACAGTACTGGGAAAAAGAGTGGTTATTTTATTCCACTGCAGTGATTTGAACATAAAGGATGACAGAAACGATCTAAGTTTGGGTTTTTCATTACTCGTGTCATTACTTGCAAACACACTGCATCTTTTATTGGATTTATATTTGAGCTGGGGGAGAGTGAAACCCAGTGTGCTGTGTTCACTCAACATGCCGGTTATAATGTCTGCTTCTCAACATTGTGCACTGTTTGTGTGGAGTGGTCTTATACCGTGGGAGGTGAGCCAAGCTGTTCGGACCTGAGAAGCAACTGCTATGATATGCCGTGAGACCTTGTTTAATTTTAATGGGTGCAGGCTGTCCTGTGTGTGGAAAATAGCATGTTAGGCAAAATTGATGGCTCTTGCACAGCCCTTCAATACGTATGCTTTACTGAAACGTCCGAGATTCAGGATTCAAATTTTTTTAGAGTCTTGTATTGAGAGATGGAGATGT
>VZTM01019581.1:141772-174574 GCA_013400555.1 Jacana jacana | reverse complement strand
AATGGAGTAGATAACCTGATTTTTCTCCCCATCCACTCTCGTTTTCCAAGGTCTTAACCTATTTAGTCAGTTGGTGTAGAGCTTGCTGCTCTCTGACTGGAAGCTTTCCCAGCCTCTGACAGAGCTTCTGTTGCTGGATGCCACTAGAAGCAGCAGAATGTACAGCAGGGTCAGAATAGGTCTCAGAAAAACAAGCAAGATGATTGCCAGGTATAGGTGAGCAGAAGCTCCAGGGGCCTGTGGCAGCTGAATGAAGGGAGAGCATGAGAGCTCCTCCTTCCTATGAGAGTACAAGAGCTCATTCTGTTCCCAAAACACGGTGGTAACCCCGCTATGTTTAAAGTGTTAATGAATGTCATGGGAACATGCGAAAGGCAAGAGCAGCACTGTGCTTGAAAAGATTGAGTCTGCAGAAAGAAGATCAAACACGAGTCATGGATTGAAGCTGATAAGAGGTTTTAGAAGTAGAGAAGACTGGGACTTCTTCCTGATCCTTTTGGGGCAGAGAAGAACAATGCATGTTCCTGTTTGCAGCAAGAGACAGCTCAGGTCTTATGGGGAAGTTACATCCCCCAAGAGTCAGACTTGCTCATATACCTTAGGTAATAAGAAAATGCTGCAGCACCATTCTGATTATTTACTTTTTTTTTGGTTTAAGTTAGATGTAAATCACTGTATGTCAAAAAATTTGGTCAAAAATCCTGCTGAATAAAATATGGGGTTATAAACCAATCTGGGCCTTCAAAACTTTTTTCTTTCCCTTGAATTTGAATACTAGAAACTTTTATGGAGTTTGAATTATATTTCAATGACACGAGTAATGAAAAACCTGAACTTCGATCATTCAAACTTCAGAAAACGGGAGGGCACATTTTCCTGAAACACGAAGTTACTTTTCCCATCTTTGAAGCCACAAGACAACACTAAGGCAATAAATTCTCTGCGATTCTCGAGACTAGCAGGAACAGCAAAAACACTGCTAGTGAATCAGGAAGAGGGGTGATAAATTCTGAAGGTGTGTGGTGCTTGTATTACCACCCTCCTTGGTGTTTCTACTAGACTGTGGTGGGCTGGAGGAATCCCTGGGAATGTGGTAAATTACCCAGACGCTGGAATCCTTTTCCACTTGAAGTGGTGAGAGCAGAGAAAGGAAAGACTGAATACATCTGAGAAAATAATTTTTTGCCCAAGCAACCAGTGAGGTGTGAGAATGACTGGAGTAAAATAAAAATGTTTTCTGACAGGAAGGGAACAGATTGGTTATGTGCAGAAGTAAATCAACTGCCTGGAAGCTGAGTATATGGTGAGAATCAGCTACGTGGAAAACAGCACTCCCTAAATGACCTTTAGATCCTTGTAGCTAAAGGTTCATCAGTTTAAAATTACTGTCTCGGATGAAAATGGCGAACCTAACGCGCACCTCTGAAAACATAATAGAGAATTTAAAAGTAGCTTTCTAAGCACTTTGATAGAGAGGTGTTTGTAAAGAGGAAACCAGCTTGATAAATGAGAAATGAAGCTGCCTCATCCAAGCATGTATAATAGCTATTGCCATTCAATACGGCTGAAAGGTTTTTCCTGCAGCTAATGGAAAATGCAGCTTCTAGGGTGTCACTAATTTTGACAGAGACCTCAGTGTCTTCAGTTAAGTCTTACACTTTAATGGGATGTGCAAATATTCTTTCAGGGTCTCTTTTGTTTTCTTAGGTGTTAAATCCAAAACTCCTGGCCCTTGGTGCTAGGACCATGCTGCTGATAGTGGCCTGGAAATATGCCTGTGGTTAATGTAGTTTTTGTCTTTAGATCACATGATGGGATTGTTTAATGTTGTTTTCCTCCCATCCACATCCTTGGGCAAAGTAATATTCATTATGAAACCATAGGTTTTGTTTGAAATAAAAAAAATATAAATAAATCTATTTCCTTTTCTATTCTTCTCATCCTGCATTATACGTAACATGGAATCATGGAATGGTTTTTGTTGGAAGGTACCTTAAAGATCATCTAGTTCCAGCCCCCAAACCTTCATTTCCTTACATTGCATTTGATTATAAATACAATTGTGGGTACCAGGAGTAGGGGCTGGCTGAGGCTCAGGTTCATGTGTGAATTCCACCCTTGTGTCTAAAGGTACACAGAAATCAAGAAAAAGTCAGGCATTTCAGTACAACTTGGAGCTTTAATACTTTTTAATCTGGCTGCAAATGTTCACGAGTTATGAAGGACAATAAAGACCAAATATTTATTATAAAGTTGTCAAACTGTGAGTGCTATGGGATGCTTTGAACCGCTGTAAGCTCTTTGAAGCCTCTGGTGTGTTGCTAACTTTCATGGGATGAATCTGGGTTACCGCTTGATAAAGGGAGGGTCATGAAAACTAGCTTCAGACCACTTTTAATCCTTCAATTTGAACTCTGGAGAAGCGTGTTTATTTTGTTTCATTTTTGACTCAATTATCTATTGTTTATGCAGTTCAGATATACCATTATGAATACAGCATTAATATGAAACACTTGTTACTTCATGCATGCTGAGCACACAGTGTTAAATTATCACATGCTTTGTAAAATGACAAGTTTAGTATTATTGAAAGGCTCTGCTTCACTTGTGGGTTGGTTGGGGTTTTTTTGTTATTTTTTTACTTTAATCAAAAAGCAGAGCTATCTCCATCAAAACATGTTTCTTAAGTTTAAAAATGCAGTGTAGAAGACTCGCCTGCTTTTCTCTGAAGCCTGGAGTGGGATTCCTGGAAATGTTAGACCAATTATTTTTAAATGGTTTAAGAAGAGTATCCACACACAGTAGCGTTTAGCTCTTTCCCACTCAGAAGTTTTAGGCAAGGCTTCAGCTAAGAATGTGAGTGTAGAGAACCAGGCCAGGTTAGATGTGTTCTGGAGCACAATGATTAAAGTTTTAGTTAGACATGTAACTGCTAAGAGGAGGAACAAGGCGTCTTTTTTTCACCTGTGAGGAAGAGGAGCTCTGCATGGGGCAGCTGAAGGGGAAGCAGAGAAGCTAAAAAAAATTGTTGTATCAGAATATCATACCACGACTCTTCTTGGAAAGCAGACCCGTGTCAGTCCCTGCTGCAGAACTGGCAGAGTGTGACTGCTTTGCCCCAGTTTTGTTGATACGGTTATTACCTGCTTTTAAGCTAAACAAGACGCAGATACTTCAGGGGATTTCCCCCTGCCTCTCATTTTCTTTGCCTGCCTTTGTAGAGCAGAATACAGACTGGCTTTCTATTTTACACGCTGCAGGGGACAGTGCTGCCATTATCACTTGATGGTGTGTTGTCCATAATTCTCTTGTTAACTTCTCAGGGGTCTGAATGAGAGGTAAGTGTATTTTCAGAGCTGAGCGTATACTTTCCTTGTGATGTAGCTAGGATTGGATATCTCTCTCAGGTGCAAGGATTATAAGGTCACCAAGGAATGTTGTTTTCCCTGCTTCATCCTTCTGACATGACAGGGACCTTGTGTTAAAGCAAAGTATGTTTTACTGCTTGCATGAGTTGCATGCTCACATGAGTTTTTAAATATGCACTTAGTCTGCACATTAAATATTAAAGTTCCTCATAACAACTGGTTTACTGGGTTTTAAAATGCACACGTCTCAACAGCACAAACTGGTTCTTTCAGTGACTGCACATTTATTGGCTTGTTATACAAAGAAAAAGATAGAAAGCTTTGTTACAGCTCCTGATTGTCTAGGAAATCTGTGAGTTGATAGGTTTGATATCCCAAGTTTTGTTCAGACAGTGCTCTTGCAATTCAAATAATTATGTTTCCCAATAAAAACAGAGAAAAACAGTTTTCAGAAACAACAATCTGAGTTGGCCAGAGGGTAACTGCTTTTATTATACACAGAGGAAACATGAAACCTGCTCGTTTTCCAGGAAAAGAAAAGAATTGGAGTATTCTGTCATGTAGCTGTAAGACTAAGAAAACAAACTTGGTCTCAGTTTTCTTAGAAGTCAGAAACAGATTTTTTTTTTCTTCATAAATGTAACAGATGGGGCTCTACACAGTCGCAAAAAAAAAGGATTTAGTATTTGTCAGTACCTTCTAGAGGCAAACAGGGAAAAAGTCTTAAAATTCAGACTAGTAAAATATGCTTTTGGGGTTAAACCTGTTCATCCTGTGTTGTGCTTGGATGAATGCAGTCAGCTTGCCTGCAAAGGAATTTGAGAACTACTGTTACAGCTTTGGCACTGGAGTAAGACCTCTGTCTTCTGCAGTCTAGAGCCAGTCACCTGGGTTTAGTTTCTCCAGAGACTTACCCCCCCACTACCTCTTGAAACAGACTTCTAAGAAGTTTTAATTGTCTTGATGAAAGGTTGGCCTTTTCATGCTAAGTAACAGCTGAAAAAATGCCAGACTTCACAGGAGATGTAACAGGTGTTCTTAAATGGATTACTTGTGAATTGTAACCTTAAGAAATCAGGAGCAATTATCCATTGTTGGTGTGACCATCAGTCAGTGACCAGTGTCAGTGGTGGTTGTCAGAAATATGGAGCTGAACCCTGACTGCAATACAAAGCAGTGGCACAAGTCTCACTTCAAAGTGTTTACATCTCTGGTTAATAGCATTGATGCACAGGTTTGGGTTGGGGAAGGTTCTGTAATGATATCAACATGGTTTTCTTCTGTGCTAAGTGTCTTGCAAGCAACAAGTGCATAAAGTGGCTTTCCATCTTCCTGTCTGCCCCGAGTAGGAGTATGACATGCTTGCAACTGAAGATGGGCATTAAGGTAGAGAACCAAAAGAAGGAACACAGGGCGTTCCATTCAAAGATGAGAAAAAAACTCTTTACGGTGGGGGTGACAGAGCACTGGAACATACTGCCCAGGGAGGTTGTGGAGTCCCCTTCTCTGGAGGTTTTCAAGACCCTCCTGGATGCAGTCCTGGGTGATGTGCTCTGGGCAATCCTGCTTTAGCAGGGGAGTTGGACTAGATGGTCTCTAGAGGTACCTTCCAACTCTGACAATTCTGGAACACGCAGAAATGAGGCTGGGGGGTCACAGAACTGGTACAATGAAGAAAGGAAATTATTTTGGCAGCTGGTGTTTCCACTAACATTGACAAGTGAATGCAAAGGTACAATGACAATGCGGTTTAATATCTTGGCAACAGCTCTGGTAGCCAAGTCTAAAATGACATGCAGAAAGGGGTCACTCAAAGTGGAAAAGAAACTGGGGCGGGGGGGGAATGTTGAAGGGGAGATCTTTGCGGTTTGACTAAAAAGAACCTTTCAGTTTCAGCTGTCCCTGGACATACATGTAGAGATGTCAGAGAAGACAGATGAAAAAAGTGGGAATAGATGGAGGGAGATAAATAGGTCAGTGGAAGTGAGATGCATTTGCAACTCATTGGCACGCAGGCCACAGCGGCAGCAGAGGGACTCGGACAACAATCTTAAAGGTATTTTGCAGAGGGGGAGAGGGTGGAGGCTGATGGCATACCCAGAGGAGGCAGTCTGGACAACATAGACTTGAATGATCTGAACCATAAAAAGAGCCAAACATTCCAGTGTTGCAGATTCTCTCCTTGACTTTTTTTTTTTTTTTAATGAAATTACAGGCATTGAGCCCAGCAGCTGAAAAGCCTGACGAATTACTTTCTCTGTAGATAGGTAGAAAGGAAAATCTGTAGTTCAAGAAAACCATATGTGACAGCTTTGACAGAAAGCTCACGAAATTGCAGGGAACATGAACTGAATATAGCACTTGGGTTATCCTATCTGCCCACCTTTTTTGCTACTGCTAACTGGCTAGTACCCAAAATCACACCAAAAAAAAAAGTATAACCATATAAACATTTTCTATTGGGTGAATTTTGTACAGAAGAGCCTAGAAATATCCTGATTGATTACCTGAAACCGCAGCTTGGGAGAGTGGCTATCGTCTTGCAGTGTGTGGTTAGGGACAGATTAGATTTGCTGTGGATAAGCAGCAGGTAAGATGACCACACTTCTGTAGCATGCGGGTGTTTCAGTGCTGTGCCGCCACATGCTTGGCACTGGTGGATGGTGTTAATAGATCTGCCTGGCATACAATCGTGTTGTGGTTAGATCGGTTTCCTCTGATGGAAACCATATAGAGGGTGAGAGCAACACAAAACTGCCTCTAAAACAACTTCTGACAGTCTGCAGATTTCTGTGACATCTTAACGTTCACGTTGCACAATAGAGGGAGTAGGTTATAGCTATTAATGCAGGTGGAATTGTTAAGGGTTTTGACTCTTGCTCCGGGCTGTAGCGGATGCTAAAGCTCCAGGTACCTGTGTATTGTTTTTTGTTCCTGCCTTGGCTGGGGAAGCACTGCTAATGTGCTCCTGGGGAGAGCTGGGCCTGGGGGACGTGAGCAGCAGAGGAACAGGAACTCTAAAGAATGGGCAAGAGCCCAACTGCAATCCCCTGCTGGAGAGGGTCCAGCACACGTGCAAGGCACTGCTTCCAAGCCCTGTTTCTGATCACCCTGTGCTGAGGACTCTTTGGTAGAAGTTTGCCTGCATTAGACATCTTTAATATTTCTGCAGAGCACCTTAGGTGGCAGAGTGGAATATTGCTTGCCTCAGGCTCTTCTCCTGAGATGAGGGATGAAAGAATGGCATGCCCAAGACACTGCCACTCTTCTTTAAATTGTAAATCAAGCTGTTAATGTATTTGCATAAAAGATGTCCATCTAGTAAATTGGGCACTAAGGTGTTGTTCAAGTGATGTATTTTCTTTCAATCTGGGTTTGAGATGAAATGGATAATCATAGCTAGACCTACATGCAGGAAAAGAGAAGGCAATGCTCTCCAGGCTGGTGGCAAGTATTGGTCTACTTTTATGGATCAAGAAGCAGCCTTGAGTTATTACCAAGATGATGGGCTTGACTAACTATTGGTCCCCCAGCTCAGTTGGAGGCATCTCTAAGACTTTGTGAAGAAGCATTGGCAATTTGTTGCTATTTGCTATTACTCCTACTTTGCATAACCTAACAGTCGTCTGACCAGTTCTCCTTAGGCTCTCCATGGGATATGGATACAGGAGTCATAAGCTGTGTGCTCTTGGAC
Organism: Jacana jacana; assembly: GCA_013400555.1. NCBI lineage: Eukaryota > Metazoa > Chordata > Aves > Charadriiformes > Jacanidae > Jacana > Jacana jacana. Next base: position 167,512 of record VZTM01019581.1, on the reverse strand, counting down.
AGCTAGGCTATGATGGAGGTATACCAAAGTGAGTGTAGTGACAATAGCACCCATTACTGAATATTTTCTATTGTCATACACACATTTTTTGAATGGACACCCCAGCAGAAGTAATGGTTTGCACAGAATCACTTCCAGATTTTACTTGAATTCAGGCATTGAACTTCCCAGGAATCTCTGGTTGGAAACATATCAGTGATGCTTTTCAATCAATAGTGCTGCAGCTTCAAACCTGTTTAGGGAGCACTTGCAAGTCAAAGGAAATATTGGTAATTTCAAGTAGATAGTGTGTTCAGTGTTCCCTTACTGGGCTCGTTTGTTAAGAGGAATATGCACTGATTTCAGAAGCTATTGACCTGAGGCACCTTTAGCATTTTAATAGCAGCTGTAGACAATATAAGAAAGTCTTGTTTAATTTTTATTTTTTTTTTTAAATATTAATCCCTCTCCTTGGAAGCATGTCTGATGATATCTAAAATGTTTTCTTAACCAAATGATATGAATAATTTTAACTGGAAGAAAAATCCAGTACAGTAAATCCCTGCATGTGAGATTTAGTCAATGATCCCACAGAGCTGAAAATGCACTTGTTTTCACCTCTGCACTGCATGAATTTTCAAAAAATCTTTACATTCAGTCAGCCAAATTCAGCTGAATACATCTGTCAGTATTTGGTCTTGGCCATCTCTTCTCTTATTTCATTACCCCCTGGGCTCAATAAACCACAATCTCTAAAGAAAAAGCTAGTGAAAAGGGCAGTTAGAGACGTCTGGTCAGTTATGAAGAACAAGAGGCTATTAGATGACCTGCCAAACATAATAGCTGTTTAATTCTATTTTTAACAAGGCTACCTGGGAGCTTACATGTCTCTCTTGCCTCATAAGTCATCCAAGGAAAACAAGGCTTTCCTCACCAGCATAGAAATAGTTGTACCTAATAGTCCAGATACTCCAGATATAGAAAGTCGTCACCCACTGTGTCGCTACGTGTAGGTGTGCTAAGAGGATGAATACACTATAAAAAGTCCACTTTTGTGGAACCCTGCATAATATTCTGCTTTAAGTCAAAATTCAGAGAAATCTGACAGGCTATAAAGTACAATTAAAACTGAGCACATCAGTAATAAGAAGCCACAAAGCATGCATAATCATGAGATAAATGACCTCAATGGACAGATGATGATGAGCCAAGGAGAAGCCAAGGTCAATTATCAGAACTTCTAATTTTAATGCCATAATTAATAATGAATATTTCAAGAAAGGATGTTTAAAGACTAATTGTATTCTGGTGTTAAAACCTGTTAAACGTTAAACTTATGCAATTTATGCAAATTAATCTGATAAGAAGAGACAATTAAGGTTTATAATTAACAGATAAATACAAATGATCCAGTGATGAAGGTCTTGGTTTCTCCTCTGTCTTATGCGACAATGTAATTGATTTTTATAAATGCTAATTTATATGCACTGCTAACCATTAATACATTGAAGAGATCATTTATTAAATTAAAGATGAATAGTGGTGTATGCAAAGAAAGTACCTGAGTTTTAAACATCCTAAAGATGAAAAGGAAGCAGAAAAAAAATCAAAGCTTTGAATATGATTTTGCTTTTTCTTCCCTCCCCAACAACCTTTGACATGCCACGTCTGAGGTATAGGAAAAAAGTTTAGTGGAGACAAACAGTCTTTGTTCAGTGAGTATTTACGTGACACTAAGAGGGATTTTTGGCACAATCCTCGCCTTTTAACATTTGTTCTTGTGGACTAGAAGTAATGTGCATTCTTACTTTGCTTTGCCGTACTGTGCTTTTTCTTTGTGTTCTCGTATGAGAAGATGGCACGTCCACCCTGGAATGAAGCTGCTTGTCATGGGGCAGGGGCAGTTTTTCAGGACAAGTGTGCTAACTTGGTGTTCTCTTACAGTCACCTCTACTTCCTGAGATGTTATGTTGATGACATACTTTTTAAAGAGTTACTGAATTCTCCTTTTTAAAATGAATTATGGCATTTTGCCAGCTCCTGTACTTATATGAATAGTAAGTCTCTCTCCTGTCTTAGGTTTAATGCTCAGTATTGGTGGGGGTTTTGAACCAGCTATAAAAAAGGATGCATTCCACGTTATTTTTTTCTATCCACTTTCAGAACTGTAACAATATCTAGCTTTGTAAATGCAGCTGCAAATATTAGTTACAATTAATTAGGTGTAGCTTTATCTTTCACAGCTCTTCCCCTCTCCTCCTTGATTTTCCAAGGGTGAGGTTTTGGCTGAACTGCAGCAAAGCAGGTGCTTTCAAGGCGCGTCCAGGAAAGTGTCTCCAAATGGCTCAAAGAAAGCCCTAAAGGGGGAAGGAAGGAGGAATGAAGCAACCACGCAGCAAGAGCAGATTTGTTTACTTCTAAGATTAAATTTCAAACAAAAACAATGAGATATTTTTACAACATCTAAATATAATTGCAGTTTATTTTCAAAGCATACTCAGTAACAATTTTTTTTTTTTCCTCTGGACTTCTGTCCTTGGTGTAGTCTGTGCTGAGAGATGTTCTGTAGAACTGACTCAGGAGGCCAGCACTACAGGAGCTTCAAAAAGCACGGGGACTTTTGCAGACATAGGCAACCTGCCAAATTGCAATCCGTGGACTGCATGGATTGCACCTGCCAAAGCAATCTGTGGAAAATCCATGGTCATTCATGAAGGAGTGATGTGGTCTGCTGACTTCAGTGGGGCTTCTTGATATAAATCCATGCAGAATTTGACTCAAAGACACACATTCAGTTTTTGCTCCCAGTGGATATGATATAGCCCAGGGTATTCTGAGCACATTTCCTGTGCTGCCACAACCAAGTAAGGAACAGTAAACTTCTCTTCTTGTCTTCCTATGTGGTTCATCTTCTAATACAGATTAGCTGGAAATATTCACTGTAAATCGGAATTATGGTTCTCCGCTTCTAGGTGTTTGTATGATACACTTCTCCCAGTTCCTGATTTCCTTGAACATAAAGCACTGTTGACAATTCGTGACAATTTGACAGGCTAAGAGAGCTGGGGTTGTTCAGCCTGGAGAAGAGAAGGCTCTGGGGATATGTTATTGCAGCCTTCCAGTATCTGAAGGGAGCCTACAGGAGAGCTGGAGATAGACATTTTGTGACAGGACAAGGGGTAACAGTTTTAAATTGAAGGAGGGGAGATTTAAATCAGATACCAGAAAGAAATTCTTTACTGTGAGGGTGGTGAGACACTGGAACAGGTTGCCCAGGGAAGTTGTGGAAGCCCCATCCCTGGAAGTGTTCAAGGCCAGGCTGGATGGGGCTTTGAGCAACCTGGTCTCGTGGGAGGTGTCCCTGCCCATGGCAGGGGGGTTGGGACTATAATCTTTAAGGTCCCTTCCAACTCTAAACATTCTATGATTCTATATAAAACCCCAGTACCTTGGGGGCAGGGGGGTGAGGCAGGAAGGAATGGAAAACATAGTAGGTAATTTTTAAAACATGTCCTGAAATTGCTGCCTTTTTTTCTTTAAAAGTCAAAGCCACATTCTTACATCTCAGTGCAAGGGCAGCATCTGTTATATAATTAAACGTTTCAGGAATATCTGGACTTTCATCTCTAGAATCAAAGGTAATGAGGGTTTTTTTCCCACTACAGATCTATTAATTACATTAAGGCTCGTTAAAGCCTTGAAACAAAAAAGACCTTGCACTCAAAATTCCCAAGAGACTTGCTTACTAGACCTTTACAGAGACTTGTCACTAGAATCAATTTGCAGCTTCCCAGTGAAAGGGGGTTTCATTGCAAAATGCTGAATCACTGCAATAACAACAAACGTCCCCCTGAAACCCTGATGGAGACTGAAAGGGTTTCTGCCAAGGATGCAGCCCATCATAGAATCATAGAATCATAGAATCATTTAGGTTGGAAGAGACCCCTGGGATCATCAAGTCCAACCATCAGCCCTACTCTACAAGTATCATCTGCCAGGCTGCTCCAGTGCCCAGCATTGCCTGTGGCTGAGACCCCCATCACCTTACACTCTGGTTCCAATGGGTAAGGAAGCCTCGAGACCCTCAGGTGAGGCCAACTCTGACATAGCCGCCTCCTCATCATCATGCCTTCTGACTGCACACTTGGCTGCCTAGGATTAAAAGGCAACGCAAAAGGCCTCTGATAAGAGAACAGCAAGCTACTTTTAATACTTTTATTCTGAGTGTTGGTGTACTTGATGAGCAGGCAACAGACACGAGAGGATGGTTTTTGCCATCCTTGCACTTCGTGGGGAGGGCCTGACTAAAATACAAAACTCCCACAAGAGAGCAAATCTGCATCTGACTGAAAAAAAACTCTCACCCCTTGAGCTCTGGGGAATTATAGAATCACAGAATGGTTAGAGTTGGAAGGGACCTTAAAGATCATCAAGTTCCAAACCCCCTGTTGTGCACAGGGACACCTCCCACTAGAGCAGGTTACCCAAGGCCCCATCCGGCCTGGTCTTGAACACTCCCGGGGAGGGACCCATTCCGTCCAACAGTTCCATGTCCTTCCTGTGCTGAGGACTCCAAAGCTGGACACAGCACTCCAAGTGGGGTCTCAAGAGAGCAGAGGGGTAGAATCACCTCCTGTGACCTGCTGNAGGGGTAGAATCATCTCCTGTGACCTGCTGGCCATGTTTCTTTTGATGTAGCCCAGGATGCGGTTGGCTTTCTAAGGCTGCCAGTGTGTACTGCCAGCTCATGTGGAGCTTCTTGTCCACCATCACTCTGAAGTCCTTCTCAGGACTGCTCTCCAGCTATTCTCTGCCCAATCTGTATTTGTGCTTGGGATTGCCATGTCCCAGGTGTAGGACCCTGCACTTAGCTTGAGTGAATTTAATGAGGTTTGCATGAGCCCACCTCTCAAGCCTGTCCAGGTTCCTCTGGATGGCATCCCTTCACTCCAGCATGTTTACCACCCCACACAGCTTGGTGTTGTCAGTGAACTTGCTGAGCAAACTTGCATTCTATCCCACTGTCCATGTCTCTGGTGAAGATGTTAAACAACACTGTTTATACCTATCCATATTCAACTATGATCACTTTTAAAAACAGCCTCTAGAGCATGTAGCCTCTTCAGGAGGCTGAGTATTCCCTGCAAACAATCAATAAGGCCAGGCTGTGGCCCCTGTCCTGTCCTACTGAGGCAGACTGCAGACACCCCAAGGATGTCTCTTCCATTTCAACTCTTATGGAAGCTGCATAGTACGGACTGCTTTTTAAATTATTCTTCCTAGGGAAAAAATGCTACAAGAAGTCCCTGACAATTGTGCAGCCTGTTGAGTCCATAGAGTGGGTTTTTGGCTATTTCAGAATCCTGGAAATATTTGTCCTTTGCTTGTCAGAAATCTGCTGGGTGAAATGATAATGCAGGATGCAGTTCTGTGTGAGCATAGCTGTTTGTTAGAAAGGAATAAAATCTCTGGAGGCGTCCTTACCTATGTTCAAACCCCTTCTTTATAGGTTTATAGGTGAGAGGTCCTAAATAGCATGTATTTTTCCTGTGGCAACTTTTTGCATTAATATCACTAATACAGATTACTTGGTAGAATCATTAGATAAGGAAGACTACACCCAAAACTCTCAATCTGTTGTATGTGCCAGAAAGAGTTTTAGGGCTGTCAACTGCACAAAATATTGATTTAAGGAGAGAACTATAAAGCATTTTAATGGAAATAAGACTGAACCCAAATCTCAGTGATGAGCTATAAACAGGGGGCCGAGGTCCTGTTGATGGAAAGGGATATTTAACTTCGTGGCAGTCGCACAACTTAATGAGACCTAGTAGGGCTGTCAGCTGTTATACGTGAGAGAATGCAGGGGTCTGAAATGGGCTTGTCCCAGCTGAGCCCATCTCTGAAGTACAACCTGTGAACTGAGGACACGGTGACTCAGTCTGAGCATGGGTAAACACAGTGAATGCCAATCACTTATTTTCTCAGAGTGAGGAAGGGTGTGTCTGCAAGATGTTTAAAGCAATGAGAAATTTCTAATATGTATTCTAATATGAAGTATATTTAGACAGTAAATAAGGTTTTTTCACTCAGTGCTAACTTTTTTTTATTAAATCTCTTTTGCTGTATTTACACAACAACATATGATTATACAACAATAGTCATAATGAAAACAGTCTAATAATTTGAAAGCTGTTTTCTGAACGTGTTGATTTCTTGTATGTGTACTGTACCTCATCAGTCCTTTGCATGCTTTGTCATAGCTTTTAGTTACAGAGTGGGAATTAAAAGTAGAGGTGTTTAGATTTGGAAAGTGTGGGCACGTTGGAATTTATTCTTGTGTAAAACCAGAAATTTTCTGTGAAATTGGAAATGTATTTAATGTTGTCAGAAAACTTTTGTTTGAAATTTCATGAAGGTACTGGCAAGTGTTCATGTCATTTCAGTCTTATAGTTTACATAATCCATTTTGAGAAAACATCAGCCTTCTTCATTTCAGCCACCAGGAGACACTTGCTGTAAAGAAGTGATAAGGTGCTTCAGTTAATATGAAGCAAAAGCTGCCCAGAATGATTTGAAGAATAAACTACGGCTGACAGCATTGAATTTACTGTATTGGCCCATATTTCAGCCCTGGAGTAAGCTGGGAGGGACCTGCAGAGGTCATTTAAGTCCAAAAACCCAAAGCAGGGCTAACATCACAGGTAGAACAGGTTGCTCAGCCCCTGCCAATCAAGCACCACTGCCTCTGCAGAGGGAGATCCCCTGATGTGCTACTACTCCTATTGATCGCGGTGGGGTTTTTTCACCCTTATACCCAATTGGCATTTCTCCTGCAACTTGTGAGCTTTGCCTCACATCTGTCGCTGCACACCTCTGCAGAGCATCAAGTCTGGCTTCTTGAGCTGCTGCAGGTGATGGGAGCAGGTGGAGTGCTCCTGATCAATATGCCAAGGAAGAAATGGTACTCCTGGTACTCCTTAAGTGCAACAAACAGCAGGGCTTCTCCAGGGTCACATTTTAAATGAGACTTCTGATTTCCAAAGCAATTGTTATGTTTAAATTCTATTTTAAACAAATATGAAATGGAGTATCAGCATTTCTGAAATTTTTCCTGAATTAAAAATACAAATAGAATTTAAGAATTTAAGTGCTTCTCACTCATATGTCTGAAAAATCTCAGTATTTTGTGAGATTAGGTACACACTGGTTTTATGCTAGGAGTGGTAAATGAGTGCAGAGCATCTTACTACACCTATTTTTTTTTCTCTTGTTCACCTCCTTACCACGGATATCTGCAGCTATTTCGTGGAGCAAGGCTAGAGCTAGCCCTGGGACCAGAATAGGAGGGCTAGGCCCCAACAGAGCAGTGCTTGGCCAAAGTACTATTCTTTTGAGGCAAGACTAATTATTCCTGTTATCAGAGCTAATTAGCTGCATCCAACCTCATGTTAATATGACCACAGAGTTCCTGGTGGCTGAGCCAGTACCTGTGTGGCAGTATGCCTGGGAGTGCACATGGCCTTCTCACAGGGAGCAGAAGTGTTTGTGAAACAGAGACACCTAAAGCCCTGTTAGAAACTGTGTGTGTCCTACAGCAGGGATTCAGCTTTTTGGGGAAAGAGGCTGCTGCTCCTGCAATGCACAAGGGGGCTGAGGCTGGCCAGCAGTGCTGTGAGGAGCTGTGCTTTCCTTCCCAAATCCCTGTCCCAGAGCCAGGAATTGCCTTTTCTTCCCCAGCTGCTGGCTGGGCCTTGTTCCTCCTCTTGTCTCCTCACCAGCAAGAGACATGGTCTGCTCCTCTGCTTCTCACACCATAGACATGTGTGAGGAAACACGCCGAGAAGAAAGTGTTGGGCTGCTGTGAGAGGGGCATTAGGACTGTCTGTGAGGGGCTGGAGCTGAAGGAAGGGATGGAGGTAGCCTGAGGCTGGACTAGAAGCTGTAGGAGAAAGGTAGATAGGGGGAAAATGTAAAAATCTTTGCCCAAGAGATTGCTCTTGCTCAGACAGATATTAATGCAAGTTTTACTGGTGTTTTCAGTGAACTTCAGCAAAGCCTTTTAGCTTTCTGAATTAACAGCTGGCTGTTCATTGTAAACTATTAGTTAGTGAGTAATATTGAGAGGTGTTCTCTGCTTGATGAAGAAAAGTGAAAAAATGTCTATTTTTAATTCAGTAACACTAATTTCCACACTGAATGCTTTGCTCTGGTTAGGGGAGGATCTTGCAGGAACGTTTATGTTTGTGTTTCTGTCTAAGCATTGTGGTTTTGCCTGCAAAGAGATTTTGTTCTCTTCTTGGCAAGAACGCACCAGTTTATTCAGCTTCAAGCAATTTTGTTGAGCTGCAGCACAGGTTTGACTGACTTGTTGCTCCTGCAGCCTGGCTGTAAATCACTGTGAGATGCTACTGGAGGCACGTCAGCCATGCAGAGTGCAAGTTCTGCGGGGAGAGGAGTTACCTTTGATCAGCCCAGCTCCGAGATCTGAGCATGGCTTCAACTGGGAGGCCACAGCTGTGTGAGGGTAGAAGTTCAATTCCCCCCTTCCAGGGGGTTGCTGGTGTAGCTGGTTCACAAATGTTCAGCGTTCACTCGTTAAAAAAAATTTTACTTGCTGCAGCACTGTGTGATTTGGAGATTCCATTGGTGATCCTAAATGTCCTGTTAATTTATGTCAGAGTGAACTCAGTGCTATTATGTTAACTTCCAAATGGAAGCGTGAATGGAAACATGAACCCTTGAGATCAGCCTGAGTCAGATGGGCAGTAAAAAGGGTACTTGATTTGTTCCAAGAGACTTTGTGAATTGGACTACATCTGATGCTGATGGGATGATCTAAGACATTAGTTTTGCCAGTGAATTAAATAGCCATTTTTAAAGAAATGGGTATCTAAAGAGGGCCAATTGCTTGGTAAGTGATTGATACTGAAGCAAACTAACCACTGATAATGATTTGACATGTTATCTTCTAACATTTTGAAGAGGAAAGAAATAATGCCAAATTTCTCACATAAACTTAACTCAGTTGCAATAGTGTCTCACTGAAGACTGCAGGCAGTGCTTTCATGAACTGGTTGTTTACTCTTTGTTTTCAGCCAGTCAAAACTCAAGTGTATTTGTTGCATTCTAGTAGGCAAGAAACATCACCATAACGAGGAGGAACTCTTAATACTTAAACAGTCCTTCTAGGTTTCAAAAAGTAACATGTTGGTAAATGCTGGTTTTCTTTGTGTCATCTCTGATTTGATGACCAGCAGAGCTGCAGACGTGTCCAGCAGGAATATTGTAGCTGCAGTCACATACCACTGTTACCCTCCCAGTTGTCTTTCAAACAAGTGGTCTTTGACATGGACCAGGAAAGACAATAAGGACAAAAGATGTGGAAGTGTAATTTTTTGTGTGAGGAAATTAGGAAGCATCGAAAGAATTTGACATTCAAATATAGTGTTTTGGACGAAAGTGACTTCTTTGTGTATGGAAGCAGATGCTTTCCCCTTTGCTCTGTCACCACCTTCTCCCTGTGGTATGCAGCTCTGAATCTGCAACACAGTGCCATGTGCTTCTACTGGCAGTGTCTGAGCCCTAGCACTCAATACCCTAAAATGATCAATCTACACATTCTGTTCCCAATTTCCACAAGATGTGCATTCCTTAGTGTTGTGTTGTTTTTTTCCTTGATATACAACCTATTGACTTTCTTCCAGGTAGGTTTTAATTAGGTTGTTTGATAGCCAGGACTATTTAGCTTCAAGTACTTAAGCAGATGATTGGATTCTTTAACGAATCCTATTTGTTCTCTTCAACAACCGATTTAAATCTTTACCCTTTATATAGCCAAGAGATGTTTTTCTAAAACACAGTCGGTGGAAAGCATTATTAATACTTACCGGGTGTGGAGCATGTGGTGAGGGTTTGGTTATTTCAGATATCTGTAGATGCTTAACGTGACTTATATCACAAATTAAAACATCAGTATTGGTCTTTAAGTTTTCAGCCTGTCATTTTAGAATGCCTGAAACAAATAAAAACAAGACAAGAAAACCTTTAAGTGGGAGAAGTTAGAGACATATCTTATTTCTTGCTCAGCACTTGTGAAGACTTGTTTTCAACCAAGGAATTAACTGCCTGCTTTAAGGTCCCTTGCCTTTGTTCTTGGAATTTTCACGAGGAGTAATGTGCTTGAGTGGTGGTGTTAGGCCAGTGCCTTGATATTGATATCTGTGGTAGCACATATTTTGCATTTTCTGCAGTCTTGAAAGCATGCTGAGCTCTTGAAGGAATCCTACATACACCTTCTGTGCTTGTCTGCAGGAGCTTAGAATGAAAGCAGGCTTTTAGGAGCTGGAAGACAAGCATCTGAAGCTCATCAATCAGGTTTAGATATTTTAATATACAGGAAGGAAATTATATTAGAGTTTGGGGGAAAAGATTGGTTTTGAGCAAGGTATTTCTGCTCTTTTAGAACAAAAGGAGTGGCTGTTTATTTTTCAGTTCTGTGGTTTGTTTTTTTTTTTCCTGGAAGAGAAGTACTTTGTGAATAGGACTCACACTTGAGCGGAAACTTTGCCATGATAACTCATTAGTTCTTATCTAAAATCAAACTACTATACTTGATTTTACATGTGTAATGCCCTGCTCTTAATGTTGCAATGTGTGGTTTAATTGGCCCAAAGAGCTGGAGAGCAGGAGTGAGGAGGTGATAAGAATGTAGCTGTGTGAGTGCCCCTGTGCACGTGCGAATGGGGGAGCTCAAACAGAATCGAGGTGTTACCTTATTGCTGCTGAAGTTTGCTAGGATTATTTATTTGTTTATGAAGAAGCATTCTGGAAGAGCAAACCCACTTCCTTGACGGGATTGGCCATGAGCTGGAGCCAGGCTTGGGATGGGGAAAGTTTCAAAACCCAAATTTGACTTTGCTACTAATTTGTGCAGAACCCAGATGTGCTTGCTGCATCCCAGCACTGGCACCGCACTGCCAAACTCCTGTAGTCACTTGGATCTGCCAATTGCTGTCTCAAGCACTGCAATATTGGAGGGCTTTTTCTGGAGGAGTTTGCAAATGGGCTGAAATGGCTGAGATGCCATTTCCCTTTGGAGACAAGCAGTGCAATGACGTGTACTGGATCACAACTAAAGGGGGAGCGATGTCTCCCATTAATGAGCTTGTAATAATAGGCTCTGTTTTAGCGCAGGAAGAGAATAAGAAATTAAGTGAGGATATAGTATTAACAAAAGAGTCAATATGAGGAATTCCTTTTAATTAAAAAAAAAACCAAATATCTATTGTTGCCCATAGTAGTCCAAAAACTGCTTACTGTCTTGTATAGTGCTTAATAAGAAGCAGTAGGCTTTAAGGTGCACCGAGAAGCAGAAACATTGCCTTGTGTGTTATATGCAACAGTTTTGAATTCTAACTTGAGGGAAAACACCCCAGGTAGTTCTGGAAAGCCAGAACTTTGGTCTGCCTTGCAGCTGGGAGGCACATGAAGAAGCGGTAATATCTACACACAATATTATTCAATATCCAGTTATGTAAAGTCTACTAATCAGCTCTCAGATCCTCCTCCACCATTTCTGAACTGACCTGAGCACCTCTGTAGTCTATTCTTAACTAGCTTTGTTTGGCTCCCTTCCTTGGCTCTAGATTTCCAGCCACCCCTAATCTGCTGAGCCTCCTCTTTGGCTGGATACATTGTTCGTGCTCAGTTGTCAGCTGAGGAGATCTGGGAAAGATTTCTAAAGTTTGCATCATCACAATTGCTGCTTTAAGATGCAGCTTGTATTTGTAACTGATGCTACCCTCATGTGACTACCCACTGTAGTCCTATGTGCATCTGTAGATGGACTATGCCTTGCAGGAAGCTAGAGGTGCAAAATGAGAACAAGACCCCAGGCAAGAGAGGTGGACACAGCTGCTGTGTCTTTGATCCTGGAAGAAACATGCTTGAGATGCTCAAAGCTGTCACAAATTCCTGAGGCAGATCTTCAGGGGGAAAAATAAAGGTGAGTTAAAAACTGAGACACGTAGCAGATGACTGGTACTCAAGGGTGGGAATTTGGCATCCCAAAGTCCCATCTTGGGTCTCGGACTGAAAAGCCCTTTTCCTGCATTCTGTTTACAAAGCCTGGGAAGCATTCTGGTGCATGAAGCATCAAGTCTGCTGAGCTGACTGGTGGAAGGTGTATATAGCAGACAAATCTAACAGTACTCTTGTACATTCTGCAGGGGTATTAGTGTTCGCCATGGCCGATTTATCTAGTCAGTGCTGCCGTTTTATCGGTTTGTTTTCTTCTGGTAAAGTGCTAAAAGAGGCTCAGGACAAATGGCTGTTGTGCAGGGAGCAGTGCAATGGATGGGGGAAACAAATCTATTTAGCCATTCCTGTAAAGGCTAATGAGTTCAGCTAGATAATACTTTAGTTTTTAATTCAGAGGTACTGCTATAAGCTGGTTCCCTGAGCACTACTTGTACAAATTTTATCTGTCTTGGTAATAAAACAGACAGTAAAACGGGTGTTCTACTTGCTAAATTGCTACAACTGCTGCTGTAATGACTGAATTGCAGCAGGTACGAACAATGGTGTGTGCTGGCATGGCTACCCAAGCTTTGTAACTCTCTCGGGCACCAGAGACAAGGTGCCAGAAAGCTGGTGGTTACACATAGTTTTACAGATTTTACGTAAAATGCCAGATACCCTCTTGCTATCTAACATCGAAGTACAATAATGTAATTAAAAGGATTATTGAAATTTGGGAGTGAAATCATCCAGGTTGGAAAAGCTTTATTCATCCCTCTATATGCATAATTTTAAATGCAATCTGGATTGTGCTGTACTTCTCATGTGAATCTCAGAAATGTCAGCCTCTTCCTTGATTACCCCTTTGTGCTGTAAAAGCTCAACATTAGAAACAAATCAAATTCCCCAAGCCTGTGTTAATATAGGCAAACTGTTTAAGTCACTGTTCCTGCTAGCTGTGGATATTTTGAAGGTTAATGGTCCAGCCAGAGATGTCTACAGTCTTGCTGACAGCAAGGGTTGTAGAACAAGCAGCACTTTGAGAGATTCTCTTTATCCTTCTCCACAAAGAAAATATTAAGGTGACTTAAATTAACCGATTTTTTTGTGTGTGTGTGTGAAAGTTTATTCTTTGAAAGATAATGTCTTGGTCATTGTAGATCTATGCTGAAGTTGACAAATTTTAATTCAAATTTAATTAAGTTTTTTTGGAAGGGGAAGATGCAAGGTGAGCGAAATAAGTTTTCACTTGCAGCCACCCAAGTTTCAGCCTTTGGGTGGGAAGGGAAACCCTGGGCTCTGTTCCTGGCCCAGCCTCTAAATCTATTTTCGCTTGGGAGTGCCGGAAGGAAGATGCACCATGGTGGGACTCTCCCGTGAGGCAAGCACAAGGCCTGCTTTCCAGCAGAAGCAGCTGGCACATGTCACAGCTGGCGGCAATCTGGCAGTGGCTTCAAAAAGTGACAGCCCTGGCCTTATGGACTGCTGCTCCTCTGGGCCACTCAAATATGTGGCCACTTGAATATACATCTACAAGCTTGCACAGAGGGTGAAAAGATCCCCCTGTGTGTGGCTGAGTGTGTGCAGGTGCTGGTGGGCAGTCAGATGTTTGCAGGGATGGAGGGCTCAGGGGAGTGAGAAGACATGGTCAGAGGAGTGGTCATGTCCAGCCATGTCAGTCCAAGGTGGTTGGTGGAGGGAGGAGTAGCCACATGTAATCTTCCCGGCTGGATGTAGCTGTCCCTTTCTGTTGCACTATTTCAAGTGCATCTAGCATTCTCCACTGAATGAAAAATTAAATTAACCCCCCCTTTTTTTTTCTTGTTATTTCAGCAAGAGATGGAGGGGTCTTTTTGTTGTTTATTTTTTGTAGCTTGATACATAGCAATTTCTCCTGTCCTCTCCCTCTTTCGTTCACCTGATGAAATTACAAAGTAATTCTCTGTACATAAATACAAAGCATCTGCAGCTCCACTTGTTTTCATCTGGAGTGGTCCACACCTGGAGTGCTGGTGTGTAGGTATCCCAGCGTGCAATGATTATAAAGCAATTAGTGAATGGATCTCACAGTGAGTCTTCACAGCTGTTCCTCAGTTTCCCTACCCATAAAGTGAAGGTAAAGATGATTAACAACAATGATTAAGGGAGTGGAACACCTCTCTTATGAGGAAAGGCTGAAGAACTAGGACTCTTTAGCCTGGAGAAGGCTTGGGGAGACCGTATGTTTACAAGTATCTGAAGGGTGGGTTGAAGGAGACTCTTATCAGTGGTTCCCAGTGACAGGATGAAGGGCAGTGGATGCAAACTGGGTCATAGAAAGTTCCATTCAAATATGAAGAAAAACTTCTTTACGGTGGGGGTAACGGAGTACTGGAATAGACTCCCCTTCTCTGGAGACCTTCAAGACCTGCCTGGATGCAGTCCTGAGTGATGTGCTCTGGGCAATCCTGCATTAGCAGGGGAGTTGGACTAGATGATCTCTAGAGGTCCTTTTCAAAAAAAGAAAAAATATTATAAAGATGGAAAAGCATTTTTGACAACTTTGGCTAGAAAGCACTAATAAATGGCAGTGTTTCCTACCTTTATTTTTTCTAACTAAATCGGAGGGACTTGTTTTCAAACTTTCTGTTAACTTTTTTCCAGCCTTTTTTTCCACTTCTCAGCTATTTTAGTCTGAGCATGGAAGAGGCAGTTATAATATCCTGTTTAAAATACTTTCTTAACCAGATGAGAAATAAAGTTGAAAATTATTAAAATGAAGGACACATTGTATACCCAACTGCCAGGTCAAGGCCAGAGCTACTGGAAACTTTAACATAAATATTAATATAGCAGGCACTTTAATTAGCTGTGCCCTTCAATCACTAGTTGTTTGGCCCCTTGGTCTCCAACTTGAGCCTTCATAGAATAGGATGACCCCTGCTTGTCAAGTCAGATTTCATTCAATTTATCTAATTACTTTTGGGACCATTTTAATACATGCTCCACAGAGTGCTAAGATTGCCCAGCTCTGTCTTCATTCCTGGACTAAATCTGTAATACGGGATGTAAAATACATATCATAACTTCATCCTAACATAAGCACAACCCACTTTAAGCTGCAGCTCTTATTCATGATTCCTCACTTCCAATCAATGAAAACAGCTGGGAGCAACCAGACTTCATTTTTCTTCTTTTAATGTTTTTGCCTTTTTATTTCTGCTTCTCTCTCTCCATGACTACTTTCCCTCCAGAGTTAATAGAAGGAGAACTGGAAAAAAACCCTGTCTGAGCGTGTGTCACTGAAATATAATGTTTAGTGAGGTGCTGGTACTGGTGCAAAACCACTTTTGTAGATCTGATCTCGCCATGTGGCAATGATTCCCCAGTGGGTAAGGTGCAGTCACAGTCTCATTGGTGCTCTTTTCCAGTTTGTGGATGCTTCGCTGCTCTCTGGTAACAGTGGTGCACACTTCAACATAAGAAAAATAACATTATTTTTCCTTTACCTATCATGCAAATTCCTTAGTACTAGTCCAAAGACCTCAAGCTCACTGCAAATCATGTATTAAGAGTCTGATCTCATTAAAATTTAAATACTAGGATCTTATGCAACCATCAGATTTAAAACACCAGTTAAGATTTAGTCTTGGATGAAAATTCATTGGTATAATATGCTGAGTTGTACTTCCAAACACCCCTGACTTTAATATAGTTGACAGTTTGTCTATTTTCTAATCTCCCTCCTTACACAAGGTTCTTAAGACGGGGCCACAGCAGTAGTGATGGGAGGTGAAAGGGAGAGGTGAAGAAAGTGGAAAGGTAAATGATTCACCACAAAGGTTAAAAAATATATACCTTGAGAGTAAAGGGTGATGTCTTGTGATATGCAACTTTTCCCTTTTAATCCAAAAGCTCATGTTTCTAAAAATAACTAGTATTGGAAGGAGAACAATTTGCTTGCTATGAGGGGAAACAGCCCAGCTGCTTAACAGGACATGGAAATTCTAAACAGCCCTTAGCAAGAGGGGAAGCAGAACGTGCTACTCAGCTGAAGTTCAAGGGCAATTTAGAGGCAAAAAATATCATCTGTTACTCCAAACAGAACACGGCTAAATTATAAAGGATTATACCCAGAGTGTGTGAAAACAAATTCAATAGAGTTACTGGGACCTGGCTACAAGTAGTTGGGTTCATAGCTTTGTCATGATTCATAGCTTTCATCCTGGATCCTTTTGTTTCATTTGATGCTTTAAATGATTAATGTGAAATCTGAGGCTTTCAGCTGCATTGGATGGTATCCATTGAGATGCGGGCTTCGCTTGGACCAATGAAATAATCAAAGTCACTTCCTGCAGAGGTTTCTGCAACCTGTTACTGGCCTGTGTAATTAGTGAGATTGGGTGTCTTCACATTCCTGGGTATTATGATTGCAGACCTATTATTTACACTAATTAAGAGGAAATAGCAATGTTTTAATATATTTATTGCTCCCTTCCTCTCCCAAAAAAAAACCCTGGACATGAGGAAAAAATTCTTCACAGAAAGAGTGGTCAATCACTGGAATGGGCTGCCCAGGGAAGTGGCTTAGTCTCCATCCTTGAATGTGTTTAAGAGTTGATTAGATGTGGTGTTGACGGATATGGTGTCGGGGGGAACTTTGTAGAGTAGGGCTGATGGTTGGACTCGATGATCCCAAGGGTCTCTTCCAACCAAAATGATTCTAGGATTCTAAAAGTTTTGCTTCTTTGCATCCTTCCCCCTTTTCTCCCCACCCCAGCTATACACACGTACAGAGCACAGACCTAAATCTCTGCATCTAATTTCTTAACAGGATATAGCTTTGGGAAGCTGTTGAACACGCAGGAACTAAAATTCAAATGGTACAAAGTCCTGCAAGTGAAGCACAGGCACCTGCAACACATACAATCTGTGATCTAAGAAACCTCTGGCAGTAAAGCCGGTGCACATCTCTCTTAAGCATGGATTTACTTTTAGTTTATTTTGATACTTTATATTACTTTAATTTTACCAGATTAGAAGAAACTGAGTAACATCAACGGAGGACTCTATAAAATGTCTTCAAGAGTCTTTTCAATTCTTAGTTATACAGGATGTATTTTTGCTGTGATGATGCTGTTTTCATACTGTGATATTTAGCTTGGATTCATAAAGATGAGTATTTATATATGCATTCACTGAATAAAGACAAGTGCACTCTGTACACTGTATTAAGACATGTCAACATTTGCTGAAGTAGTTCTGATATTACATTCTGCATTCAGTCTCACAGGCCTTTCGAAGGCCTGAAGGGTGAAAAGAGGGGAGACGGGGAGGGTATTGTTCTGTGGTCCCTACAGACAAATTATTGCATAGATGGATCATCTTTTTTTGAGCTGAAATTTCTTGATATATAAAAGAACTAAGTAAAGTTGATAAAATGCTCCTTTAAACTAAAAGAAAGTATGGTTAGCTAAAGGTCTGGTTAAAAAAATTAAAATCTGTTTTCTATGGAAAAGTGTTGGCTTTTTAAAAAATTCAGCAAGCTGGGAGCTTTTTTCTTTTCTTTTTTTTTTTTTTTTCCCCTTAAAAAAACCCTAGAAATATTGTTGCTTTGTTTTGTAAGGTAGCTGAACTTCGGTGTTGCCCTCATCTCTTGCCAGTGTCAGTGTCTCTCGACTCTCCAAGTGGAAGTTGGAGTCAGCTCAGGTAGCAGGGAAGACCACAGAAAACAGACTTCTCAAGGACTCCAGAACATGAGAGCTGACAGGAACAAAGTAGTATTTGAATTGATCACTGCGCTTTGCTCCCACACCACATTTTTTTTTTTTTAAAGCTTGCAAATGTTAATTTTCAGCCTACCACTGAGAATATTTTCTGGAAGATAGAAACTAAATGTCCAAATACCTGATGGTAGACTCATTTCTGTTTCTGCCAGAGCTGTGGTGAAACCCTTGGACCTTACTGAGAAGCAGGTTTAGTAGGGTCTGATTCTTTAGCAGGAGTTAGACCAGGCCCTTAATTAGAAGCTGTGAGCCTTTTCAGTGCTAAGGAGACCGGTTGCATGTAAAGAGCTCGCAACTACGTCACAAATGCATCCCGCACAAAGGCGAGCTTTGCCCTTACTTCAAAGCTGCGACCGAAACCATCGAATTCCAGGCACAAAAAGTTTCAAAATTATGCCTCCGCCTTTGCCGTTTTATGGAGTGCTCCTAATACGATGGAATGGGCACGGGGAGACTTCCCTCTGCCAACTCGAACACAAAGGTTCTGGCTGCCTTTCAGGCTGAAAATAGTAGGTGCTTACATTTTTTTTAATCGCAGAATGAGCAAGAGCTCACGTACTCGCGTACGCGCATCCGCACACCACGCGCGCTCTGATGTGTGAATGTGGGCCCGGGGGGTTGCTGTTGACAGGAGGAACGCATTCAACAGTGGCTGTCTGATTAAACAAAAGTAGGCTACAGCGTGGCAAACAAATTGTGTTCCCGGTTTCTGATCTATCAGCAGCCCTGCCAAAGCGCCAGCTAGCTGAAAAGGAGATTTCATTGTTTCTAATGAAACATGCTGTGCTTGCTTGTCTCGTGCGTGCTTTAGGAAGCCAAAGCAACCGGACCCCTTTCGTGTGCACTGTTCCCCCTGCGCTGCTGCCACCGCCACCTCCTCACGCATTAAACTGCGCTAGGTGCTTTCCCAGCAGCTTTGTGTATAGTTCAATCTGCAGATGTGGGGAAGTAAATGTTCTGTCCTACACACAGGATACAGATGTGCTGATTTCTGTGCGATTTGTGGTTACAGAAATGCTAATTTCTTGGGGAGAAATCTAAAATGAAGGTCTGTGTCCTCCTAAGTAGCCTGCATTATTATCTTAAATTTTTGGCACACTCAGACATAAATCTGTGTATGGGCTTAGTGTCTTAGGATTCCTGAGCAGTATATGAAGAGGATAGCAGATCACTGTTGGCATTTTTTTGGTTACCTAAATGCAAATGAGATGGTGGTACTTTACACTGCCATAATTAAAGCTCCCTGCAAAGAGACCTGTTGTAGACAAAGACTTTCATGCTTAATACAGTAGATAAGTATCACTTCAATTAATGAGATTCTCATTTAACTCTGGAGTATATCAGGTATCATAGAAAAGGCATGATCAGATCTCCATGTGGCCTCAATACTTGGAGGACTCATTTCTAAAGCCTGCAGATTCTAGATGTGGAAGGAGATAAGGACCAAGCATGCACTAATGGTAGATGATGCCGGAAGACCTTGCAAGCAGAGTCTATCCTTGTATGTACTGAACAACTGACATTTGGGGGTGGTGTGTGAGTAATCAACAATGACAAGAGAAGTATTCCTGCTACTGCAGGAACTTTCAGAGGTTTAGAAACCATGATCTGTGTGGAAATCCTGGAAGAAATGACCAGCTTTCAGGTAGGTCTAACGTGATTCAGTTGCAGAGGGGAAGTACCAGCATATGTCTATGTTTGCTGCAGCAGTGTGGCTAAAGCACAGCAAGGGATTAACGTACTAAACATTAAAGCTTAGACTAGACTGGACTAGACATGTAGTGGACGTTATTTTTCAAGCTATGAGAGGTCAAGTATCAGAATGGATTCTGTGCTGTCCCTGTCACTGGATGTTTTATGAACAGCTTTAGAGTTCCACAGGGAAATGGACTGATCATGCTGGTATGGAGGAAAGGGTATGGGCTAAGAGTCCTTACAAGAAGATCCTGGTTGGGAAGTTGGCTGTGACTTATACCTGTGTGACTGCCAAAGCTGTTGCTGCCACATGAAAAGAATCTGAGTCAATTGGCTGTCCTGTTTGTGCCATAGATGTATTTCCAAGTCAAAGAGCATCTTTAACGCTTTCCTTCAGAATAATAAAGAGTGCTGCTCAAAGTGACAGCCTGTGGCAGATGGCTCATTTCTAGAGGTGACGGCAGCAAACATCAATCTCTGTCTTTACTGGAGAGACTTTAAGGATTGCAAGCAAATCAATTGCTAGTAAACATTGGTGGCATGGAAAATATACATATTAAGGGCTCATCTTTTAGAATTGTTTTCCTCTAGCAGGTGGGCATCTTTTTAAGAAACCTTCTGGTGCTTGGCTAAACTCACAGTGACAGTGAAATCAGCTGCTGCTGATGTTGAAGGACTCCTCCTATGGTTTGTTATATGACCAGGTAGACCTTATCGAAACATTTTCAAAGCCGTGTGCTATTTTGCCAAATGCAGTATGCTTTTCAGAAGTGTATTAGTTCTAATAAAGTTGGAGAGATGAAAACTTTACTCAACTGTAAAATACTAAGAAAAAAAGCCAATGTAGTCACTGGCCTGAGATGCGAAACCATTTATTGCAAGTGAGCTACTGAGAGACATGAACTTGGCTCAGCAACCTTATAGGCCAGTCCCCTAAGCAAACATTTTCCTCTGGGTAAAAAAAGGACATAAAAATACTTTCTATTTCTGCAAAAGAATGTCAGGTTTTGGTTTTTTTTCCCTTGAGGAGGGGGAAAAAATAAGCTTGAAAATTACTGCAAAAGAGGGACATTTTCTGCTTATCAATTTGTGAAGTACCTGAGGCGCCTGTTGCTTTCCCATGATGCTGTATTTGCATTGTTCCCTATTGTTGGTGTGTCTCTCTCTTCCTTTCCCTTTACCTGGGACTGGATGGAGATGGTGTTTTAACCTTCAGGGTTGTGCAAGGCATATGAAGTTACTGCTACTCTTTTCACAGCCTGCTACTCTTTCACATCTCCTGGCTGATAACGAATGTAAATTAACATGTAGCTGCAAGGAGGAGCTGATCATCCCTTGTTTTCCTCTAGTAATTCCCGTTAGACAGTTGGCCCATCTTAGACTCAGATCTTAACCCTCTTCTAGACACTCCCATTTCCACCTTCTAGACCCTGCTTTTCTGCTCCTGGATTATAAACTCTTTAGGGATCTCTTGTTTATGCAGTAGTGAGAGGTGACACACTGTTTTCCAACATGATTACATCAGCTTCCACATTGGAACATGGCTGAAAGCCATGAAAAGGACAGGGCTGCTTGCCTGCCCTCACCTCCCATCCTGCATGAGAGTTACAGAGCAGACTGTCAAGAGTAGCTGTTTCTAATGCTACTGTGGCTGGACTGAATTGTGGTGTGGTCTACATAATCCATGACATGCTTTTATTAACACTTCATAGGCCTGTGTTTAATTAGGATATATATTTTAATACAGTTTTTCCTTCTGTTTCTATCTAAAAGACACTCAGTAGCTGTATGGTTGGGATGTCACTGTGACAACAGCCACAGCTCAGCAATATACCTGAAAATGGAGGTGACAAGGAACAATAACTGCGCCATACTTGAGCATGAGGAGCTTCCTCCTATGTGAGTGTTTAGAGTCCCATCTTTCTGCCTATATCAAGCAAAATTGTATCTGATTCTTACC
Source organism: Jacana jacana (assembly GCA_013400555.1). Taxonomy (NCBI): domain Eukaryota; kingdom Metazoa; phylum Chordata; class Aves; order Charadriiformes; family Jacanidae; genus Jacana; species Jacana jacana. Next base: position 146,092 of record VZTM01019581.1, on the reverse strand, counting down.
TTTATTCTCTACTGACTTCGTTTCTCAGCTGTGGCTGTTTTGGAGAACAGAAACCTCTCTGAAATGTAGAATACCTAGACGTTATGTATTATACTCTTTTGTGTAAAACTATTCAACCATGTTGTAACTTGGGATCCTGAATAATATTCCTTCATTTATGGGTCTAGAGAGCTGGTGTTTCATGCTGTGTTGTAGTGTACTCTCAGGAAGGATTTTATTATTTATTGAATTTCTTACTTACTGAATAAACATTAAAATCTAACAAAGGAAGTATTACTGTAGAGATAGGCAAGTGATGTTCACAATAAATGTATTGCCTGCAGGTCACCATTCAGGTCACCGTTTTAATGTTTTTTCCTGACTTTAGGAATAAAAGATTATTTCAAGCAGCTTTTAAATTCATTTTCTTCATTTCTTTCTCTTATCAGGTAGGACTGGTCTACCCACAAGCTGATACCAAGAGCATTAAAAGTATTTTGGTGTTAAGTCTGCTTATAGATTGGTCTTTCCTCTTAGCTTTGAAGTCTTGCCTATACAGAGAAAATTACTGCTGATGGCCCGTGAGCAATGTATGCAGTTGAGCTGATAATCATAGAATAGAATCATAGAATCATAGAATCATTTAGGTTGGAAGAGACCCCTGGGATCATCAAGTCCAACCATCAGCCCTACTCTACAAGTTCCCCCCTACACTAGATCTCTCAACACCACATCTAATCTGCTCTTAAACACAGTCAGGGAGGGTGACTCCACCACCTCCCTGGGCAGCCCATTCCACTGACTGACCACTCTCTCCGTGAAAAATTTTTTCCTAATGTCTAGCCTAACCCTACCCTGCTGCAGCTTGCAGCCATTCCCTCTTGTCCTGTCGCTCATTGCCCGTGAGAAGAGACCAGCACCAATATCTCTACAGTGCCCTTTCAAGCAGTTGTAGAGAACATACAGAGAAGAGAACATAACTTCTCTGCAAGTGTCAACCAGGATAAACAATCTCCTACTCCTTACAGGAATTGTGGCTGAAACAGTTAAATTCCAAGATTTCTCAGTACAGATTTTACAAGCTTTGTTTTCTAACTGCAGGCATTTGAGGGTGGTCTGTTTTTCCCCATGAGTGCTCACCCTCTACTTCCTTTTATGCTGTTAAGCAAGTATGACGATCTCCAAATCCCTTGGGTCTGCCCAGTGTGGCAACTGCCAGCCCAGAGGCTGTGGTGGCAACTGATGCTCCTGGTTCCACAGGCCAACATCCCACAGCTGATAAGAACTGCGTTCCCTTGAGATTGTACACGCATTGCTTGGGTGATCCATTTTCTAAGGTTGCTCTGGCAGCCCAGGTATAAGAGAACAAAAAATATGGTTCTTTCTCGTCGTACATATTTGGTTGCCTTGGTAACCAGAGAATAATTCATCTGAAATGCAACTGGATAGGATAATTGATATATTTTGAGGAATGCCTACAGGCAATAATAGGGATTTGTCTGCCACCAACTGTTCCGGGCTTCAGAAAAAATAAGGCTAATCTCTGAAACAGGAACAAGTATGTTTTCTACAAGTCTGGATGTAAAGGTAATGCTGTCCTTCCCCTTGTCTGTGAGGGATCCTTGATGGGCTTCTCAGCAACTTCAGGATAGATCAAACTGCATCTATGATTTCTTTTGAATACTTATTTTAGACAATCCAAAGAGTTTAGAAAAGCTCTGAAGTACTGAGTTCCCACTCTTGTTTTGTTTCTTTGTTCTATGAATGAAATGCCTTGCAGCAATCTTGGAGGCTCCTGTACAGGAAATTCACATTGACACTGATGACCCATTATTATAGGTACTAATGACTGACTATTGGGCACTAGGGCCCCTGGTTGATTAGCTGGCTCACTGTACTCCAGTCTCCGTGGAGAGTTTATGAATCTTGATCATCCAGTACCTGACACTTGCTTAAACTACCTCATGTTTTGAACACCTCATTAGCTTTCTTCCAGCCCCTGTGCACGACACAGCGTAAAACCAACTTGCCAGTGAATGAGAGGTTAAAATCTGATCTGCTTTCATCTCCTCCTGCACAGAGGCTGACAGGAAGGGGTGTAAGAATGGCATGGGAAAACAGATGGGGAGAGTGCCTGTGGGAAGATTGAACAGATGACCCCCAGGGTCCTGAGACTTGCTGGGTACATACTGGAGTGCAGCTCTATCTGACTTCATAGTTAGCTCATTTCTTCTTGTAACGCTAACCTCCTGAGAGCAATGTTTTTCTTACTGAGCTATTCTACCAGTGGACTTTGTCATCTCACCTGACTCAAGAGTCTCTCCCCCCATGACTGATGTGAGACCTCTCACTAGACAGCATGGGAATGTCTTGTATCTTCTCCCAGTAGTTTCTTCTGCTCCCAAACAAGAAATAAAGCTGGCATCCAACTTAAACAAGGTTTTAAGTCTGTTTATGTGAATTCATCAGAAACTTGACAGTTTAATAATATTTCTGGGATATAGTATCAATTATTTCTGACACTTTATTAATTTCACCTTTTTCATTCTTGATATGGAATCTGATACCAAGAAAATTCTTCATTAATTTTAAACTAGCTCTAAATCAGGTAGAGCTCAGAAAGATATCTGTATTCCTAGAGAGGGAAAACATAACTTCTCAGAGTTTCCCAGGAATATAAATTCCAGTGGCAATAGATCACAAGGTCAATACGATTAGAAAAAGAAAATATTTACTTTATTATAGCAAGGCACCGAATGGTGTCTGCTTTCACCTTGAGGACCCTAGAAGGAAAACGTTTCCAGAAAAAGAAACGTTAGAGCCCTAATGAAAGCAGAAATATTTTTCATTCCCTCAAGACACTGTTTATTGTGTTAGTATACAATCCATCAAGAGCAGTAAATAGACTCAATAAATAAGGTAGTCTTCTAGCACACTTTGAGATTTTGTGCTAAGGGAAATATGATTCTCTTTCCAACACAAGACAAGATCTTTCTTTAGTCACAGAGGAGGACAGACTGAATGGATAATGTCTGTTCTCAAATCCTTACAATAAAATTTGCAACTGGTCAGCCATTGAAAATCCTACTGAATTTATCTGTACAGGGCTAAAAACTATATAAGCCTGAAAACTCATGACTTGTAGAATCCACAAATAACTTTTCAAGCCATGCCAATTATGAGTTTATCAGTAAGCAGTAATAATGAAAAAAGTATCTCAACTAAGGAATTCTAATACCAGCAAAATCTCCCAGACTAGTACAGAAGTAATAAAAATGCATAAATAATCTAACCAGTCTGAAAACGGAAAAGCTTATTGTGCAGATTATTTCTTTTAATTTGCTTGGTTGTGTTCACCTTTTCCTTTCCTCATCAGCCAGCCAGCTTTCAATAAAGAGAGGAATAAAAGAAGTGGAAGAGGAATTAATAATAACAATTAAAAAATCAGGGTTGGATCTAGGTACTATTAAAATAATCAAAGAGAAGTTAACTTACTGATTGTGTATATATATTTTTGCTATGAAAAGGTGTCTGGAACTTTTCAACCTTGTTGACACAAGTAACAACACCCTGTGGCTGGAAGTTGAAGTTAAACAGATTCAGTCTTTAAATGAAATGTGCTTCTTTAATTGGGAAGGTAACAAAATAGTTGAACTGCTGTCCAAAGGACGTCTGGAGTCACCAGACTTTATTATTTTTAAAATGGACTGCACAGGCTTTAATTCAGTCTCTGGCAGGTATCCTACAGCCTCAGTACATGGATGGGGTAGGGATCAGGCCCAGTCAGCATGGGTTTATGAAAGGCAGGTCCTGCCTGACGAAGCTGATCTCCTTCTATGATAAGATGACCTGATTGTTGGATGGGGGGAAGACAGTGGATGTAATATATCTGGACCTTAGAAAAGCATTTGACACTGTCCCCCACCGCATTCTCATGGAAAAACTGGCTGCTCATGGCCTGGATGAGCGTATGATCTGCTGGATCGAGCGCTGGCTGGAAGGACGATCCCAAAGGATGGTGCTCAATGGAGGTAAATCCAGCTGGTGGCCGGTCACAAGTGGTGTTCCTCAGGGCTCAGTGTTGGGGCCTTTCCTTTTTAATATCTTCATTGATGATGTCAATAGGGACATAGAAAACACTATCAGTAAGTTTGTGGATGACACCGAGTTGGGTGGGAGTGTTGATCTGCTTGAGGGCAGGGATGCTCTACAGAGGGATTTGGATAGACTGGATAGATGGGCCAATGTTAATGGCATGGCCTTCAACGAGGCCAAGTGCCAGGTCCTGCACTTGGGCCACAACAACCCCATGCATCGCTACAGGCTTGGGGAAGTGTGGCT
>VZTM01019581.1:114787-141642 GCA_013400555.1 Jacana jacana | reverse complement strand
GGTGGTGGAGTCGCCACCCCTGACTGTGCTTTAGATGTGGTGTTGAGGGATATGGTGTATGGAAGAACTTGTAGAGTAGGGCTGATGGCTGGACTTGATGATCCCAAGGGTCTCTTCCAACCTCTATGATTCTGTGAGCTGAATAACTGCAAAAATGCAAAGTTGCCCACTCTGGCATGAGAGTCTCTGAAGTTGTGTTCCTGTTACTCTGAGAAGGACGCAAGGAGGAAGGTCTGTCTGTGCTACTCTCAATGTCCTTCAACCCCTGTAGTTTGATGACAGTATAACTCATCAAACCTCATAATTGAGATTTTCACATATCACCCATCAAGGTCTGGGGAAAGGGGAAGGAGATTGGCTTGCTCTTGCTCTTCCTCCTGTTGTGCAATGGGCTGGGATGTACTCTGGAGTGAAATTTCTTTCATTTGAATTATCTGAGATAATTCAGATAATAGTACTCACCTGGACTATGGCAAGCACTAATGCAGTAGATGGGTGCAGTAGCGGGGCCTCCTGTCTGCCTGCCTTGTCTTGTCCACATGTTCAGGGTCCTGCTGAGTGTCAGACTTCTAGGGAATTTTTCAACAGCCTGGATTATCTGTGGCTTTGGATATTTTCCCTATTTTGCTACATGTTAGTTGGATGATTTACCTGTTGGCTCACAGACTGTTACCTAAGTAGTTCCTTGCAGGCTACTGCATGCTTTTTTGGCATGTGTTTTCTTTCCCCTTTACCTGTAGCATACAATAGCTAAGCTGAAGAGGAGTAAAATGATTAGCTTTAGCTAAAGTTTTGGGGCCTATGACAGAGTATGTGTGTGAAACATTAAGCTGAGTGGAGGAGAAGAGGTCTGATGAGACAGGCTAATTGTTCTCCACAGATGTAGACTTCAGTAAACTGTCAATGCTCTCTATGATGTGACTGTGTGGGCCAGGGCACTGGGCAGGCAGACAGCCACACGCTGCCGTCCATGCAGCTCTTCTCTGACAGAGAAAGCACCTCTGCAAATGGGGTTGGCTCAATTTTGAGTTGCTGTAACTGCTGCAGATAAGTTGCTCATTGGGGGTGTGGCCTTCATTTATTCCTATTGACTTTTTCTTTGAGTTAAAATGAATAAAAGTGGCTGCCTGTTGCATGGCTCTCTCCTGCAGAAAGCCAAGAGACTTGGGAAGAGTAATTCTAACAGCTTTAGGTGTTTTTCTAGAAGATGAGATGATCTGTGAAGAGGGAAAGCGTGTGCTGGAGCTAGTGACTGTGACCACAAGAGGGGGACAGAAGGGAGAGGAAATCTTACCATTATTTTTTCAGGCCACCAAATTTTTGCTGAAAACCCTTCTTGTGGTGATGACTGCTCACGCATTACATGGTGGTGTAGAAAGGGTTTGTTCTTAGCCTTGTAGGCAAGGAGGGAGGAGACCTGTGACAAGGGCAGTGATCAGGGGTAATGGAAGGCAACATGTATTTTCAAAGAGCATCCACCTATGGGAGTTTCTGAATGGCTGCACAATAGTACACAGGAAAGCTATTCACTTCACCTTTTTAAAAACCTGCTCTCGACACAGGAGAACTTGGTTCTTCTGGGTGCGGTGCACCATTATCCTGGCCTGTGTCTAGTCTTGCAGACATAGATGAAGTTTGATTTTATATTTCTTCTGAACGAATGAGTAAATAAAGGGCTAGTTTTAATTGTTGAAGTTGGCACATGCAGTATCACAATCTACAGCATCTAAACTTGTTGAGGCTCCCCTCGTAATCAGTTGGGAGGAATGAGCACTTTTAAGGCATGATTCATTTGTTCTACTTGAGAAACCTACTTTAGGATGATTTCTATACTGGAAACTTATGTGTTTTCCATTAGCCAAAAGGGGAATTTACTTAGGAATATCAGATGTGGCTGTCTATACTGCAAAGAGCTGTCTCTGATCAAATGAAGCACCTCCTTGATGATATAGGTACAGTCTTGGGGTGCAATGCATGGACAGTAAGGTGGGTGGTATTTCCACTATCTATGCCCATAGTTTTGATACAGCAACAGATGCAGTTGCTGTATGTCTCTTGTCTCAATAAAAGCTATATCCCTTCCTGTTAAGCATCATGCTGGAGCTGGCTGAATCCACACAAATTACCATTGTGCATTGTACTGAGGTTGGACAGACAATCCTCCCAGTACCTGGCTGGTTCACGTGTTTCAGATAATGCTCCTTGTTTGACTTAGGGTTTCCCCTAATTTCAGGCAACAATGACACAGAATCATTGAATAGTTTGGGTTGGAAGGGACCTTTAAAGGTAATCTAGTCTAACCCCTCTGCAACGAGCAGGGACATCAGCTAGGTCAGGTTGCTCAGGGACTCTTGGGTGATCTTACTTCCTCATCAGAGTGAAGTGCACTTAATCTGCTGCAGTCAACCCATATTTTATCTAATCTGATGTGACACGTGACTCTGCAGCCATTTTGTTCTTGCCTGCAATCAGAACTGCACCCCACACAGACTTGTTGTCCTTCTGATCATGTGTATTTTTCCTTAAGTTCTTTAAGTGGGAAAAGCATCTCAAAATAGTGGAAAAACAACCTACTACTTGCATGTTTTGCTCTTTGTTAGTCCTTATTTTGAGGAGAACACACACCTTCTTGCATCGCTTGCCATTTTGTGAGAACGGTGAGTGCAATTGCAGCTGAAAAAGAAGAAAGCGAGGCTGCAGCTGGAATACAGCAATGGCCCTTTTACCTGGCACTGTGGTCAAAGGGGAAAAGATTGTCTAGGGCTATATCAATGGTGTGGGTAATTCAGAAAACACCTGTGGTGTATTCCAGCATAAATTAGTCATCTAAATTCATATTGAGACTGCAATTAAAGGAGCAAGGTGAATTAACTGGGAGTGATATATATTATATATAATGAGATATATTAATATATTAATATAAAATGATATAGCTAGTCCTTTCTGAAGTCTGGGAAAAGAAGACTGTGGAACGGCAGACAGAAAACTGGGAAACTGGCAAGTTACCTCCAAATATATTCCAGGTCAACAGCACTGTCAGCAAAAAAAGATCCTTGCATTACGGATTCCTTTTCTCCTGAGACTTGAATTCTCTATTCTACTCCCACTAACTCTCACATTTGTCTCATTTTGTTAGATATTTTGATGCATCCATTCCGTGAGGAAAACCTCAAGTCTGTATTCATGTGCATTCTGACAAGAACATCATGCGTGCCTGTGTGTAAACCTTCACCACTTGCAAGGGGGTAACAACAACCCACTTGTCCAATGCAATTACTGAAGTTCACTTCAGTTATACGTGCCTGTCTCTGAGCTGCCTTTTGCCTTAGAGGCTGTATCGGAAATTCCCACAGACTACTACACACCTGGGTGGCTTATACCCAAGTTCTTGGCTACTGTTCTCCAAATGGCAGAGGATTTGAACTCAAAAGAAATACTGGGTTTAAGTTTAGAAGTGAAGTTGGTGGTCTTTACCCTAGAATAAAGTCAACCTCTTATGGAACAGTCTTAAACTGTCTGCAGCTCACGTGTCACCACTTATTCAGGGTTCCCAGCCAGATATTACGGCTGCCCAGCCTGAGATGGAACATTTCAAGCAGAATTATAAGATCAGGCCTGAGGGAAGTCAGATAATTGGTCTTCTTCACTCATTAGCAGAGCAGTGAAGCCCCTATAAGTATAAATGAGTATTCTGTACCTCAGATCGAAGACAGAAAAGGTTACTGGCCTCACAAGTTGCTTGTTAGCAGTTGCAACCTTTTAGCTCCTCTTAAGATCTCTATTTTATGTGATCTATTGCAACCCATTTCTTGCTGTAGTAAATAAGCATCTTAGGCTTAAGTTTTCCTGCAGAAAAACTGTACTATTTTTTTTATACATGTTGAGAAAATAATCTGAACATAAAATATCACAGGACACAAAAATACTCAGGGTTCTCCTTGTTTTATTTGGCCATGGGTAATCCCTACTGAAGTTTACCTTGACTGCTTGCATGGAAGTAAAAACCTGGAGCATTTTGTCATATCTCACCCTGAGAAACCACATCATGCTTGCCTGTTGCTTTAAAGCTGAAGAATACTGCTCTTCTTTCCTCCCTTGGCAATTTCAAGAGTTCCCAACACCCAAACATCTGTTCAGCTGCCACAGGGCAGAATGATTCCAAGCTAAATAGCAGGACACCAAGCTTCAGTTATCTCAGAAAATTTCAGAAAATATTTGACATTATCATAGCCTATTGTTATGGTCTCCTTCAATGTGCATTTGACAAATATTAATTTGCTAATGGAGAGTTTTACCACTGCTTTCAATGTATTCTTCCTCTAGAGGAGCATGTTATTGATGCTGCTGGGATGTGCAGTATGTTAAGTTATAACAACATACCTACTACTTTCCCCTTCCAATAAATTTGAAGCTGATTGCCAATTTCCATTGCCTTTTAAATAGTATGGAATTTCCTGGGAAGTCGGTAGGGCCGAATCTTACAGAAACTTACAGCTTCTTCAAAATGAATAGTAAAAGAGTTATTTTGAAATCCAGTTGTACTGTCTGCCTTGCTTATCTCTCATGGTGGAAAAAGCCCCTGACCCTCTGTGGGGATCCTCTTCAAAGAAAATGGAACATGAACTACACACAAAATTGTAGCCTTCATTGAATTTTTAAAATTGTATGCTGCTCTCTGGCAGCAGGGTCAGAAATCTTCATTCCTACTCCATATTTTATCTTTCCAGGCTTTCTGTCCCTTACTACAAAATCTGTAGCTGACAAAATTCAATATAACTTGTGAAAGGACTCCTGAGCGCTGTTGTTACTGTTGTATTGTGTTCTTTGATTGCTTTGGAAATGCTGTAAAAGAAGGAACCGGGATAATATTTGAAAAACTACTAAAACAAAGTCAAAGGTGGCAATTCAAAATGAGAGAGTCCTTGACTCTTTTCCAAACTGCTTTTAGTGTTTCCATCTTTCCTCTATAGTTTCTCAGTGTTCAGCAGATGTACTTTAGGATCAAGAGAATATTCTTCATTCTATTTCATGGGAAATATTTTTTGTTCATTAGAGGTAGGAATTCACTTGCACTACAAGGACTTCTTCTGCAATGCCTTAGAGCAAGAGCTGTAGAAAACATCATGCCTATGGACTACCAACTTCTGGAAGCCCAGCTCTGTTTAAAAAGAATTTTCAGTGTGATAAAATTAGACAAATACCAACCTTATAATTAGGAATGTAGCTCTGCAGGGAAACAGCCAGGTCACTAGAAGTGCTACAGCCAGACGACCAGCTCATGTAAACTCCTCCAGCAGCTGATTGAGCAGTGTTTGAATCTAGCTTTTCTTTGTATTTTTATTCCTACTGCAAAGCTATGCCAGGGCCTTCTGTCTTTCAAGGCTAGAGGGATGATCTTCTGTCCTAGCTGCCTTCTCTTATGTTTTCTTTTGAAATTTATGGCTAGCTTATGCAGCTCGTTCTTGTGTTAATCTTTTATTTTTTGATGGTTCCTTTTCCTTTCTGTTTTCTTTTCCCACTGCTTGCTATGTTTTACAGATAGTGTACCTCTCAGTCATCCAGGTGTCAGGCAAAAAAAGTCATATCTCTTAGGCAACATGTGTGCTGCTCTGTGGGATATCTGTTGTGCATTTCCCTCCCCTGTTCACATCGGAGAATTTGTTGCAGTGTGCCATGGCTTCCTTCTATCCCAGACATCTAAGTTGCCTTCCTATGGAAACTAGGACATAAGAGGTGTAATATGTCCTTGTCCTGATGTAAAACTGGGACATGACCAGGAACAGCTCATGAACTACAAATATGGAGCATGCTTTAAGATCCTGCAGTACAGATCTAACCGAAGTTTCTTTCAATAGATTAAATGGTGAGAGACTAATAAATAACACCTGCTGGAGTCTGTGTTCTTTGTACATGGGATGGATCAGTTAGATATCCCTAGTGCTTTGTAAGTAATTTGAATAGTTTTTTCTGTGTCCTCAAAATATTTTGCCTCAGAAAATCCTGGTGTACAATCTGACTGTTTCACATCTGAATTATATTGATAGCTCATCATCATCAGGGAGCCTCTACCCCCCTCATGTTTTCTCCCTTTTTTGCTATTCCTGATATATTTATAGCAAGAAACCTTGGCCTTCATGTGTGACATTGTGCTTGGTACAAATTACTTTCATCCCATATGTCTCACTCCAGTTTTCAAGGTCATTCAACTCTTTCTCAACAATATGATCTACCTCTGTATTGATGCCTCTATGTTCTCAAAGAATAGCAAGTTTTAATGGTGCGATCACATTTTTGTGCCAGATTAATTTAAGAAAATATGAATCAAACTTATTCTTATATCTCAAGACATAGTCTTGAGAAGCTGCCTATTAATTATCCTTTATCTCAGGCTTCTAATTTCCCCGCAATGTCCCCTTTAGCCAGTTCTTCTCCTAATTTATAATCTAATATTAATCTCTAGTTTGTGTTTTAATGATTCCTTTCTTGTGCCACGTCATACCAAGTATTGTACCAGTGTCCAGGTAGATTGAATCAGCTGCTTCTCCTCGGCCTTAATAATTACTTACTTGTTTAGTCTTGCGTGTTCTACTTTTAGTAAACCTGTGCAGCATTTCTTTCCACTTCCTTCTGTGTCTTTAATTATGTTTTCCATCAAAGTTTAATCCAAAAAGTCATGTATAATTGTGGTTAGACTAACGATTCTCTATTTAACCACAGGACGTTTCTTCCTCCTTTTGCTGTCCCCTGGCTGTATGGCCTCTTGGACGATATGATAATGAATTCTGTGAAGGGAACCTGCAACTTCAGAAGCCACTTCTTTTTGGGGCTTGGAGATAACCCAGCCTCCTGTGAGTTGGAATGCATGGAGGTCTTCAGCCTTTTTATGTTCTAACACAGTATTTTTGGTTCTGATTTTTGTTCTTATTAGCCACTCTTCCTTTACATCTCCACTCAGTATTTCCATCATACGTGATATAGCTGACATAAAAGCACATGGGTTTTGGGGTCTAAACTGTGGTTATCTTTCATCTCTGTCCTACTCATTATTTCAGTGCCTGCCTGTATTTTAAGTTTACTTATATGCTTAAACATTATGTTGCTACCTTTTAGAATGTTTGTCTGCAGTCTAATTCTGTTTGACTTCTGACAAAATTATTCCTGTAACATTTTGACTTTTGTAACTTTCAGATTTTACCTTTAAAAAAGACTAAGGGGTCAAAGCAGCTGTGTTTTGTTCCTGGTTAAAAGGACACTACGTCAGATTACTGAATTTTATCTGCTTGGATGTTGTGTTGGAACAGTAACCTGTAGAGGGTTACCTTCCATTCCCTGAGATTTTGGAGAATTCTGTGTGGCTCAGATATTTTGAGTGTTCTCCAGCATTTTGTTGAAGGAACAGAGAGAAGGAAAACATAATAACAGATTATTTTTTTTTTACCTAGCATCAAAGGTAGCCCCCAAATCCTCAAGCTGGTAAACAATAAGGAAAAGAAAATTGTTCTCAGTCAACTTGAAATCCTTGGTAGATTTGTTATTGGTTATATTCTCGTTCACTACATATTCAAACGATTTCCAAGGTAGCTGAATCATGAATTATAACTTAAAACAAGCTAAGAAAAATAAAGGATGTAATTATTTTTTTGTTTTAAATCTCATCTAAAGGAAGCTTGATGGACCAGACATCGTGGGGTTGGTGAGAACAGGAGGAAGAAAGACAGGACAGTTCTTAGATCTTCGTGATCAAGTTTGGGTATAAAAGATTTAAATTAGCCTTTATCCCTTTTGCTCCAGTCTTTGAAGACCTTATGAAATGGTGGAATTCTTCCAGGATGATAAGACCATTTCCTGATGAGTTCTGATTAGCTTACTTGCACCCCTGACTAAGCCTTATAACAGAGAGTTAATTTTCAGGCTATGGTCATTGTTTGTTATGTCTATTGCCTAAAAATACTTGGCACAGTCCAGGAGGACATGTGAAGACACAGGAGGAAAAAGCAGCAATTCTTGCCCAAAGAGCTTGGAAATGACCAGGGGAAGGTTTCTTGAGTAATGCGCAGTTTTGATATATGTGTGGGTGTGGTGCATAAATTTTTGCAAAGGCCTTCTTTCTGCAAAAGGGCAGATTTTATCTTACATAAATAAACAATTACCCAGTAAAATTAACCTCAAGGTGTTTTGAGCTATTAGACTGAGTAGGCCTGAAATGAAATGTCAGAGTGCTGTGGGGTCAGGAGTTGGGGGGTTCACCATGGCAGTCTGTCAGGCCAGAGCCTGGCAGCCAGGGGGAGTCCCACTGCCCAGGCTGGAGCAAGACAGCGGGGGACACCGGAGCAGACCCAGCCTTGGGTATTGGGCACTTCCCTGGGGACTGGCCAAGGCTGAGACAGGATGTAGCCTGTGGGTAGGCCTGGCTTGACAGGGCAGGACTGTGGGGAGCTGGACGGTGGCCCTGATGTGGTGTTACAGGGGCGGGGGCTGATGGCCTCACGGGGCTGACATGGGGTCCTGGGCCATGGGCAGGGTGGGGGAGTCCCACAGGCCAGGCAGGGGTGGTCAGGCTGGCTGGCGCCCTCAGGGCTGTGACAACATCAAGCCTGCTTGTGTGATTTTCCTAGACATGCTTATTTGAATGCAGCATTCAGACAGTATCTGTATATTTGAAAAATAAAATAAAATTGGGCCAATTCAGTCCTATAAATGTGGCTTCTGTAGTTTAGCCATCAGAATTTGGTGTATTTTCCTGAGCTCAGAGTGATAGAGCAATAAGACTCGTCTGAATTCAGAAAATTACATGCAAAGACTCTGATCTGTGGTAAAAGCTATTAACAATTTAAATGAAATATAATCAGGATTTGGACACGATACCATGGAAATACTGGTGAGACAGAAGCTCCAATTACAGAAGCCTGTATTTAATGTTGTAAGGGACTTAAAAGTATTTTATTCTAAAAATTGAACATAAGAGCCATAAAGTTCAAACAAAATTATTTCCTTAGCTTATACAGATCCCAAATTTCATGAAATTCAGGCCTATCTTATTATAGTTTTTGATCTTTTGAGAAAAAAGTGAAGGGAATGAGAATTCTTTTGCTTCCTCTTCTTAATACTCTTTATGTTGCTTGGTGTTGAGTTACAACTGTGACATTCAATTAGGTGCTGAAATGTACTGGTTGATTTGACACAGAAAGAAAAAAAATAGCAATAACTTGTCATAAAAATACACTTTCTGCAGGATTTCAAGTCCCTACTTAATAATATAAAGCATATATATATACATATATACATACTATTTTTTTTTCTAATCTACAAAGATTTTGATGGGTATGTATAGGTATTAAACATAGCCAGAGGGGGGAGCCTCTAGATGTCCTATGAATGCAATGAAAACCTGTTGGGAAGTAGAATAAAGTGGGAAAGTTTTCAATTAAAGAAAAATGAAAGCAAGGAGAGGCCTTTACTCTTCCCGACAGCTTCTAATGAAAAAGCCCTCCATCTAAGCACATTTATTGTAGTATTCTGCCCTCAAAACATGGCCACTCATTCCCCTGTCATTCCCCTGTCACAGCAGAGCAGCATGGGTTCTTCTCAGCTCACCTTTGCTCCTCTCCATCTTCATTTCTGAATCTTCATTTCTGCCCTTTCCCACCTTCCAAGCCTGTCCTGATCATGACTCTTGTTGCTTACTTTATATGGCAGCAGGATGGAATAAGGAGCCTGGCAACGAGTGGAAGTGAGGTGAGATGGAGGTAATCAGCTCAGATAAGCGTGTGGGGAAGCAATCCATGGGAGTGCCGTGGTCATCTAAATCAATTCACTCTGCTCTGAAGAGTGCAGTCACAATGGTTCTCTTCGCTGATGATTAGTCATTGCAGCTGTTGATTCCTCCTTGAGGCTTTAACCACTCTCCCCGTATGCAGCTACATATTTGAGCAAAATCTTCCTTAAAATTACAAGTTTCAGAGTAATTCAGGGAGTGTGTGTGTCTTTTCTGACTATTGGAGCATTCTGAATCTTCAAATTGCTTCACCTATACAACCTTATGATGTGCTCATCATGTTCCTTTCTCCTTCAGCTTCCTGACTCTAGATGGAAAAACTCACAAAAGGATATAGAATCACAAGTTAGAAAAGCCTTATTTCAGGTTGTCTATGGGATTGAAGTTGTTTCTCTCCTGTATATGCATATGGCTTGGACTTTAACTACATGGTTCATACCCTCTTTTCTTCTTCCTGTGAAACCCTGCTTGCATACTTTGCAGAGCAGACTTGCTCTGTGGGTTAACTGTGATGATGTTGGGTGTTGGGATGCACAGTTCTCTTGAAGAGATACAGTGTGGTTTCGTGGTTAAGATAACTAGAGGATGTCTTGAAGAAATTAGTCATCTCTTCCTGCTGCTGTTAGAGATCCATACGATACCATGGAAAGCGACATGACCAAAACTTTCCACAAGTGACCACTTCCTCTTTTCCTAATTTTCTTTGTGCCTTCTGTTAGGCTTTTGTTCCAGTATTAATATGGACTGACAGTTACACTATATCTTAAGACAGTGGGACCAGTGCTTCCTGAATTGGTGAAGTCCTGTATAATGATAAACTCTCTGGATAGCATTGCTGCCAGGATGTCCACTTGGGCACAAAAATCATTAGATTCCTTTCAGAGTCTCCATGCCCTTGCTTGCCATATGTGAGATGAGGCTCACCCCACTTCCCCTTCACTTGTTGTAAAATTGATTCTAGAACATTGACAAAAATACCTGGCTGATGAACAGCACGGATTGGAGCCTGTCCCCTTGGAACCGCAGCACTGAAATGCTCTTTTCAAATTGCTGAGTAACTATTCTCAGAGCAGTTAAATGCCTGGGTCTTGAGGTGAGTAGTACTTTCCGCAGTAAACAGCCCTATTGCACTGATAGTGCTTTCACTTCCATAATGCTTTAAAGTTCAGGAGGTTTTCTTCAGTGGCAGTGCTTGAATACATCATCTGGGTATAATTCCCCGTTGTTTTTTATCTCCTGTGTCTGTACTCTTTGATTGTATTTGCAATGTATTATGAGCTTGTGCGTACGAGTCTCGCACAGAAACAAAAATTACTTTCACTGTAAGCCTTCTTTTGGCTTGCCAAAAATGTGGGATGGGCAGGGACAGAAAATTGGAACAGCTGAAAGAAGCTTGGTTGAGTTCAGATTTTAGGACTTTCAGTAGTGGTTAAATGTTTAAAAAAACCATCCTATTTCTTGTTTTGTTAAACAAACCGTTCATAATTATCTTAACATACATAACCATGATTCACTGAGCAGCATATAAACAGAAACCTTCTACAAACCAGTGATAACAGTGATAAAAACACTCCTTCAGTCCTTTCTCACTGGCGCATGAATGACTTCCAGCAAGAATGAGCAATTATAGCTTAAGCTAAAGGGTTAAGACACTGTGATCAAAAGTTGCAACAACTACTATCATTAATGGACTGGCATTGAAGGGGGATTATAATCTTTACCAGTGAGGTGACTTTTTTTGCCTTCACTTTGCTTTATATTTCTGACACTGCTAAGTTTTAATAGTGATTTGTATTCTGTTACTGCCTGGTTGTGATCAAAGCCTAAACATGCAATGAAATTTTTTTTTGCCAAAAATTCCCTCTACCTGTTGCTGAACTCTTTCCATTTCCTATTTGCCTAGAAATAATTTCCAGGGCTGATTTCTGCATGAGAGAGACATGTGATAGAAAAACTGCACCCAAAACTTCCAGAGGAAACATTCATTTGGCACGTGTTCATCCTGAGATGACAGGTGCCTGTTTCACTTCCACCACATGTGGTTTTAATTTTCTTTTGTTTATTTGTTTTAAGGAACATATCCAAGACCTAATGCTGAAATCCAGATCTTGGGTCTTTCCAGAACTTGCAAATCGATGTTTTGCTTTATTCCATTGCTGAAATGGAGTTTTATTTTCCTGAGAAACAGGTGAATAAGGACACTAAGAATTAGGCATCAAGATCATAGCTTTAAAAGTATGTCATACAACTAAGTGGTAATTTCACTTCATAATAAAATACTTTGCTTTCAGACTTTAACTTTATACCTTAAAGAATCGGGTATGGTCTACTTCTCAAATGCAGATCTCTTCTAACTGCTGTAGATAATCAAGTTTCAGGTAGTGATCATAGAACCAATGTTTGTCCTCTGAATCTGTCATCCCACCCTCATTTGCTTGAAATTAGAAATTCACCTCTCTCCAAAGGTCCAGTTAGATGTTGTATCTGTTGCAAGTGTTGCGATGCTTTTGCTTTAGGCTGATTGTGACCGTTCTGCCCAGCTGGTGGCAAATATCAATTAGTTCTCAACTTTCACTAGCTGATACACCTTTTGAATATAAGGGAAAAGAAGAAAATGGGCTTGGAAATGTCACCACGTCCTTTTCTGAAAGCACTGTATAAACTGTATATTGCTGTTACACAGGAGTAAACTGCCACTGCCTCACAACTCAGTAAAATCATCTTAGCATGTTGTAGTGCAGACAAAGCTTTTCAGTGTTCAGCTCTTCTCACTGAAGAGTTTTCCTTCCTTGGCTCTCAGCTGCAGTTTAACAGTCTGTAACCAAGCTTGCTCTCAAAAATGTCAAATTTAATTGAAGAAGAAATATCAGAAAATAAAAGTTATCTGGCATGACTCTTCTGGGTCCCTCTCTTACAAGCTTTGCAGGTTCCTCTGCTTCATTAACCAACCCTGTGTTGGAAGGCTAAGCCCTCACTGACCCCACTGCAGCTTCTGCCTGGATTCCCTGGGGCACAGCCATGGTAGCACTGGAAGAACGCAACTAGGTTCAGATCTGGCTCCTAGGCTGCACAGACCAATAACAAAGGCTTTTTGTCCTCTCTTTCCCATCCATGCTTTGCCAATAAGATGAAGAAAAGCATCTGTCATGGGGCTAAGGACACAGGCTGCCATTTGCACCCTGTTATTTCTAGGTCCTAACACTGTGCATACCGAGAGGGGTCAGAATGCAAGGTGCCAAGTACCAAGGTACAAGCAGCAGGGTTCTTAGAGGAGTTTGTGGATAGAGTGAGCCAAAAGTTTTCCCAAGAAACTAAGGGTTGACAAGGAAGCATTTGGTTTGGAGCCTTCTGTTTTGCTATGCTTTGGGTGAATCAAAGAGAGAGTTGTGAAAGAACTGGATATCTGTTGGTAAACTGGGAATCCGAGGAAGTGCTGATTCCAGCTCACCGTGTAACTCTAGAAGTGATATCTGGGAGCTGCCAGCCCCCACTAGTCTATAGAGTTACCTGTCTGATCAATTTTACTGCATGCACAACCTCTGAAACTGATAGGAACATTTAAACCACCATCCCATTCTTGTGTGAATTTACTGAAGAGTGGAGCATAGAGGTTTTGGTTCAATTTCTTGCTGGAAAAAAAAAAATCTCTCAATGCAGAAAAGTCTGTCTAGGGAGCAGCTGTCATAGCTGTTGTGAATGTGCACCTGTCCCGAGTTCTGTTTGATAGATAAAAGATGCCCTTTTGGTCCAGCAGACATAAGAAGTCTTGTATCTTACAGTAAGGAAACTTGCCATTACAGTGACAGGAACTTGGTGTTATGGCATTAGTGCCTTGACGGGAGAGAGGCTCAGTATTTAAGAGAGTGCCACCCTGCCCTGGGAGCGCCTCCTCAGGTGGGCACTCACCTGGTTGCTGTATTTGGATGCCATTGGAAGCTAAATGATCCCTACTTCTGGCCTGCAGGTAGAAAACTATTTTGATCTAGAAAGCAGCATAGTGATGGTGACGATCCATTCAGAAGGAGCACACGCACAAGGCATTTTGGATTGTTTCTTTTAAGTTATTATTTTTGCCTGTGACATCTGTGTTTTATCTCAGGGAGGTAGAATGCAGCAGAGGAACAGCTGAAGCCAAGTTAAAAAATTTCTCAGCCCAGTGCAGGTGTGCAGTGAGTCCTTGGTATTTGTGCATGTCATAGAATTTTTTCCTGCCCTCACACAGCGATACAAAATTGGAGAAGAGAAATTTATAGCAGGAGCCGTTATTAGAACTTATTACTTGCCTGTTTACTGTTGAATATGTTGTGCAGTACAGATAAAATTTTAAGGCACAAAAGCTTGTGCGTGTGAGGAATTCATTAAGAAAAGTGTTCATTTCCTTAGAATTCTCCTTTTATTTTTTCCAATATATTTTTTTCTTAGCTTCACACTCTGATAGCTGTTCTCCATAAAGAGATGAGAACACTTGGTACAGACACAGGAGGTCACTCTTAGGTAATACATTCAGAAATGTAGCCTGCATTTACCTCATGATCTCCATGATTTGGCTCTGTTCTTCCAGACAGACTCTTCCCTAGACAGTCCTGTTAGAGAGTGGAAGACTCTATTGGGAACCAAAACTGGAGGGGTAGGGAGGGTCCTCAGCAAGGGAGCCTTATGACTTTCTTCAGTGCTGCCTACAGGAAGGATGCCTGCCCTGGCAGGAACTAGTAATTGTAGGAGATTTTTAGAAGTTGCAAGAGTGCCAGAGCAGAGATAAAGCCCTCACCTGTGTTCTGTATTCTCCGGTTGTATGAGAGAGTACTAGGCTGTCACTGCCAAAATATCCTCTTCCTTTAGGCCTGGAGGCTGTGCTGATTAGTGGTTAGAATAAGAGTGGGGTAATAAAAGTCTCTTCAGAACTCTGTGATTGATTTGCCTTGGGCCAATTGCCTCACTTTTCTTACTCCTAAATTTCCTAAGCTGTAAACTGCGAATAATCATATCTGTGTCCTTGCAAAGTCCTTTTGAAAAGTTAGGCAACAGAAACTATTATCTGTGAGCCTGGTCTAGGATTGCTTTCTTGCAGGTGGGCCGTGTCTTTTCCCAGCACAAAGAGCTGCGGCCTGTAATGGATTGCTTTTTTGTTCATTTCCGTGTATTGCATCTCTCCCAAAAGAAGTAGGTTTTCAATGCTTCGGCTTAGCTCTAAATGCAAGGCTGTAGGTGTTACTTGGTCTCCTCTCTTACCTGAGGGTGGTAGGGATGAGTGGTGCCTCCACTTTTTGTCTCTGTCATTACAGTTTAAGGCAGTTGTTCTCAAGGTTTCTGCTGTGAGAGCAGAGAACAGCCTGCACAGGCAACAGCTGTGATACAACACTTTCATAGATGCAGAGAAACCACTGCAGACTCCCCATCGGCCCTTGTATTCATGGAGAGCTTTACATTTTCAACCACTTCTAAGAAATGCTGTATTCCCATTAAAGCAAGTGATTCAGCCAACACTCAGCCTGAGTCTTCTCTTATCAGGGGAGCAGCTCAAGTTTACATTAACAAAATTAGGATCACTTTTACAGAGGTGTTGGAAAAGGTGAGTAAACTATTTTCAGTAAAATAATAATCCATCTTAAAGTAGCACTAGACAGAAGCTGGAAAACAGCACACAAATACTACAAAAGACAAATAAAAACCTGACTCCTGGAGAATATAATGTATTTTCAAAGTTACACTGAAGGGCATTTACTGCCTACAGACATTTTTCAATTTAAACAACTTCATAAAGGCCATGAGAACAGTCTTCAGGCATTTATAGAGAAACAGCAGTATGCAATCTCTTCAAAGATTGGGGGAATAACTTAATAAAATTAATTCATATTACTACCTACCTTCCAAACTCTTTAAATGTTAAGCATCTTAAAATTAATTTGCAGTCTGGCTCAACATTAGGTCTGTAAAGAATCTGTGATTGATCTTGAACCTCACAAGAAGGGATCAGAAGAAATGAAAGTCGTTACCTGAAACTAATAATGGTTTCCTAATGAATGAGGAATGCAACTGAGACAATGGGTGTTCTCCCTAGTGCTGCCCAGGTGACAGGAGCCATAGAAACAGATGTATTTTCAAGGTATCTTTGCAAGAGATAATATGGTTATGAGTCAAGGCAACAGTTTGTGGTTTGCAAATGCACTGTTACATCTGTATACTTTGGGTTGTGGGACAGTGTCAAATATACCTGTGAAGAAGCAGGTCTGAGTCATTAGATGTTGCTGCAGATGTAAGAGTTATAAGGAGCATCTTAGTTCAAGCTCTTTCAATTATCCAAGCAAAAATTACTGAAGAGACTGGTGTTTCCTTCAAGTTACAATTAGTGTTGTTTTTTATCAGTGTGTTGAACACCCATAAGGATTTTAAATCTCTTTTAAAGTTGCTGGTTACAGTAATAGCTACTTTCTTTATTAATTATTGGAGAAATAACAAATTCTCTTGTCTTGCAGCTCTTTAATAAGGAAGTACAAGCTGTCTTTGAAGTACTAGCAGCCCAGTTATTCCTGTGTTATTGTGACACAACATGTATTCATCTTTCTTCAAGGCTTTAAGCCATTCTGTTTATCAAGAAAATCAACAAATAAGTCAAAGCACAACGCTAAAACAGAAGCTGCCTTATCTTGAATGCAGGAAATAGAATTCTGCTGCTATTTTATGGCACACAGGGCCATCAAAGAACAGTCTTTATCCAAATC
The DNA here is from genome assembly GCA_013400555.1 of Jacana jacana. NCBI lineage: Eukaryota > Metazoa > Chordata > Aves > Charadriiformes > Jacanidae > Jacana > Jacana jacana. The sequence continues at coordinate 125,148 of VZTM01019581.1, read as the reverse complement.
AGATAAGTTTTACCAATAGATCAACTAATAGTAAATCAGGGAGAAAGGTAAATGTACATGAAGGTTGAGGGGAAAAAAAAAGTCCCAGATTTCAAATCTAATGTGTCTGCTGTGACATGTCACAGTTTCAAAAATAAATTTGCCAAAAGAACTGATTAAAAACAAATCTACAATGTTCCTCTATAAGCCCAAATGGAAACAGTGTTTACAAATCTTCAGGTATTCATAGGAGAGAGAGTATTCTTCTTATTAAAGGGGAATAATGAAAGAAAACAAAGATAAGTGATGCTCTTCAAGAAAAGTTCTGAAGTCTTGTCTACATAGAATTGTGGGGGTTCTTTGAGGGTGGTGGTTTTTTGTTTTTAATTTTACCTCATTCATTCCTGTGATGATGCTAGTAGATTCAGCGAGCCTGTCTACTCTTTTTACATTGAGTTAGTTCCCAATGAGTAAGAGAGAGGTTCACGGAGCTCTGGACTTTCTCAAAATAATTGCATACCATCCCAGGTGCAATGTCCATCAGATTTTCCATTCTGGAACTTTTTGTATTGTTGGTTGTTTACTAGAACCTGCTGTATTTATCAGTCTCGTGGTCAAATTCAAAAGATCTTGTGATTCCTCTGATACTGTCTCATTGTTCATGTGGTTTCAATGATTTCACCACTATTTTCATGTGGCCTAAAGACACAACTCACCACTGCAAATCAGATAGTTATTCCTGTGCAAAGGGGGAAGAATGCATACTCTTGCAGCATGGATGATATTGGATAAAACTGAAACTTATGGTAGTCACTATTGTGCCAGATGAATGCTATAAGAGATGGAATGGGGGAAAGCCATTGTGAGCCACATCAAAGGTCCTTCTAACAAAGTACCCTCTTCTCAGGAGTGACCTGATAGTTACCCCAAGAAGAAAGTGTAAGAACTGGGAACGAATACAACTACAGTTTTTCAGCATGTTCTTCTCGATTCTGTGCATTGTTTTCATACTGATACATTCTTTCTTCTTTTGGTCAAGTAATACAGATGATGATTTCAGGCAGGGGATTGCCTGCAAATTGACAGTAACCCACAGTGGCAGGATACAGAAGGCCCCTTAGCTGAGAGTGTGGCACAACTCCAGCTCAGGTTCCCTTTCAGCAGAGGGGTTTTCTGTCATCTGCCTTCCTGATAGTTGTTGCTCGGACAGCTACTTGCTGGTTGCAGACTAGTTTAGTGCTGTCTTTTGAGATGTCAGGGCTGCAATCAGTAATGATGATGCCATTTAAGAGAGCTCTGCTCTCATTTTTGGAATACCAGGTACTACACAGAAGTTTTGCCAGATTTTGAATCCAATGAAACACAGAGGTCACTGATGAGACCTGGCTGTCAGACCCTCCAATGTATTCAAGAGCTTAACTCCTGCTTGAAGTTGCCTGCTTATTTGTTCATACGAAATTCCAAAGCATAATCTAAAATCAAACTTCTGATTTTGTCTGTAGTGGAAGTTAATTAGCACATCTCAACTCGTCCACCAATATCACTTTCATTTGGTGTTAAGAGCAAGTTTAGCACTCAAGTCTTTTTTTCATAGCAAACAGCCTGTGCTTATTATCATATTAAAGGAATGCCACTGGTTAAATCAAGCAATGAATATAAATAGCTGTATTACTGCCATCAGGCATCAGTGTTTATTTAGTGGATGTGAATCATGCATGCCTCTTTGATCTGGCTTTGACTAAGCCATTGCTGTTTTCATACAAAAAAGGTTATTTGCAAACACTGCAAGAGTATCGTATACATTAAACATGGAACTAATCAATATGGAAGTTTCTCTGCTCCTTTGACAACGCTGTGTGCTGCCACAGTGTCTTTAAGTGTTTTGAATTTCTCTGTGAGTACCTGGGTCCCTAAGGATGCTCTCAGGTCTTTCCTCTGGAATAGAGAAGATCAAGATTGAAATCTGGGCCCCGCTGAAATCTGTGGCCATATCACTCTCAGGTCCCTGTGAAGGGTACATATCTGGGAGCAGAGAGGACAAAACCAATCAAGGACAACACTGATTTATGTGTGGACTGGTTTGATTACAGTGCACGTGGGGGAGTATTTGAAAGAGAAATTTGTGCATAACCAGATAAGCAGGTAAGCTCAGACCTACTCGGGCTTATTATGCACACTGAACTTTATATTACTTTTTGCTAAAACAAAGCTTTTGGGTTGAATTTTAAAACTGAACCCACATGTCTCCCTTTCAACAAACTCTACGTAGACTATTGTGTGTATTGGAAAAGCAAATGATAACCCACAGGTACTGCCCAAGTAATGTTGGCACAGTTATTCTGATAAACAACTTAGAATGGGATCCATTCTAATGCCAAACATTAACGTGGGCAAAATAGCTGACAGGAATGGTGTTTATTCAACCACGGGGCATGACTGAGCTCAAATGCTCTCCAATGAGGACACTGGGGATGGCAAAGTGGAAAAAATGTAGAAATACCCAAACAATTAGGTGATTTCTGAGTCTAAAGTGTGCATCTGTTCCTCCTCACTTTCTGTTGCTTATACTACAATACAAGGTCATACAAAAGTTTTAGGATTCAAAGGCATGCTGGACTTCAAAGTTTTGGACAAATTTTTCTTCATTTCTACATTTTTGTCACAGAGTCAGATTAGATTTCCATCAATTGGGATTTCTTTGTTATATTTTAATGTAACTCTCCCCTATGTTTATCTGCAGGTGTTATAGAAAGGGAGTTTTTAAATAATTTGTCATGATATCTGTGCCAGGAAAGCATGGTGGACCAGTGAACTATTTCTCCTTCAGTTTCTAATATTTTGTAACAGAATTGTTAGGGTGGAAATTAAATGGTGATCATTTTGAAAAGGAACAAAGGAGAGAGTTTTGTTGTTTTCTTTTGTGAAGATCATACATTCTTCATGTTAATGTTACAATGATCTTTGCCTGACTGTGCATTATTACATCAAAGATTTTTGTCAAAGAAACCCATCCAGAACGGCTAAACAATGACCCACAGGAGGGTCCTTGAGGAAGTATTGGAGACGTGGTTATGGGATAATACATTCCAACTGGCTTCATCCCAGATCTGAATGATGTACTCCTTACAGGGGCTAAATCTAAAACCCCAGAGGTGCCTCAGTCTCTGAGATTCTGATAATTTCTAATACAGTTACTGTAAAAGGAATAGATTTTACAAATTTTCAGAGCTTAGACTGGGAAATAAACCAAACTGTTTGCCTCTTCTAGCCTGGAAGCGAGAAATACTAAGACTGAGGGGGATAGAGCATCCAGGTCCCTCTTATTTTGAGGGATGTTCCTCATTTCATTCAGAGTTACATGGATAAAGGGAAGGTGAGTCAATCAATCAACCTTTAGATTGATTGACCCAATCCAAGCAACGTAACTATCGATTGAAGCTGTTTTTCTCTGCACGATTCAACCTGGAGAAATGTAATCTTTTAACACAAACTAAGCCAAAGCTTTAAGGTATGCATGGAGCTGCATACCTTAAATGAGAATCATGGCTGTGACTTCATGGTGGAAATTTAGCCTGTTAAAACATGACATTACATCAGGCTTTTGCTTCTTGTACCTTAACCTAGGTAAGGAAAAGGCAGGCATGGAAGAACATTTTTAAAAGCGATGAATTAATAGTTACATAGTTTGTTCTGTGTGCTTCTGAAGTGTTTCACTGGCTCTGTAGAGATGGCAGTGTCTCAAATCGTGTGAATACCTCCTCACTACGATACTGGGCAAATAATGTGCCTTGCAATTGGGTTTGCAGTCTGACTTGGCTGTAGTATATGTGTAGGAAAGAGCTGCTACAAACTCAGTCCATTTCTCAAGGTGCTTTGACATCAAATATGTATCTCTGGTTCATTCATCTAGTCAAAAACTCTTTCTGATGGAGAAAAAAAAAACACCCATAAATCCAGTGTTTGAGTATTTGTTTCAACCCTCCTTATAGTGGATTCTTTCCAGAGCTTACCACCTGTAGATCAGACTACAGTCCTACTGAATGCTGTAACAAGTGAAGCTGTTACAAAAAGTACCTGAAGAACAGCTCTTTTCCTGTATTATTCCTGATCAAGAAACTGATGGTGATATTGTGAAAGATACCTTCAACCTTTACCCTCAGCAGTGCTGCCCAACCCCTCCATGTGCTTTGGCAGCAGCTTCAGTAGGATCTCAACTCAAACGGAGGAGAAGTGGGGGGGTATCTGATGCAATGAGAGCATGTTAGTGCTCAGACAGCGAGGCTGCTCACCTTGCCCCAATTCAGGTGCAGAGCCAAGTATTCTATAACATCATAAAACAAACAGCAGAAACTGTTGGTCACAAAGATAAATATTTGCTTCGTTACAGAATCTTATCAGGGGGAATGTGTTCTTGTTGTTTGTTGGTGGGACTTTCCAGGAACTGGAGATACATAGGGTCAGAAATTCCTGTCAGCTTCAGTGGAGCCGCGTTTCCACCCTCAGCGCCTACTGTTTGAAAACAGGCCACAGTTTGTGTGTTGTCTCTCTTTCTCTAAAACATTCTGTTTTGCTTCTCTATCAACTCTAAGCTGTGGACAAGGCGCCCAACTCCCATTTCCTTCCATGCCTGATGTTTCTGAGAGCAGGCTTTAGCAATGCTTTTTAAAAATACATGATGCCTTGTCTCTGGCCAGTAGAAGCCATCTTCACCCTGTTGACAACTAGACCTCTTTATAAAACGTTTCTCAAGAAGATTGGATTATTTAGATGGTGATATAGCTGATAAGGATTACCAGTTCCCTAACTGCAATATATCATGTGTAAGGAAACAGCTGTCTCAGGCCCTTAGAATCTACAGAGACTACTCCCTTCAGGAATTAATTCCTAAATTGGGCTTTTTTTTAATTAAAAAAAAAAAAAGATTTTGCCTAGTTTTCTAAGAGGAGGTACTCGCAGTATGTTTAGAACTGGCTAACCAGATAGAAAGGAGTGTAGAACTTCACGATTATTGAAGTCCAGGTGAGTCTATCAATAACCATTCAGAAAGAGAGATTGCTGTGTGAGCTTAACGCTAGATGGATACACCAAAGAATCCATCTATATGGAAGATTTGATGAGTACTCAGCTAAAGCAAAAACTGAAGGCCAAGGCAGTACAATATTAGATGGAAGAGACTCCAGCCAGAAGCATCTGCGCCACAGGGAGCCAAACTCAACCTGTTGTGCAGCTCGTAGAGCTCCATGTTATTGCACATGTAGAAATATAGGATGTTTGTGTATTACCTGTGTGTTATGTCCCCTCATTACCACAGCATTTAATTTCCTGATGATTCAACTACCTGGTTAAAGAAGAATTAGGAAAACTGTCTCTCATGCTGAGGCACACATCACAATCATTAAATCATCACTGAGGCCTAATCTCATTATTGTGGCTTGACTGCAGCTGGCAGCTAGGACCACGCAGCTCTCGCTCACTCCCCCCATTTGGGATTCAGGAGAGAATCAGAAGTGTCAAAATGAGAAAAGTTATGCTTTAAGTCAGTTTAAAGAGCAAAGCAAAACAATGAATTCATTCACTAATTCCCCTTGGCTGGCAGCTGTTCAGACATCTCCAGGGAAGCAGGGCTCCATCACGCATTTTGGTTACTTGTGAAGACAAACACCATCACTCTCAACGTCTTCCTATCTTCTTTCCACAGCTTTATATAGAGAGCATGATGTCACATGGCATGGAATATCCCTTTGATCATTAAGGTCACCTATTATGGATGTGTCCCCTCCCAATTTCTTGTGCTCCCCCCAAACCTACTTGCTGAATGTGGTGTAAACAGCAGAAAAAGCCTTGACTACCTACCAATAACCAAAACCATTAGTTTTACATTAGCCCTACACCAGCTGGTAGCAAGAGGGTTTACTGTATCCCAACTGAAACTATGGTACTCATAACAGGTGTCATCACATGAAGTCTTTCTGAAGTCTATGTGTCTCTACACACATGCATAGCTCTGCTTTACCATATTCTATTGAAGGATTACAATCTAAGCATGTAACTAGGCCCTGTCCCATGCTTCTACTGAGCCAGTGGCAGTTTCCAGATAATACAATAATATCATATTGTATTTAGCTGAATATATGATCAGTTAGTATTGTTCAGGGCAGTTTTGTAAGAAGGGTTTCTATCACTAGATCATTCTGTTTGGGGCTGCCCCTGGCATTGAGTTAATTCTCCTTAATAACCAATGCTTTTGTGATTAGTTTCTGAGTACTCTAAGTATGGATCCAAAGAATACGTGCTAGAAATGGCTTGCTGTAGGCATTTCATAAAAGAACGGGGGAAGGGCATTTCTAATTTGATTTTTTTTTTTCCCCACAACTGCACCTTTCCTGGTTTACTTTGCTATTGCAAGTTATGTTCTTTGTGCTTTCTGTGTGTATGTCTGTGTCTCATAAGTGTTTAACGTGTTTTTTTCATGACTTCTTGGTCATCCAATTGCCTTGTATTGGCCTCTACTCTCTGTCCCAGCTTTGGTCTCTTCCCAGACTGAAGAACACCCAGATATCCTGTCATGCTTCATACTAGTGGTTGGTCTTCTGTGGTGGATATGATTCCAATATTGTTTCCATCTGGTTTCTGCTTCAGTGAAGGTAGACTAGTCTTGAGTTCAAAAAGTTATTCAGGTGGGAAGTAGTTAGCCTTAGTTTGTGGTTATTTAAACTTTTCTGGAGTGCTTTGCTAATACTGTATGGGAGAAAGTGCTTAAATGCCTCTGATTGTGTAAGCAGCCTTGCTGATGCAGGTTTTAGCACAATACTCTGATACAAAATGAGCTCTTACCTTAATGCTATCACACTGGCACTGCTCAAAATACACAGCCTGTTTTTATGGGATGTTCTTACTGCAGCAGACATGTCCCAAAAGCCTGCTCTGTTTCTGGCCATGCAGAGACAAAGTGGAGATAGAGCCTATCTTTGTAATTGTGAGGCTGCCTGTCCCCTGGGTCCTCCATCAACCTGAAACTTCCCACAATCTGCTCTGCTAGTACAGTCTCTAACCTGAAGAAGGTAACAATTATCAGATTTTGAAGTCACAGTTATTCACTTGAAGCTAATTTCTATGTTTTAATCTTGCAGCTGGTTCTCATGTTCATAAACCTAAGGCCCTGAAGCCCAACCTTTTGGCTGTTGTGTCTGAGATTTTAGCAAGTTGGGTATGTTATATAGATGCATCTGAGGCTTTTTTTTTTTTTTTTTTTTTTTTTTTTTTTAACATGGATATGAAAATATGGGTGGTGATGATAGTGGTGAGAATTGTTCTGTCACAAGGTATGAGGGGGGAGAGAGAAACAGCCTGTTACCACCAACTGCTTCCTGGTTTTGTCAGACATTGCAAATGTCTCCTGATGTTGCAATTCGGGGAAAAATCCACCCACAAACTGATTTTTAGCTCTGCAGAATCATTATGCGAAGTCTATGGGGAATCATGGGAATAAAGCAATTTGCTGGCTCTATTGTTCTGGAAAGCTGAGCTGTATTTTGTGGTTTGAGAAGCCTACAGGTGTAAATCTGTCTAGACCAGAGTCTGCATAGTGAATATTTACTGGAAATGAAGGGTCACTCATGAGGATGGGGCTGCATGTAAAGGGTAACACGTTCTTTACACAACACTTTTTTCTTTTTTAAGTAGCTGTTTTCTTTATGAAATAAAATTTGAATTTGAATTCATTTCACATTGAGATATTCTGGGAGTCATACAAGACCAAAAAGAAAAAGTAATGGATAAAAAGCTTTATCTACTTCTTGTTCCTTTTTTATTCTATTATTTTTTTTTTTGTCAGACTCAGTTTGTTAGTTCAATTTCCTTTAATTGATTTTTCTTTTTTTTTTTTTTTTCTTTTTCACAGAAGTAACTCTGTAAGTCTGTCACAGCAGAACTTCCTCTTCCAGGCTCTGGGCTCCCTTTCTTCCATCCCCAAAGTCTATCTCATTCTTCTTTCTCTCTCTGTCTTACTCTCTCTACTGTTCCATCTTATGATTAAATTTCCTGTTCTGGCCAACACTTATTCATGCCCTTGCTGTTACACCTCTCCAGGGATCTTCTCTTCCCCCACTCTTTCTTTCATCTTGGTTTTCTTCAGGGCAGTATGCTTCTTTCCTCTTGCTTTTGCATCCAGAAAAAAAACAAATGTTTACATGGAGATGTCAATGGTCTTCTTAGCTGTACACTACCTACCTGCCTTGAGATTTCACACCAAGGCTGAGAGACAGGGACCTAAGTGGTCCCAAGAGAATCAGAGGTGAGAGTAGACCAACCTACTTGTGGACCTTATATTCAAACACCAAAGAGATTTTAAGCTTACTTGAAATACATTGTTATGGTGAAGAATTCAGTTTGTTCACAAACTGTTTGCTGTGAAATCAACTCGAGTTCTGTGTTCAGCATTACTCAGCTGGAACAGCGATTCAGAGTCTCTGTAATAAACTTCCTTCCTGAGCAACTGCCCCCAAAGGGCTTTTACTAAGAGCAGTATGATAACTTTTGGAGGCTTAGTTCTAAGTGGATAAGCATAACCCTGAGAGACAGGGAGAGGAGGGAGATACTTATTTTCTCACGTCTCATGAAGGCACTGTAGGGAGGTGAATATCTCATGATAACCACACCCCTTGTCATCCTCTATTAGTCACATCACACGCTTCCTGAACACAACACTTCTTTATATTCCCCTGACATTTTGCACGTCTCACAAGAACAGTGACTAGTTATCATCCTCAGGGCTAACACCAACTCAAAACACAGCTCAGTGAGCCTTTACCGGAACCTCTAATTGTCCATGTACAGTGTGCTAGGCTTCACAGTGGCTGTGTTTACTCTTCTCAGAGAGAAAATGCAGTTGAATACGATTAGTATATTTTTACTTCAAGTTTCTGCCATATAAGTGAAAAAGGAGCTGGAAACTTTCTGTCCATTGCTACAAAACCTTGAGGGTCACATTTGCCCAGTGGCACTTGGAGCAAATCTGCAGGGTAGCATCAAAGTGACCTTCTGCTGACAGCTGCTCCTCCCATGCCTTCCATCCACAGGACATTGGTACAACCAAACCCCAGGACAAGGACTTCCAGGTGGTGCGTTCAGGGGCTCTAAGGTAATAGGGGTGCAGTTGGCTGGAGGGAAGTTCTGGTTATATCTATTCTGTCTGCAAATGACGATGGCCACTACACTTTGCAGTAGCTTTGATAACCAAGGAGTACTTCAGCTAAATCATCCTGCCTTTTCCCCTTTAGAGCCATTGTAGATAGAGGAACCAAAGAGAATTAGGCACTAAAATCCCTTTGATTTGCTGTGTGAGTTAGTGGGATTCAGTTGCCATAATGCCCAACTGCTTCTTTGTGCCTGGGCTTTGTATATCTGTAATGACAGCACTATATTGTGATGTTGTTGCACTGTTGTGGGTGGAAATATTTAACATGGTTAGGATTCAGCCACAATTCAAAATTTATTAATGATTTCAGGTAGATCAAGAGGTTGAATTTTAGCATCACTTAATCATTAACCAATTTCAAGATTTACAAGACTATTTAATGAAATAATTGAACAGCAACTTAATTCCAGATTCAAAAATGACAAGATTCACACTTACTATAGGGTATCCTAAATCAATGTGTATGTATATGAATACAAACACAGCAACACACATCACTTGAGGGGTCACACACACCTGAGTTTTTGACTACTAGGACCAAAGGTCCCTTTGCAGAGGGTGACTTTAGTGAGCCGACAGGTGCCCCTTTTGACTCCTTATGTGAGCACAGACAAATGGACAGAAAGCATTTGGACCCAGTAAAGTATAAGAACACCTACATGTGTAAAAGCTAATGGGTATATCAGAAACACACAGATGGATAGAGAGATGAATGAAAGAGAGGTTAGCCTATAGTCTCTTCTTGAGTTTAAAGTGGGCACGCACAATGTACCGGCATTTCTCAATGGGCAATCATTGAGACTCAAGAGAGTTGACTTGACCTGTCCTTTTAATCCTTGAAGTATCTGCCTGAGTAGCATCCTAACTCAGGGGAGCATACAATCTGGATCGAGCACTGGCTGAAAGGATGATCCCAAAGGGTGGTGCTCAATGGAGTTCAATCCAGCTGGCGGCTGGTCACAAGTGGTGTTCCTCAGGGCTCAGTACTGGGGCCTTTCCTTTTTAGTATCTTCATTGATGATGTCAATAGGGACATAGAAAACATTAACAGTAAGTTTGCGGATGACACCGAGTTGGGTGGGAGTGTTGATCTGCTTGAGGGCAGGGATAGATGCAGAGGGACTTGGATAGATGGGCCAACGTTAATGGCATGGCCTTCAACAAGGCCAAGTGCCAGGTCCTGCAC
>VZTM01019581.1:57988-114554 GCA_013400555.1 Jacana jacana | reverse complement strand
GGGCTGATGGTTGGACTTGATGATCCCAAGGGTCTCTTCCAACCTATATGATTCTGTGATTCTATGCTGGTTGCAGCCAGCTGCAGTCCGGGGGAGCTCAAGAGGGTCTTGCAAGAATTGCTATTTATAGGGTCTGAGAAAAATTACTTCTGTACTTTTCCACTCCAGCTCAACTTGGAAAATAGGATATTCTGGTACTTTCCACCAGTTGCACAAGCCCAGAACTTGCTAAGTCTTGAAGTTCTGGTATCATCCACCTCTTTGGGCCACAATCCAGATATTATCAGGAATGATTGATTGCCACTATTGTTTCCAAGTGATAGGTGTCATGGGAGTCAGGTGCACTAAGGGCTTGTCATAATGTTCTGGTCCATCACCCATCATTTTCTTTCTTTCTTTTATATTGGATTAGTATGTGTCCCAGGTGTTAGTGGCTTGTCATAACATTCTGGTCCATTGCATTGTTACATGGCCCAGGTAAGGGAGGGGGAACATGCCAAGAACTGTGTGGCTTAAAGTGGTGGCTCAGTGTGGTGTTGCACCACCATATGTGTCAATCAAGATTAAAAAAAAGTTATGACACAAGCTACTTTCAGTGGGAGCAGTATAGTCTTCCCACTTTGTGCCTGGCCTTGGAATATCAAATAGATGAGTTTTTCTTAATTTTTATTTACTGCTACATTATGCATGAAGACACACAGGGAAGCTGGACTAGGTTAGGTATTCAGAGCACTATGGCTCCAGTCCTTTCAAATATATACAGATAAAATACTGCAATCCTCCTGAAAAATTTGTTCTTCCTATTTTGATGGGCTGGAGTTAAAAATAGTAAGTTAGAACTGGGCAACTGCTGCATATGAGAAACACAACCAAATGCAGTTGTGGTTCAAGACTTGAACAAAAACATTATGTCCACTCATAAGCCAAATACCTTTTCCTGGTATATAGGATGCTTCCTTTTGTGTGTCAGGCTCTGACCACTGAGTCACTTCCTGTGGGTTTGCATTGTGTAGATTAGCAGGTGCAATTCTAGGCACGTATAGAAACTTCCTTTCTTACTGCTCTCACAAGGTTTATCCTCAGCTTCCTCTGAAGTTCAAACTTCTCTACTTCCTTATCCACAGTACATCTCTCTTGTTGTCTGTCTCCGCCACTGCCTATTCATGCTATCTGCCCAGACTTTCTTCCTGACAGCTTCTTTAATTTCTTTTCTTTGGCCAACAGTCTTAGAAAAAATAGCCAAGATACTCCGTTGACTATTGAAGCTAAGTCTTTACAGGGAAGTCTTTATTCTACATTTTAACAAATACAGCCATGGCCATGAAACTGTAATTCCTCTGGAATTACATTCGGTGGGTAGCTTTTTACAAAGGAAAGAATACAAGTGGAAGAGGTTGTTGAAGGTAATATGGTCACAGAACTACAATGTTTCAGCATTCCTACTCCTTCCAAATCTCTTACTGAAATTATGGACTCTACGTCTTGATACTGGAGTAACTGTTTCAGCTGAAGCATTGAGATTTTCATCAAAACATCTAAGCCAGTACAATTGACTGAATTTACATGCCCTGCACCACTCTTGTTTTGTTCCACTGTCTGCATGGGAGCAGCTACACTGGGGTGTTGTTCCAACTGTCCCAGAATAGGTAGCACAATTTAACATTTGTGTACAGGTGACCTCTCTGTTTAGGTTTACTTAGCTTGTGAACAAGTATGAGTGTCCTTTGTCTGGATTGCTTGTCAGAAAAGAAAAACAAAACTAGTGTACATCATTCTTCAGACATAAATCATTCCCTCCTTTGATTTTGGTTTTGGTTGTTGTTTTTTTTTCCCCTGTTAAGTTCTGTATCTTGACCATGGGCAGCTCTTTCTATATGTCTCTAGCACCTGTTTCCTTGCTGTCTACTGCACACTAATTTGAAGGGACTCCTCTACATTTTTTAAAAATTGAGCATATAGTCAAAAAAATAAAGCTAGAGAAAAAAAAAAAAGAACTTTCCCATTTGATGACGCATGCTATTTATAAGGGCTGAATGTCTAGTAATCTGCCAGATAAATATGAGTTTGTTGAATGAACACATGACAAACTGGGAGGCAGGAACATACTGTGAAGAATAGCACTGTGATTTTGATGATATTCTGGAACTACAGTGTTTAAAAGTACAATGGCAGAAGCAGGAGGTAGAAGCTGAGAACAATTATGCCTAATCGTGCCTGTGTTCTTCTGTGTTTTCCAGAGCCTGCCTCTGGCTAGGGATGGGAAAGGAGGAAGGACCTAGACTCAGAAGTGTGCTAAATGTATGTTTGTTTTTTCAGAGGAAAAGGAGAAGTGATTGAAATGATGGTGCTCCACATCCCAGAGGGAGTTTCACTTGACAGATAAGCACCCTGAGTCATGAGCTGAATACGTGCCTAAAAGTTTCTGTAGATGAAGGAAATCCTATCAAAGTTTGCTGTTGTGGCTGAACGTGCTGACTCAAAGGACTTACTACGTGAGCTACTGGAGAGAAAATGTGGCTGGTAGTAAGTCACACAGTGGGCCATGTGGAAATTAGGAGGCAGAAATTATCATTTACATGAAGGAGAAGCCGTCTTGGCATGTGAAATGCAAGCTGCTTGTTTCAATGAAGAGGCTGGGTTTGGCTTTACTCCACAAAGTTATTTGAAGACTATTGAGAAATGCAAATCGTGATTTATTTTTACTGTGTTATGTGGTGAGACTCATACTTTAAAGGCAGACAGACAAGTTTCTGGACCTAGCAAAACAACAACAACAAAAAAATCTCACAACTGATACAGTTTGTTTAAAATTATTATAATACCTGAAAAAAATTTAAAGGTGATTTACAAAGGAAAAAAGCAGCTAATTGTCCTGGAGGCTTGCTGCAGAATGAGATACATTTAGGTCTGGTGTCCAAATGACATCAGTCTTCTGGTGGCTTTAGATTGTTTTTCATTAACGTAATTCATCCTGCTATTGGGGTTTTCACTACTTCTTCTCGTGTACTTTCTTATATAGGTAAAACACGCTTAACGCACATGTATTTTACTCTTCGTTGCTAGAGACCTCATGTGTCTTTTTTATTCTGGCTATGAAAAGGGTTGACACTATTTTTGAGAGACAGCCTGAAAATTTTGGATAGATTACTTTTAAAATGTTCCACAGAAAATTATTTTAATTTATACTAAACCCTGTATTCTGACAAGACAAAAAGAGTGAGACTTTGCTAGTGAATTAAAATGATCTCCTAGTAAGAGAGACTAAGACAAACATATTTATAGGACCACTCTGCTGTTAAATACCGTTTCCTTCCTTTTTGTTCCAACGAGCATGAATGGTTGAGAGAAACTGATTCAAAACCACAGTTCACAGGACTACAGAAAATTTGGGTCAGTTATCTGGTCCAATCTCCTCCTCAAAGCAGGTCAACTTTAAATTTGCTGCCCTCTCATAATGCCTTCCCTATTGACCCACCTACAGTTTCAAAGACCTTAAGCAATAACGCTAATGAGACTCCTCATTGAGAAGTAATCAACAGAAATATTCGTGCCTGAGTGTAGCAGGAAGTTGAACTGATGTGATGCCAGAAGCCAGAGAAGGCACGTGCTTGCACAGCACTGGGAAATGCAGGGGCTTTGCTTGCAAACATTCCCTTTGGGATTCTCCCTCCTACTTTCTCTCAGCAAGGGCAGACACCCAGTTCAGAGTTTCAGCCCAACACTGCCTGTGAGAACAAACGGTGTTTTTTGGAGTAGACACACAGTTGAAGCTATCAGACCACCCCTGAATTGGCCTAGGAGCCTTCTCAACAACACAAACCTGTAGGTAAAAGGCTGGCTGCTTCTGGGACCTTGCTGCTACTTGCTTGTATGCGGATATGGCAGTGTTATCTAAGAAAATTAAACAAAACAGTATTCCGTGCTTGATATTGGCCTTAAACAATCGGTATTAGTCTGTGTAGGTTTGCTGGAAATAAACACTACCACTTTATACCAGATGCACTATTTCATCCTGTTTTCCTGAAGCCTTTCTTCTGAGGAAGATTCCATGGTGAAGGAATGGAGTTGCAAAGAAAGATCTATGAAATTGCCCATGCAGGTGTCATGATTGGTATTGCTGAGCCTTCTTCCAAAATACTGAGTTCTTCATGCAAATTAAAAAGTGCTGCTAATAATCAAGCAAGGGTTCCTAAAGTCAAGGGAGAGAAGGCAGAGGTTCAAACACCTTATTGGTATGTGACCCTTAATCATATCCCGGCCACCAAGATATTCTCATTAGGGATGAACTAGGAATGCTTAAACAGATTAGCAAAATCGTTAACCATTCCCTAGTTATGCTGATCTCCTTCCTTCTCTGGGAAAGCCGGTAATGAGCAGTTCAAACGCTGTGTGGGGCAGCAAGACCACTCAGTAAAGGCTGTAGACTCATTCGGTTTAACACTGAGCTGGCAGCTGGCTGGCGCACACCACAAAATATGCTGTATTTCTTTATCAAATCAACAATAAGTGTTCATGTTTGTTCTGGTCTGTGTGCGAGAGCTCACGTATGCCTGCATACCTCATAACTCTGCCCGAGCAATTACATCCCATACTTCCCTTTTCTGCATTGCTGCATTGAGACTTACAACATTATGTAGCTCTACAGAGAATATGACTATCAAAATACATACCGATGTACAGCATTTCCTTTCCCAGTCATTATTGCTTTGAAGCTCTATCATTTCTTTCAACTTCTTTTTTCTTTACTCTTTTAAAATCATCTTTATAACCCCTTCTTCTGTCTTTACAGTTATGCCTTTGCCCTGGCTGTTTACATTCTGGCACTTGGCTTTGAACTATTCTCTGTCATGACTCGAACAATTAACGATGGAGAGTTAAAAATTCTTTTATAATAATAAAATTAAAAAAGGCAGAAGAAAGGGGTGGGCAGAGGCAAGAGGAAAGGCTACCTGATGAGCCTGGTAGGTGTGTTAGGGTTATTATTGGAGTGTCCAAAAGTCAATCCTCCTGGTTACTCTCATGGGGCATTAGAAGACAGGGCCAGAAATATTGTTTTTACTGGTTTGGTCCTAGTGATATCCTAATTTTAAACTAAACTACATAGAAAAGAATTATTTTAGCTCCATCTCATCATCCTTGCAATACTGCTGATGTTTGTTGTGCTCTTTTAAAAAGTCAGTTGACGTGTCATTTTTTTCTTGTCTACCTTTATGTTCTTGCACCAGAAGAGGTCTTCTCTCAGTAGTTGTCCTTGTTAGCAATATGACTCTTCAAATGTGTCTCCTGCTCTGTGGGAATTTTTCTGTAACCCTATAATTATCCCTGTTTACGTGATGGAAGTCTTTTTGCGTGTCCTATTTAGCATTTGCTAACTGCTGTTCGTGCTTGCCTCTCCCTGCTAACAATGGACTTTGGATTCTTTTTTTTTTTCTTTTTTTTTTTTTTCTGTATGATTGGGACTTTGTTTTTAACTCTTGCATACTTGGGCTGAGCTACTTAGCAAGCAGTGATCGTGGTATTTTGGTATTTGAAGGATGGTTCTTTTCAAAGCACCTCTTCAAGAGTCCTATTTGAAAGCATCAGCTAAAATTGATCTTAAGATATAACTAAGATTGAACTTTTAGGCTAATTGTATGTGATATGAGAGCACACTGTGCAAAACTTGTCCCTCCTTTATATCTATATCCATCTCCTTCATATCAACCCAGGTAAATGGGCTGGCTGCTCCTTGCCCAAATCGTGCCAGACTTGTTTGCAACTGGAGCTGGTGTTGTTACAGCAGCACTGGATGTAGCTTCAGTTTAGCTGAGATGGTTATGCCACCTGATATGCCCTACCAACTGATATGGAGCTCTCTTAACACAAAATAGATGACTTGTAAGGGAAAGGTGACAGAAAAAGGAATTAAGTGTTATTAAGTCCAGTGCAAGAGTATGGAGAAACCAAAGAAGTGAAATGCCTTAGAAAGGTGAGTGCTTAAGCATGGTAATAATAAAAATGATCAGATCTACATGGGCTTAAACATGGTATTACAACTTAAATATATTCTGTAACATGTTCTGTGTTATTGTGATTAATTATCATTGAAAGGAACAGGCTGGGATGCAGTTGGTGAAAACAAGCATGCAGTTCATATTTGTCCACTGTGAAGAACTGATGTAGGTGTGAATAGTCTAGAAAGTGTCTGTAAACTTAGCTCCAGCCTACAGGGAACTTCAGGTATGGGAGCTGAAGTGGGGTTGGGGCTGCATTGGTCTGGCCCAGTAACTATGGCCACACTAGCTCTTGTTGCTTCCTCTTCTGTACTATTGAACCACATCTACCTGAGGCTTCGCTAGAGGCTCCTGTTGCCTTGGGACATAGTTTTCACATTGGATGGACAGGGTTCGGGGAGATTTCAGCGGCTAGGAGCAGCAAGGGTAGGGCTAGGTGGTGCTCTGACAGTGACATTCAGCCACATTTGCATTAAAGGAGTGTGGTTGGCTGGAGCACGCCTTATCTAAACAGTGTTTAACGAGCACGTACACAGTTCAGAACCCTGCTGTGTGTGCTGCTGCAGGGTATTTTACAAGCACGCTAGAAAGAATGGTAGTTAAAAAGAACAATTTCTCTAAAGAAAGCTCTTTCTCTCTTCCCCCAAGCTATTTCTGAAACTGCATGGAAAACATTTTAAGGGCATTTCTGCATCCTTAAGCGACTTTCAGTACCTGTTTGAGAAAACATATTCTCAAACTCAGTTCCATTGCTTCCTGTAGACCGGGCTACAAAGTGAACACACTTGGTTTTAGGTCTCCAAATTAGATGGTGTAATGACTCAGCATAGGCAGCAAACATTCCTCCTCTGAGATGAGTGTTATTAATAAGCAATCAAGATGAGATGACACAAGCAAAGAGAGCTGAATCAGCCCCTCACTCTATATAGATTAGAATTCTTCCTCTAGTATTCTTACTACTTTTCTTTTCTCTGCAAGTACTCGATTAATGGAAGAGGAAGCTGCTTTTTTTTTAAGCCAGGATACAAGACACTTTGAAGTTTGGTGGGTTTTTAAAATGAGAACAGATATTTTATCTGTCTTTTAAAGACCACTCATGCAAATTCTTGAATATAAGACTTAACTTCTACTTCCAATGAACTAGTAAGTCGCTGAAATCTCTGTAGAGGTATTGGGTTAGCTGAAAAATAGTTTCCCATAGCAACCTGCTGAATAGTTCTTAATTATATCAATAGTCACAGATTTCAATATATTTTTGGAGGAAAAAAACCCCACCCTTAACATTTGCAAATGAATGACCAGAGTTCTGAAGTTTGATTAAGGTCGAATTGCCTTGAATCACAGCAGAACATTAGAGAATATGCTGTGTATTGTATTTCAAAAGGTGTATTCATGATTTTCCCATTTTGTTGCTTTCATATTAAATAAGAGATGAGACTGTAATCCTGTGTCCTTACTTCTCATTTAAGTTAACATCTTTCTTTCATGTGCTAACAAATGGAAAGCATTCAGATATGTTCTGTTGAATACAATGCTGGGAGACTGCAAATGTGATTTGGTTCAGCAATGATATTGGTATTACTTGTTACTGTGACAAGAGAGTTGCAGTGGTCTCTGAATGGCAGTAAATCTCCTAATTTTAAGTGTTTAGAAATTGGATACCCTCTTGGGTTCTAGTTGCATCAGGTGCCCAGGCGAATGTCTGTTTTCTCTGTGTGCAGCTTTTCCCCATTGAATGTCATGGTAATAACATGTCATGGTGCAACTATATGGAAACTTTCAATTCACTGAGTTGCAACTTCAAGCTATAGTATCAACTGCTGAGGTTCAGTGTGTGGGGGACAGTACACTTCAGGATTTGGGAACTGGCTGTAATTTCACAGTAGGTGACACAGTCAGTAGGTAGTGAGGATCGCTACACATTCAAGTGTGTGTACAAAGTATAATGATGTGAACATAAAGTTGCCCAGAATACAAGGGATAGCAAAAGCACATGAACTAGGAGAAGGTTACATGAGATTTTTTTGCAACCATGTGACCTTAAACTCAGTTTCAGCAGCAGAGACCCCCCTAACTTCAGAGTTACAAGGGACAACTGTTAGTTATGTATGGAAGGAGCTGCTCATGATCTTTCTCAAAAAAGATAATGCCAGTGATTGGTCATCCTCTTTCTGATTTATGAAACATCTGAGATCTAAAGATAGACCTTCATATAAATGGAAGTCACTCGGAAAGGGCAAAGTCTTACATAGTTTATATATGTCTCAACCTTTTCCTACTCATGTACATATAGTTGAGCATATCTTTTTATCTCAAAGCAGAGTTTATAAATTTAGTAGCACAGCTTACTGAGAGGATGTGAACTTCTTAAATTTTCTTGGCTTTTATATGCTACTGTAGTCACATCTTTTGAATGTGGGATGCATTTACCTCAAAATAGGGAACAGATTGCTGCCATTATTGATGACCATCTCTGGTGTTCATCCATTAATGCGATACCACTGTACAAGCTCCATGTACAATTAGATTCAGCTTTTTGAAATTGGAGAAAATGCTTCTAGGTCAATTGTTGACTGTCCTTAAGTCAAAAGCAAATTATTGGTTAGCCTCAGTCTGCAGTTTTTAATCCAGGGTCCTTTGTTGTGTTGTGGTTTTTTTTGTGTAAAGCTGTTAAGAATTATTTCTGTTTCTTATAATACTGCTTTTCTTGGTTTAACATGCAATGTACCACTATGGCTTGTCTAGGAAGGAAACATAAGACAACATTAGACCTTAAAAAAGGGTCTTTAAAAAGAAGAACACCACTTCAGCCTGCTCTGAAAGCTGAAGCAGGATCTAGTCCACCAACACCGATACATTGCAGTAGTTTCAGTCAAAATTCAAAGTAAAGAGAAACACCTCACATGTAATATTCCTAAAGCCACTGGCACTCTTACATCCAGTTTTTAGCATTTGTAAACTTGATAAGAAACATGTCTAAATCAACTACATATATTGTAGAACGTTCTCTAAACCCATATGGCTTTCTCCTCACCTGCATAGAGCAGCAAAGGAGGAAACATATGAAGACTCCTGACTTCAGGGGTGTTATGATTTGGATGCACGAAAATCATAACATATACATGCTGGTTAGCATGTATATCCATCCAGATGTGAAGTGCATGAGGAGGAGCAAATTATAGAAGGACCACTTTTAAACTCAAATTTCCATCTGTTTGATATAGTTTCCTGCTGCTCCACTTACAACAACCTGGAATATAAAATAAGTTTGATCAAAGCCATGCACAAGTACAGTTTCCACTTAAGTCAGTGGGAGTTTTTGCTTGAACAAGAACTACAGGATTTGGTACATGGGATTTTGTAGCAATTATTTACTTTAATAGGAAGTTTAGTAGTAAGTGTAATGGCAAACAAAGGGGAAATAAGTGGGGATAGGGGATTTGTAAGAAAGTTCCTGTGTTTGCATTAGAAATTATCCCAGTTATTTTTTAACTTTTTTTCCCTCTTGTAACACCTGTGCTATAATAATCAAAACAATGTTGCGTTTTAAAGTTAGCGCCTTTAAATTTTTTCTTCTTCCCCTATTACTCACATTTCTTTTCCGGTTTTTATTATCCTGCCCCAATGGGGATTTTCTTTTAACTTTGTAATAATATAATTGTTAGTGTGTGTACATGAAAAGACCACTGACCTTTTACTGACTTGTGAGTCAGAGGATTAATGGCTCTGCATATGACCTTCTGAAAATAGTAAAAAAATTTCCCTTAACCTGCTTTTCAGGTGAACAAGTGGTGAAAATCCTACTTTGTATTTTTTCCTCATTTATTACAATAGATTGCCTCTCTTGTACAATTGTCTCAGACTTTCAAGTTGTATATTGAGAACACTCATCTATAGAGTTATACAGATAATAATATAGGTGATGATATAGTCATACATTCTATATTGATTTTAAAATGCAGACATTTTCTGCATTTTGGAGGTTGTAGTCTCTGTAATTGAAGTTATTTTGAATTGGTTGATTTAGATCAGTGTCTTAACTTGTGAATATCTTTACTCGTATGAACAGTTTTAGTGAAATAAAATAGGAAATACGGAACCGTTCATCCCAGTGATCATGCTGGTGGACCATAACAAAGTAAGGGAGAGGATCTTGAAGAGCAGACTTAGTTTGGATATTAGGAATAAGTTCTTTACTTAAGTGGTGGTGGACCACTGGAACAGGTTGCCCAGAGAGGTGGTTGAGGCCCATTCCCTGGACATATTCAAGGTGAAGCTTGATGAGGTCCTGGGCAACCTGGTCTAGTTGGGGGATGTCCCAGCTGACGGCAGGGAGGTCAGACTAGATGACCCTAGAGGTCCCTTCACGTCTGGACTATTCTATGATCTTGCAATCATGGGCACAAAATAGGTAAGAATATGTGTAAGCATACCTGGAGGAACAAGGAAGTTCTGGTTTTCTTCTGTAATCTATCCAGTAAATGCCAAAACCAGCATTGGGACTTTGGATTTGCCTCCCACAGTTACCTTCGTGGTAAAGCGGATTAGTGAAAATTGTCAGAAGTAATTCCTAATTTTAGAAGTTACGACCACCAATAGCTTTCTCTGAACTTCATGGGAACTAAAAACTCTATCCCAAAGATGTCACTAGTTCCAGACACCCCATACGGAGACATCCAAAAGTAGAAGTCACTTGGTAAGTTCTGGCCTTAACCTCTGTGTGTCTGAAACCGTTCCATGTAGCAAGTAGAGGTTATGAAAAGTGAAAGGGACAGGGCGATATCGTGGGAGAAAGATATTTGGCAGTGGCATTTGCTGCAGAGAAAAAATAAGAAAAAGGGGACACAAATAGCAAGGAGCTGTTTGGGCTCAATAGGAGCGGGGAGCAGAGCAGTAAAAACATCACTTTCCAAATGGAAAAACAACATCCAGTCTGTCTCAACATCCATTTTCCAGGTGCATTATGGAGCCTGTGGAGAGCACTTCAGTAGTAAAGCATCCTATCTAGTGTCTGGAACAGGGTGTATAAAGTATTATTTCATTTGCATGTTATTTGATTTGGTTTTATTTTTAACCCTTCTTACATTGTTCTCAGCAGCGTAGGGCTTTCATTATTTACTGAAAGCCAGACTTCTTGTGAATCAGACTTGCTGAGAACATGGGGGTAGAACAAGGAAGTGTATCCCTTAGCAACAGAAAGCAAGTTTAGGGTTCTTCAAAACTTCTCTATTCATATTTTCTCTCATTTTTAATAGGGATTTTTACAGAGAAACTGGCTCACGGTTCATTTGGAGTGTTTTAGACACAAATGTTAGTCAGGTTTAATGAGACAATTTTGGAGTTTCATTTGACACCAGACAGTTACTGAAAATCACGTACAGGGTTATACCAATTGTGCCTAAGGTATATGTCTCCTCCAGAAAAAGGTATGGGGAGAGAATTATGTCATTATTTTTGTAGGTATGAACTAATCTACTTAACTAACACAAAACTGTAGACAGGGTACATTGTAATTTAAGTTGTCTTCATATGGTTTGCATTAGTCAGGCTTTAGGCATTAAGAAACAGGTTGTTCTGTCAGATGCATCAATTAGATTATTTTAGCCAGGAAGTATTTTAACACGAGAGCAGTTACTCGTACAGCAACTGGGCATATTACCTTTCTGTTTCAGTGACTGTTTTACTTCAAGCATGGTGACACACACATGGCAGTTAAAAGCAGGCATGTTGTGGGCTCCCAGGTCTTAGATCCTGAGTTATATCCTGTGCATTTCTTTGAATGGCCTTCCCCACTTGGCTCCCCATGGTTGTCACTGCCACCCTCCCACCCTTCCCACAGCCTCTCCCGTATTTCTTGCCTATGTTTTGACAAAGCTGATGGGGGCTGACAACAAAGGATGGGGAACCCAGTTTCCAGTGGCACCTGTCTCCCAGAAGGTGTCCCAAGGCAAGTCAATCTTAGAGTATTCTCATACATTTCCCATACAAGTGCCCTGTGCGTAATAAGTCACATGGCAAAGTCACTAAAGGGTAAACTGGCCAGGCAGCACTGGTAAGAAATGGGGAAACTGGAGAGGAAAATATTTCTCATAAATGGAAATAAAAAGATTATTTTTGATGCCTTTTCTTGTTAGTGGCATAATTCACTGCACTATTTAATTGTTTTCATTCTAGATAAACCTGTTAAATTTTAAATGGTAAAAAGCAATCTCAGTGAGCTTAAGAAAAACAAGTCTTTCTGTAACAATATTGCTTAGTTAAATGAAGCGTGTTGTATACGCTAACTTCAGACCTTTCTTTAAGTGTCTTTTCTGGGTTGTTGATTCAGTGAATACTTCATTTATTTTCTGGCAGTTTTCCTGAAAGGAAAGCCAAGGAACATCATCTGAATAAATAATTGTGGTTTATTTTGGCAATATCTTGTAACAGCTCAAGTGGTCAGGTATTTTGTTTTTTAACCGAAGCACCCTATTGTCTTGGAGCCTGACCAGTGACTTTCTGCCACTTCACATAACTTATTTGTTTTGCTCTGCTACCTGACCAGTCTTTTGCAATTCATGCAGAGGACTTTTAGCTAAATGTTGGTCTTTGTAGTTTAAGATGTCTATCTTAAAATCCATAAGTCTAGCATTAGGAGTAGCAATGTCTTTGTGGTTCACTGCAGGATATGACCAACATACTCAGAGGCACTATGTTTGTGGCAAATCTTTTAAGTTATTTCTATAGAAAACCTTGTAAAAATAATAGGAAAAGGAAAGGAACCACAATCCTGTGTATCCAGGTCATTTTCTGTAAAAGGATCCTCCCAATACCCTCAGATTTTGAGCGAAAATACTGATTTGTAAATTTATTTTACCTAAACTTGGAAAAAGTTATACCCCACAAAATCTGGCAAATCTTTTAATTGAAAACATCTTTGTTTTTCAAAAAGAAAATAAAATCATGTTTCTGTTGCAAGATCAATTTTTTAATGGAGGCATATTTTCATTAACAAAGTTAAGCAGCCTTTTGGGTTTACGCTTGTGTAAGTGCATTTGTTAAGGTAATTATGACAGACAATTAAGCGAGTCATTGCACATAATCAAATATAAGTAGGCTGAAAATCTGTCCTGCTTGTAGCCAATGCTGAAGATAGTCTTGAAGAAGATGATTGTTCTTAGTTCCAAGTCTGACTTGTAACATCTGTGGATTTTACCTGGACCCTTGTTATAAGAAATGTCTTGGCCATCTCTAGGACTGTGTGTGGGCCAGGGCCAGTGAGCAGAAGTTTCACACAGGGTCCCTCGACAGTCCCAGACCTAAGAAATGGGGCCATTGGGCTGAAGGGACATACGGTGTTCTTGCTGTAACCTTGCCATAAACTAAGAATTGTGCTAAGACTTCTTGGCAGCTTTTTAAAGGAAGAGTCTGCAGAAGCACTGCTTCACTATCCATGTCCTTTGCCTTTATTTCTGTGGGCAGCTTTGACAGAAAATGCACAGAATAGGAGAATTTAATGATTCCTTGGGCTGCGTTTGTTTTCCCCTTCCCATCTCTTTTTATCTCTGTCTTTTTGAACACAGGGGTATAAAATGTGAAACTGAAACCGCATCCTTTCAGAGATTTGCTCAAGAAATCAAACTGTAATTCTTGGTGAGTTCCACTTTGGCATAGCATGAAATGTGACTGCCTGCTTTTAATGTGTTACAGGTCTGTTTGGTTTTGCCAAGAATAAAACCAGCCTTTTTCACAAGTAAGAGGAGTAAAATGACCTGTAATGATACATGCTAAGTTCGGTGGGTAAGAAGACCAGTTGGCCTGACCTTGCCAGTCAAAGGATTTGAACTCCAGGTCTTTGACCCTTGGAAGGCTGTTTTGCAGAAGTATGTGCTGACCAATGCTCACACAGCGGATGAATAGGGTTTGTGTCTACTGCATCATTTACTTAAGTGGTGAAAGGCAGCTCCTCAAAGTTGATGCAATGCTGTTCAGAGACGCAGGAGGTGATACTTTGCTACTAAGCATGCTGCTTGAACCTCCCCACCTCTGCCAAGGAACACCTGCAAGTTGGGTGCAAACACCTGCAGGCAAGAGCTGGGTGGGGAAGTTCTAGGTAGGTTGTACTGACCTGGCTGGCAGGGTACTGAAATATGAGTTTGGAAGTCTTGGGCTCTGGTTCCAGGTCAAATAGAAGTCTCCTATGTGAACTCAGGCAAAACATTAAGACTTTGCCTCTAAAATAGATGTCACTGCTCTTGTTGGGTTTGTTGCTGGTGGTGGATGGGGTTTTTTCATTTTTGTGTTTGGTTTGGCTTTTTTGTTTGTTTTTTGTTGTTTGTTGTTTTTGGCTTTTGTTTGGGTTTTTGTTTTTAATAATTGTTTTGTTTGTAATACCGGAATGTATTTAGATGTAAAGGACTTTGTGAGAATAAAGAATATTTATTTTGGAGGCTGAGGCTGAGCTGCATTTTTCGATTTTTTTCTAATCTCCTGAGTTGGGAAACTGAATCTTATTTTTCCTGGAAGACAGGGGGAGGGTGGCAACAAGAATCAATGTGTTAAGCCATTAGTCACCAACTGCTGGAGTTCAAATATTGACAAGTGCAAAGGTTTGGTGGTCTTGCTTTCCTGCATGAATATCAGCAATCTGTCACACAAAGCTTGCCTGTACTTCCAGGAGGCCTGTCCCTGGGTAACAGACTATTACAGCTTAATAGGGCGGTAAATGGTTAGACATGGGTAGCACAGCTTCCACTGAGCCTACATTACCCAATGTCTGGTTATGCAGTTTTGCCTTGCAACACAATTATCTTAAATATTATGGTTCTAAAATCAACAAATTTATCTCCTGCATCATACTTCCTGCTACGGACAATCTTGTAAGTTCACATCTGATCATTTGTTTCTGGTTCTCAGGTCTCCATCTTTGCTTAAAAACATCGTATGCTCTGAGGGATGTCCCCCAGGAAGAGTGCTGTAGCGATGCTGTTCACATGCTAGGAATAGAATCACTGTGGGAACCGAGCAATTTTCAAAACTGAAGCACCCTGCAGTGAGACTGAGAAATGGATGGTCAGTGGGCTCTGAGCAGGGATCTGTGAGCAGAGGGGTAGATGGTAGTCTCAAAAATCTCTCCCGTAAAAAACCCCACAACCAAATAGCAACAGTGGAAAGTTTTCAAAGTCTGGCTAAGCTCCATCAGCTTGCAACACTGAGTCATTATATAAGATGAGTCACTGGATGCCATAGGCAGTTTCAAATCCTTATTGATGAGACTTGCTCAGAGCAAGGCTAGAAGCCCTGGTGTTTGTTAGAGATGTCTGCAACCTGGGAGACGGACAGAGTCCGAAGGAAAGAAGTGTAATCTTGGTCCATCACACTATATACCCTCAGCCAAACTGCTTACTCATGCTCCCTTCTGCCCATATCGTTCTGAAGCTGAGCACGCTCTGCAAATATTGCTCTATCACCTCCTTTCTTTCAGAAAATCATAAATCACTTTCTGCACAAATCTCAGTTTTTACCAGACTCTATAACACTCTGGAACCACTGATTTAGTCTCCCTTCCTGAGAGCAGTACTGCTGTGACAGGTATATACTTATCTCTGTGTAGGCAAATAGCTGCACAGAAGAACAGCATCAAGTAGGACTTCCACAGGCAGCAGTGAAAAATCACAATTCTGCTCCCAACCCAATTGTTAATGAAACCTCCAGGAAGTTCCATTCCTTCTTGTTGTTAGCCTCTTCTGGAAACCACATTATGTCTTCTTAGCTGGGCAAATAGCTCCTTGGTGTCTCCATCTTCCTAAGCCCAAGACTTGGAAATCTGTTATTTGGCCAGATTTCCTGATATCCTGAGAGTACACGTTTGTTATAGACAATTTATCTAACTGTTTTAGGTACTCCTTATGATTGCTATACATAACTCTTCTGGGTCCTTAAGATCTGAGGAGGGTTTTGGTTTCAGCTAAACTTTTCTAAATCATCTAACATTACCATTCTTAGAAGCAATCCAAATAGAGTTAATTGATCTTTTCAGAGTAATGAAGAATGTATCTTGTTCTTGTACAGGGTGTATATTATGTTTTTGTTAACAGAGGCATTCAATAATGAAAACACTCATTCTTCACTAGGCCTAGTGTGTTTTACTGAGTTTTGATACATAAAGTTAATTCACTCCATTTAATTTCTTTTGCCAAAAAATGTCATCTTCTATCAGCTGTATTACATCATCTGTTACCTGTCAGCTCTCTAATAAATGTGTACTTAAGGGCCACAATCTATCTTTAGGAGCAGTGTGATGACTCTTACACTTATGACCTTCCTTTGTGAAAGTAATGACATTGAAGTAAACGGGAACTTTGCCTGAAAAGGAACTGAACTGCGTGAAGAGTCAGAATTTGACTGGTAGGATGATTCATATGAATTGGGTCCTACATTTGTTGTATCACTGGAATTTAGGACCTTGTCTCAATTGTTTTCTGATGATGAAGAGCTGAAAACATGCTCGTCTGCATGTCCTTACACTAACAGGTAGTTAGATGTGTACCTGCCATCTGTGGGTATCCCTGGAAATACTTTTAGAATTACTTAATTGTCTAGAGCTGGGATGCTGAGAATCAACTTTTTCCAGTATATCATCCAGTGCATTACTGTCTTTCACACATCAAGTGTTAGACTCACTGCTAGAAACACGAAGCAACTTTGTTCACAGAAGTGTGTCTGGTTACTTCAGAGACTGTTCACAAAATCTGGCCCTAGATTTTTCAGACCCAGATAGTAAAAAATTAGTTTTTTTTTCTAATGAATCTACAATGCTATCCTACCCTGGGACATATTCTAATACAGCATATCATAGGGCACGTCCTGAGGTGGGAATGGCCTATAGTTCTGGAATTTTTGCCTGTTCTGGAATTTTGCCTTGGACTTCCATCTGGAAATGACTATCTTTGTCACTGAATCTTTTTAAGTTTCTGTTTGTGTAATGTAAACAAATTCCTGTTTCTCATTCTTAACCCTTGACATTCGTTGTTAAGTGTGTTCTATACAGACCAAGGTTGTATAAGTTTGATAGCACTTGGGTACAAGTTCTGTCAAGTGGCTACAAGGCTTTCCTTTATGAGTAGGCAGGAGGGTTAGTACAGTTTAGGTGTGGACTTGACTTGGCAGTGTTAGGTTTGCAGTTGGATTTTGTGATCTTAAAGATCTTTTCCAACCTAAATGATTCTATGACTCTATGGTTGGTTGCTTTGTTTGTTTGTACTACACAGTGGATTGAAGCTCATAATTTCTAAGAGGTTAAAGACCTTGTGTATTTGGGGGACTTAAAATGTCATTACGCTTCAGGTCTGTGTCCATTCTGCTTATTTTAAATCTGTTCCACGCCATCAAGCTCTTCTTCCAGAGATTACCCTAGTTAGGGTTACTGTTAATTGTTTTGTGTAAGCACACCAGAGGGAAGCAAAAAAAAACCCCAAATCCACACAAGGTTATTACCATGACCCACTCAGCAGAATGACAGAGCAATCTGCTCATTGCCTGGTGTTCTCCTTTGGAAGTGAAGGCAGTAATACTTTTCTACCTCATCCATAGCCCTAAAGGGAGGAGCAGTCTTGAGGATGAAATCCCAGATTCCCTGGTAAAATCCCTGCTCAATGAGTAGAATTTTGTTCTATCCTGCACATTTTGCTATGGATAAATTCTATATAGTCACACACAAGTTCCTACAATTACATACATGCCTTTGCGTAGCAATTTTAATGATATCTGGCAGCATGAAGATAATGAATGCCTCAGGAAAACAAAACAAAACAAAACAAACAAACTAAAAAACAAACCAAGGATAAGTACTGTATTTCTAAAACACAGACCACCAGCTTTTAGACCGCTTCATTATCCAAAGCACATTCTTCCATGGAGAGGGACTGCGAAAGTGCAAAGGATTTTCAGTCCTTTGTGCAAATCCACAGCGCAAAAAGATTTTCAAGGAAAGGTCCATGCAGCCCCAGCAAACATCTTCATTTTAGAAAGGACACTTTTGTCCGTCTTGCAAATGAAAGAAAGCAGGAAATAAAGTCTCAGACATTTTGCTTACCTGGTACATTGTGGTTAGTTTTGTCCTTTTAACTGCATTTTCAGTTGGGCAATCAGTTTCTTGGGAAGTTTTGTGGCTTTTTCAAGACATGATATCATATGTTGCTATTTATAATGCCTCAGGGTTGTGAAAGTAGATGATTTACCAGCGAACATAGTGGCTAATTGTAAACTATTTGCAGATCATAGCATTGGGTAGAGGGACAGTGGAAATGCCTTTCTTTCTACTGCAACGTGTAGATTTTCAGACCTGCAGAGGACACAGAGCATTGTGGAAAGGGGACAGTAAGAGCGTGGAACAAAAAGAACTGTACATGCGATGCATGGTATGGATCACATCATCTATTAAAAGTAAAAGCACCTATAAATCAGATCTTGAAGCTGAGGTAAACAGCCAGCAGTGGCTATTGTGTGGACGTGGGTCAGATGTTAACAGCTAAGGAGCTCATATCTATTTAAGTGTGGTTTAGCTGTTCAGCTCTACCCTGCAGCAGGGAGAGGCAACGGGTGACCTCCTGAGGTCCCTTCCTGCCCTTATTTCTGTGATTCCAGAAGCTACATGTAAATAGTCTATGTGGAACTCAAAAAGCCATCAGGAGAAGGAGAATGGCTGTCACAAGACCATTCATAGATGACATACTTGGTTTTTTTCAGCATAACTACAGCAAAGCTAAAATAAAGTCAATGATGTAGAGCTCTATTTCAAGGAAAATCTGTTTCATAATTAGTTCTTGTATTAGTGAATAATAATGGCACAAACATGGAAATGGATGCACTTTCATAAAAGAGAGAAAATGGAAAGATAGTTAAGTGAAATACTGCTGTTTTGTCAGTTTAGCTACTTACCATGCCACTATGAACATGGGCTATAAAAGCAGCACTGCTAATTCCTTTGTTGCTTGGGTTCTCAGGCTCTACAAAATAAGCTTGTCATTGGGGTAGTTATTGCCTGTTACCGCTTACATATCATTGTGGACCACAGCAGTCACATGGGACTGAAATGTGAGTGGAAGCACCGGCTACTGTAATGTCCATGCGAGTAATGGTGTATGACATAACAAGCAATTCTTGTCATTTGCTAACCTTTATGATTCACTTCATAAACATAAAGACAACTGGCACCCAGTGCTATGCCCCATAGAATATCTTACGGAAAGTGGACTACACAAAAAATGTATCTGCAAAATAAGGTGGTTTATGATATAAGGCGCACTTCTAATGCTGAAGAGGGCTTTACCAGCCTAGTACCTGCATGGCAAAATCCATTAAAGCTCCTGTATATAGGAGTATTTGACTAATCTGAATGATGCTCCGCAGTGCAGTGATTGAGCATTATTTATCCTCCTGCATAAGTGCTCTTACTTAGAATGAAAGTAGGTTAATATAATTTCTTCTCTTAGGGCTAGATTCAAACAGGGATTTAGGAGTGCATAGCCTGAGATATCATAAGGCTTGTGTCCCAGGTGTAAGGAGCATTACCTGCCAGACAGGTATATCTTTCACTTGACACTTAGGACTGAAAAGATTTGGACTCCTTATAATTTGGACCATTTGTTTTACAAGTACTTGCCCTGGCTAAATTCCAAGTAGGAGAAAGAACTGAGTTAAGGAGGTGGGGAAGGGGACTTCAAAGACTTGAAGAATGCCCTCTTATGAGGACTGTAGATATCCTGAATTTAATTCTCTGCTTATACATAGCTTTCCTTCATCACCTTGACACATCAAAGTTTCTGCTTCCTTTCCTTGGAGCTTAAAGAAAAGAAGGATTTGTTATTGGTGGGTGGGGAACAAGTGTACTTTTCAGAGCATCTTCAAGGTTGTCAGGTGTCCAGAGGTTTTGCTGGGCAAGAAAAATTAGGACGTGAGAAATCTAAGAGGCTAAGCTGTGTGAGAGATGGTAGCGTACAGACGACAGTGGAAGTGAAAAGAAAAAGAATGACTAATGGAGCAGTGTGGCTAGACAAGTATGTGGACTATATTAGGAATGGAGAGAAAAAGTCTGCAGAGAAGAGACTATAGAAGTTGACAAGTGACTGCTTGAGGTCTTAAATGATATTAGAGTTCTTCCAGCAAGTGTGCTGGATCTGTCTCTTCCTCTGCCTTTTGTAGCTCTGGAACTAATTTTACAGATTAAATAAAGTACTTTGTCGACTTGGTGTGTCTGGCACTGAATTTGTAAATCCATCTTTTCTATTTCAGTCAGGCATGACTGGGTGAACAACCTCTATAACTAAAAGAAGTGACATGAATAATTCTTCCTTGAAATAAGGTCAATGTTATCCTCATGTGACTTGAGCTGTGTGGAAGGAACAAAGACCTACATCAACCCGGTGCTATTAGCAACACTAGGTGCAGACATATTTTGTCATAAGTCTCGGCTAATAATTAAAGAGTCATTACGATTATCTCAGTTTTTACAAGAACCACAGTATTCTTCATAGAAATGTATTTCAGCATCAAATTCACCTCAGGGTGAAAGAAATTTTGTCATTACAAAGCAATTTTTGTGTTATGCTCAAAGCTCTGCATTCATAGCGCACATTTACTAAAAAAGCTGCTAGTGTTCATATTCTGCTTGGTCTTTGCCATCATAAAGTCTGAATTTTTTCATGTCACATTTGGGCGCAGCATACGGGTTTTTCTTTTCATTTTGTTTTCTCTTCCTTTCTGTACTTTTGACTTCCCATTTCAGTATATAACATAACTAATTCAAACTACTGTTGTCAATTACCTTTGGTATGCACATGATATTTTAAGTGTAAAAAAAGAATGGTAATGGATGGTGCAGACAGCTGCTGTTTTCATATAGCACCAAAAGGGAATCTTCTTTTTTTTAAATATACGATCTTAATCTAACTTAATTTAGGGTTGAAATTGTGTTTTGTCTTTACCACAAAAAGAAATGGACAATTCTGTAAATGTTTTTTTTTTCTACAGAATATTAGAATAGCAGCAGTGGCCATAAAATAGGAAAATGCAGTATGTCTTGCTAGTAGAAATGACAATATCTTTAGTAAAATGAACTTGCATGGATTTTTCTTTGATTGTTAAAAGTATCCTGCATTAAATATTAAGTGATTTCCTTAGGAATGCTTGAGTTCCCGGTTTCACTGCCATATTATACTTCTGCTTATCTGTCAATAAGAGTTCACATTCTGCAGCATGTCTATCTAAATCTGCTTAGAGAAAGGAATGATAAACCAGGTGGATTGCACTAGAAGACCCACATTATTTTCTTATCTTCCTTAACTGCAATAGTTCTAAGCATAAATTAGGTAGTGTAGGTAGGGAAACATGACTTTCACACATATGCTGATTTTTCAGATCTATGTAAAATACTAAATCCATCCTATAATGCTTTTACAAACATACCACCAGCTTCAAAAACATAGGAATTTTGAAAACTAGCTTGTGGAAAGCTTATGATCTGCTGTTGAATCATCATGAACATTCTTTCAACCATACAGTCCCTTTTGTTTAGCATGGAGAAATGTTATGTCAGAGTTCTTTTAATCAATTAATGTTTTGCTTCAACTCTTTCAAAATCTGCAGTTGTTAATGGTAACTCTTAGCCCAATCCTTAGCCCTAGCTGAGTGCTCAGTGCAGGACTTTGGACATGGGAGCAAAATCCCTTTTCCATTTATTGGCCAGTCCAGATGGATGAGAAGTCCTGTGGATCTGGATCCCAGTCCTGGGACCTGCAGGGGGCTGCCCTCAATAGCAGGGGCTACGGCAGGAGCTGAGAACAGTGATGGAGCAGGTGCATAAGCAGCATTCTTTCCGGTGCCCATAATGTTGATTGACTCCCAAAAGCGAAAATCACAAATAACCTATGGGAATCACAGTCTGCCTAAATTTTCAGTTACAAAACATTTAGGAGATGCACCTATAAAGGACCTGTGAACAGACCGGGGCCAGTTGTGAGCAGCAGCGGGGGGGCCGGTGCTGTGTGCGGGGGAGTCCTGCACTACGGTTATCTCAAACCAGAGGATGCCATCGCTCCCTCCCTCCTGCTCTAAGGAGTTGGGGTAAAGCAAGAAGTCAAGATTTGCATTAGCCTCGGTGGCTTCAGTATTTAAGTGGTTTGGCTGACTCACTCTTGACTGTGTTTTGTACAGAGGAGACTATTGCCAGGAACCAGCCAGCAGAGAGAGGAGGATGTTTTGGATGGGAATCTGTCTGTAGTTCAGAGGACACAATGCTATTTTTGAAAGTGCTACCCGCTTCCACCAGGGCTCATTTGCATATTCTGAGGTTATGCTAAATACATGTAAACATCACAAGGCCTTGCAAGAGAGATCAGAAAACAATAATCTGTACTATAGAATATAAATAATTATCTTTACATTTTGTTTCTCGGTGGTGGTCAGCTATTTTCAGTGTTAGTAATTAATTTATATTTTTTAAGGTCTAGCAGATTGCATAGCTCTGGTTTTACTTCACTGTCTTTCTAGGCATAGCTGTAGCCATTAGCAGCTGATTTGTGCTATTGTATTCTAAAGGCACAGAATTCCGGCCAAACTCATCAGTCACTTCAGTGATGTGGGAATATGACCAAAAGGCAATTACTTATCCATTGAAAATAAGTCAGGAGATCAAAAAGTGTTGAACAAAGGCAGAAAGCCACTAACATGGGTTGGAAAGTAAATTCTAGATATAGCAATTTATAAAAATAAAGTGGGACATGTTTGATTTTAGGGAACTACAGTGATCTAATTCCTTTGTGCCTTTTGATTTATATAAACTGGTTTACGTAAGCTGGCTTCTTTGAAGATGTAGGAATTAAATTTACACGTGAGCTCTGTTTTTCTGAAGAATTCAGTGAATGTACTTTTCCGTGAAGCCAGTGGTCCATTTTAACACTGCTCCTTCTTCTGGTGATTGATTCCATTTTAGTGATGGGAGAATTAGAAATAAAAAACTGAGTTAATGCCTTTTTCTTTCTCACCCAAGCTACTGCCCTGCTAGACAAATTGTTCTGCCCTTCCCAGGGTCCTGCCTCCAGGGTCCAAGGCAGGGCAGTCAAAAATGGAATTTGCATACCCTAGCTGTATTTAGACTGGTTTTCCAGAAAAGAAACCAAGTCTGATCTCTGAATATAACCTCACATCTAAACAATATAACATGCTGAAACTATTAGCTCTTTAGTGCTAAACTTAGCAATGAGGAATTCCCTAGATGATTTTTGCATTCCAGGGCTGCTACCACACAAGATTCATAGGGACGTGAGGAAGATTCAAGATGCTTGACAAACATATACAAAAAAATAAATAAATTACATTATTCCCCAAACTGCTGGATGAATTAGCATTCTCTTCTAACATCACGAAGCAGGTCTTGAAAAATTCCGTGGTGTCACAGATGTTACTGCAGAGGAAACCACACTGGCAAGCAAGGAGGAAATAGTACAGCATTTTTGTTAATCTAGCAAAATAGAAGGCTTAACCCCTTTAGTGTTAGAAAAGGGCCTGATGTTTTACATTAAGTGTTTTCATTCCTCTTAGTGTTAGAAAAGGGTCTGATGTTTTACATTTTCATCCATTTCAAATTGTTAGTACTTTTGTCCTGGTGAGAGTCTTGGGAGAGACTGGCCAAACATTTCACATAGGCTCCATTTCCTTCTGTCCCCAGGGCCCAATGCCACTGTATCAAAAGGTGGGTATTTGATTAGCAGAAGGACAACAAATTACAGGTTCTTTGAAGGGATCTGGCTTCAGATTCTACCAACAAAACTCAGAGCAAAGCCTAGCTCCACAGACTAGAGGGAAAAAAAGCCATCTGTGATACAAGGAAAAAATAATCATGTAATATAATTTTCCAAATACATGTAAGCAGTGCTGGTGGCTGCCACAAGTTTGTTTCACCACTTCATGACCCAGTCTTATCAGTTGTCAGAATCACAGAACAACATAACAGTTGAGGTTGGAAGGGACCTCTATAGATCATCTTGTCCAACCCCCTGCTCAAACAGGAGAGAGAGCTGCTTGCCCAGGACCTTGTCCACAGAGGTTTTGAATATCCTATGGAGACTCCACAACCTCTCTGGGTAACCTGTGCCAGTTCTCAGTCACCCTCACAGTAAGAAAGTGTTTACTGATATTCAGATATACCTTCCTGTGTTTCAGGTTGTACCATTTGCCTCTGGTCCTGTCATTTGGTCCCAGTAAACAGATCCTGGCTCTGTCTTCTTTGAACCCTCCCTTCAAGTATGTGTGCACATTGATGAGATCCCCCTGAGCCTTCCCTTCTTCAGGCTGAACAGCCCCAGTGCTCTCAGACTTTCCTCATAAGAGAGATTCTCCAGTCCCTTAATCATCTTTGTAGCCCTTTGTTGTACTATGTCCAGCATGTCCATGTCGTTCTTTTGGAGATCCCAAAACTGGATGCAGTACTCCAAGTGTGGCCTCATCAGTGCTGAGTACAAGGGAAGAATCACATCCCATTGCCCTTCTCTTCTGTTTTCTTCTTTAAATGAGAACGAAGATCATTGTACTTTCAAACATCTTTACCCCAATTTGGTAAAAGATATTTACGTCATAAAAAATCCCAAACCTAAAATAACCTTTTCTTGTCAAACTCCTAGGAAAAAAAAAAAAAAGCTTTAATAGCTGTAGATCAACACCTGGAACAGATTGGAGGTATCTTCTCTGTCCACAGATATAGCAGAAACCATTGAACTTTCACAGTTGTGCTTCATTTAGTCCTTAACTTAGGTCAAGACAGAGGACATTGGAAAGTTTCTAATGAGCATTTACATACTTCAGATGGTAGAAAACCTGTTTCTGCATTTGGTAAATTATTCCCTTTGCTGTGCCCCTTATTGCTAATCTGAAATTGAAGCTTTGGCTTCTAGCGATTGGATTGTTTTGTTTGCTTGTATACTGAAAGACTTTTCTCACTGTGAAATAATACAGTCTCCTCAGGCTCCCTGTAAATCAGGTTTTCTGCCATTCCTATTATTCTCTTTAGGAACTTTTCAATTTTTTTTTACTTTTTGTTTTGGAATATGGATGCTGGGCTGTACTATTCCAGCCATGGTCTGTTTGCTGTATTGCATGGTGGCATCAGATACACCTGGACTAGCACAAGCCACGTACTAATGTTTCTGTCTCTCTTTCTGAATCTACCCAGCAGTTAGTTAAAAATGCAAACTGCTGAGGTACAAGGGGATGGATTTTGTTCACCCAAAAGATGTTATTGTTGGGGCATCTGACTCTGAGCCCCCTTGTCGTGTCCCAGCTCTTCTCTCTGCATGCCAGTGTGGAAGTACACCATATGTGGATGACCAATGTCCTCAGTCTTACTCACTGCAGCTGTGCACCGCTACAAATGTCAGCAGTATGACCATGCTGCCCCTCAGGGTGTGGTGAGCAGCCGGGGCTTCCCTGGAGCAGGCAGGGCAGGGCCTCCCACACAGGACCATCCCACCACCCCCAGCCAGGGAGCAGGGCAGGCTGGGGAATGCTGCTAGCACTGATATGGCCAAGCTGATACGCCAGCCTGAGGATGGGGACCAGTATGAAGCACAGTGAGGGGATCCAGGGTCAGACAGCCCTGGGATGGTCAAGCTCAGGAGACAAATGGTGGAGGCTTGGCTCAAAGCAGCAACCATGGGTAGGGGGTCAGCCCTTGCTGATGCTCCCAGCAGTGCTGTAGGGCAGCCTCTCCCCACAGCCACTAAAGGGACCCTGAACTCCACAACCTCCAGGAGCAGGGATGTTCTTGAGGCCCTGGCAGCATACCAGCTCTCATCATACTACTGGGAACTGAGGTTCAAATACAGACTTTTGCTTTGTTTATTAATGTATTTGGCTGTCTCATGCCTGAGTCTATCACCACCTGCATGGATAAGGACTGAGAAATGAAGCCCTTTCCCGTTGTTAGGCCAGGATATGCCCCCCTGCAATGGGAAGGATGCTGGAAGTACCTGCGCTCATGGGTGGAGAACATGGTGAGAGGAATGAAACATACACTGCTCGTGAGTGTGGTGTTTGCAGGGCAGATGTACGATTTGGTGAATCTGGCTGTTATATTGGCCAGCAATGAAACTAAAAACTCAGGGCATGTCATGTCCTTGGAGCTGTGGATTTTCAGGGAGAAAACGTACAGGGAGACTATAATCCCCATATACACTAATTCCAAGTTCATAATTGATCGTGGGTGCTATTTTTTGTCACCCTCACTCAGCTGCTAAGGAAACTCCCATGTTGTAGCAGGTTACTGGGAATACCTCAGTGCTGTCAGCCTGGCCTGGAGAAGGGCATTAGGCAACTCAGGAAACATTTGGCAAAGCTATTAGTAAGGACTTGTCCCTTCCCCAATCACCTAGTTGATATTCATGATCCTAATCAAGATACTAGCTGTCCCTGCCTATCTTTTCTTTTCCAAGCTGATGAAATGCAGTGTTCTCTTCCTGTTAAAGGAGGTAACAATTGGCAGGTAGTCTCAAAGGGTGTGGAGTAAATCCGTGGAGAGCTGACAGGCAAGTGGAAATGTCTCATGGCTTAAGCTCACCAAGAAAACTATACTAGAGTTTGTCTCCTATTTGGTTTTCATTATGTAAAATGTGTGAAGTTCACTTTTAGCGTATGGATGTACACCCATTTTGGGTAGGGATGGGGAAGGCAGTACTAATTTTGAGAGTAAGTGATCATTATGTAGTATTTCCTTTTCCTAGTAACTGGCAATGCCTTGGTGCTTATCTCTACTGTCTCTATTGCTCGTCTCCTGCCTATTGTTATGGTTATCACAATAAAAGGACACTGATTTACAAAGCATTTCAACTTTATTAACAAGGTATTGTGGGATGATGGAGTCAGTTGAGAGCTCCATAGGAGGAGGAGGTGACTTGATGGAGCATTATGTGCCTATGGGCCAGTGGCAATGGATTGCATGCCTTCAGCCCTGCAGCTCTGGGTTATATTTGCTGTCGTTGCCAACCTATTCCCTACTATTGTTTCCAGTAGCTCTGTCTTGTGTTTCATTGTCTGCATTGCATCCTTCTGCATATCTTTCAGTACTTCTTTCCCATTCCCAGAAGGATGGCATACTAGATTGGAGCAGAAGTCCAGTTACTTACCATCCTCCTTGTGGCAGCAGTAGATGCTTCAGGGAAGTCCATAATAAGACACTTCTGGAGGGATGCTTTCCCAGGTATACTATCCTAACTTGACACAGTCAACACCACAGGATTTCCTGCCTCTGTTAGTATTTTGTTGGTCTTTGGACATATGCTTACAGAATTACTCTTGCCACTTTTTTTTTTTCTCCCTGTGGTTCAAACATTTACCAGAAATTTTGCAGAGGTGTGGAAAACATTGCAGAAATTTACTCCTTGAGGTCACAGGTGAACTGAAAAAACAAAGAACAGGTAATTGTTCCTAGTCTTTTTATTTCCCCACTTAAAAACATATATTTAAACCTTAATTAGAGTCTTGAAGCAAGCACTCCATTTAAGGCCTTGGGTGCTGGGTATCTTTTTTTTCCCTACTGTGCAAGATCAGCAGCTTATAAAACTTCTACTGGGAATACTGAAGTAAAGGGATAGAGAAAGCTAAGCAGAGGAAGTATTTAATGAAGGATGATAAACTATTCCAGATAAAATCCTTGAGGGAATACCTAAAAGGAATCCCTAAGTGGCAGGCGACAAGATGGGAAAAAACACCGCAAATCTCTTTTGCAGCCTTCTGAGAAGGGCTGGTGGAACAGTATAAGGAACATTTTCCTTTCTTGCTACGTTTTGTTTCTTCCTCTGTGCTGTGCTGGCAGGCAAAGCCTTAAGCATCCTGTAAAACACTGCCTTTAAATATGTGAATGGAACAGGTTTCTATGGCTATAAGCCATGGAACTGAATGTGGCTACCTTCAGTGAGATTTTGTTTGCCAAGTGACGTCTCTGACTCCCTCCCTTCCTGTGCCTCTCCAGTGGTGGCTCATCCCGGTGTGTTTGCAGTGGGAGGTCAGAGCAGACCCTCAGTGTCCATGGCAAGCTCCTTTGAGTACTGTAACAGTACAGTGTAGGTGCTGCTACTGCTTCTCCTCCCCTAAATCAGTACTGCCTTCAGCCCTCCTTCTTCTACCACATGGCAAGACAGGCAGAGCATAGTCTGAAATGTGCATGGTACAGTCCACTAGCCAAGTCTGTGTCTGAACAAAAAAGGTGGGTTTGATACACACACCAGGCAAGTTTGTGAATCTGTGATTGAGCTTGCAGTGGCAAAATTAAAATAAATAAATAAATAAATAAAATCCTGTTGTAGTTCAGAACCACATATAATAGCTGGGGAATAATGTAATTTAATTTCTGTAAGCTATCTTTTCCCTTAGTAGCTTATATGTGTGTATCATATTTCAAAGCACACATTCATTCGTGTAACATATTCTATGAGGTTTTGTGTGCATATAATTTACTCCTCTACTTCTCTGTATGATAGCATTACAGTAAATTATTTTTTGTCATACAAATACTGCATAATACACTTCATATGGTTTAATTATGTTTCATTAATGGATTGAATCCCATGCTTTAAAAAGATCAACAAATTATTGTGTGCTATATCACTGAGGTGAAAATGTTGCCATCCCCAAGCACTGCCTTTTGCTCTTGCATTCAGCCTATGCTCTTGGCAACAATAAAGGTGCCTTTTGGGGTTATGTGAGGATAGAGGAGGCCACTTGCTGGAAATGACTGAACTGTTTTAAAAAAGGATTTTAGTGAGTTTGAGGAAATTTATGATCCATTTTCAGGAAACTGCTTTGGGGTTGTTTTCCCTTTTTTGTTTGTTTGTTTGTTTGTTTAGATAATGGACAATCAGAAAAAAAAAAAAGCTTGCCAGAGAGGAAATGCAAAATGATTTGGAAGCATGCGAATGAGCTGGAGGAAAGACAGAGTCCCCACATTTTCACTCATACCTGTCTTCATCAGCTGGGAAGGTAGCGTTCAGAGGCGCTCACTCAAAATTGAAGTGCAGTAAACACTTCTTTGGACTGAAGGTTGTTCAGGAAATTGACAGAGATTAGTGTGAGTATCAGATGTTTAGCTGAGTTTCCTTTCTTGTGCAGTAATAAAAATTCAAGCATCTGAGTGAGGTTTTGGGCTCTGTCCCTGTGTTAGGGTTGGACCTGGACTTTCAGCTGGGCTTTCAGGCAATTTATTGTACTTGTTCTTTGCTTCTGTGTCCAAGACAATCCATGGCTTCTTCTCTGCACCTTACTGACCACGTAGTTCATTGTCAGGGAACAGAAGTGGGAGTGTAGCAGCTCACGATATAAAAAGGCTTTTAATATCTTTGGGACTTTGCATTATGGACAGCAGCATTCCAAAAGTTTACCAGACACCAGACAGTAGAATGTGAAAAGACCTGCATTCAGATGGCTTTATCAATGCAAGTCACCATTTCCACTGCTCTGACATGGCCCCCTGGGAAAGGTTTGCACTACTAGAAAGGAGTATACTGAAATATCAGCAGGATATGTCAGTGCCAGGTAGACACGGGCACGGTACGCACGTGTCTCTACTACAGCAAAGTAAATTCTCATGGCATAATTCCTGTGCTTAGACCAACACTTCTTCATGATTGCATCACTTTCTCAGCTGTGACCCTGAAAAGCAAACTTATTTTCCCTGACCTTTAAGGCACTTTGAAAATCACTGTGGATCCCAAAGTACAAAATAATATATAGCTTAGCTATTATATGTCTGGATATAAATGCACACAGAGACCCAATCTTATATATGTTCTTTGCTTCTTAGTGCTTTAAGTTTACATTCACCTGCACTAAAATGTGTGGTTTTGATATGAGACAGATTAATGGGATGATCCTCTTCTCTGTAAAATCAGCCCATCCTTATCATCGATGCTGTAACCGCTCCTGGTTACGTCTTTAATAATACACATACATTCAGCATGTTGCTGAAACAGCAGCTTACATATGAGGTGATCTTTAAAATGTCAATTTATCTTTTCTGTATTTCATGGAAAAGGAATAGGAATTTTTAACAGAAAAGTCAAGAAAAAATGAACATGAATCAATCCACTCTGTGGTCAATATATTATAATCTATCAAGATTATGGCCTCTAGAAAAGCAATAACTCCGACAGAAGAAATAGGTGTGTTTTTCCTGAGACTTTACTGAGGTCACACACAAGATTTCAATGGGCTTTTCATCAGACACATTTAGAAAGCAGAGTAGCTCCTGGGATATAAGATGGCCTCAAGGACAGACTCCTGGGCCCCCAGGATAGACTCGTACTTAGAGCAAGCCTAAAAAAGTTGGTGTAATCAACCTCTCAAATTACAACAATGTAGCACAGATCTCTCCAGGTGATTCCTCACCCCCAAGCCAGAAGGCATAATCACGTAGTTATTCCTAATTAAGTGAGGGTGCGGCCATTTGCTAAAATCTCTGCAAAACAAACACGTTTTTCTTCCTTAGGAAAGAGAGAAAAGGAACAATTTTAAGGCTGGGGTTTTGTTTCTTTTTTCTTTTTTTCTGTCCTTAATTTAGGTCATAATATCAGACCACACTAGTGCAGATAAGAGCTCAGATGGAGTTTCCATTCACTGCCACACAATGAGGAGACAAACTTGGTCATGGGTGTTCTTGGAGTATTTTTCTCTTCCTTCCGTGCACCCAGAAAAAAAAAAAAGCTATTTTTATTTGAAAAGTGCCAAAGAATTAGTCATGTAGAGTCTCACCATTGTCATAAAGCCTTGAACATGTGCCTAGTTGCTTCAGTCTCTGGATATGGCAATTGCCTGGTACCTGCTCAGATGATCTTAAGTCCAGGTAAGTCTTCACTGCAAATATTATCTGCTCCCATCTGGTTTGGGGACCCAAATTCCCAGAAGTGGTGTTGCTTCACCTGCCACAGGTCTCCAGGCTTGACCTCCCTTGAGGTTGCTATTGAACCTCCACTGGGTTTTTGGCAGTAAACAGCTACTTACCCTCTGACTTGTAGATCCCCAGAAAGGCAATGAAGGGACTGCAAAGTGAGATTGAACTGTTTATTAAGTAAGAACGACATTTTGCACCGAGTCTAATTACTGCAATTCTTGAGAAGGAAGGGCAGCTCAAAAGATCCTTCATGGAAAAATGTTTATGTTGTGAGACAAAAAGGTCCCTTTTCAAAAGCAGATTATGGTCACCAAATCTAGTTCTGTTTGGACATACCAGCATCCTGACATAGTAACTTTTCACAGTCAAACAGTAGGTGAAAGAAAGAATTTAACTCTAGCATCTATGAACAGATGATGAAAAACATGAATGAAGGCAAATTACAACAATGAATTAAGAGTGACTGGAACCTTGTAGGAACATTGGCTTGTCTACCAAATTATTGCTTTAAATGTATATGAATTAAATAACAAAAAATATTAAAAATCAGCATTTTAAATAAGTGGTGACCTCCTTTGGTTATAATATTTTTCACTTCTTTTGCTTTTATAGCTAATTAGCCAAGACAATAATTTCACAAGGTCTTTCTCCATTAAATCCCTCTACCTATAAACTAAGTCACCTTATGGTCCCTGCAATACACAGATTCCTTTTCAGTTTTCCCACAATAAAAAAGTAATTTGAACACTTACAAGAAAACATATTGAGAGTGTCTTTTTTTTTTTTTTTTTCCATAATACTTAAAATTCCTTCAAGAGTCTGCTTTTACACACTACATGACATTTTCTCCATTACCTTCTGAGAGGTTCACTGGAGGAAAATACTACTGGCTAGCTAGAAACAGCAAAGTGTGTTTGAAAATCTAGGTTTTAATTACAAGTAGGTTTTTTTCTTTGTTTGTTTGTTTGTTTGTTGAGCTGCATGTGTTTTGTGAAATGTGATGTGAAATTTGGCCAGCAAAGAGAGCAGGTACCCTGTGTCAGCGGTGGTAAAGCCGTGCCCAGCCTATTCAAACACCTGGACAAGCCCTTTGAGGTTTAAGAGGAATAATGTACCATTTGCCTCACATGAGCGGAAAGGTGTGCAAGTGTGATTGATAGTTACTGTAAATTCTGCTGTTAACTTTTAACTTATGGTAAGCACCTTATATCACTGATTTTTATTGCTATAGGGTGTCTGGATAGCTTGCTATCAGCTCTCGAGGAGAAAAAAAATTAAAAGAAGACAAAAAATTCCTTATCAGAAAACCAAATGGGTGAACAAGAGATAGCCACCAACAACAATCTCAGAAGTCTATGAGTGTGAAAATCTTAATTAAACTTTATTTACAAAACAAAGCAAATCATATTTTAAACTGACCAAAGCCTATGTCCTGCAAGGAGGGTGTTTAGAACTGTGTACAGGATAAACTGACTGCAGTTTTGTTTTAAGGCTGGCACTGCAGGTATTTATATGTGTAAATTATTAATTTTATAACTTGATACAAACATGTATTTTGCATTTTATGTGACCAAAGAAATACTCAGGCAGTTCTTGCTCAGAACAACATCTGGCAAACTTCCTACAAAATAGAAGCATTAATTTCAGAGAGGAAAACAAATCCTTGATATAAGTTTTATTAGCAAGAAGAGAATTTAGGGAACAGTATTTTCATGGACATGCATTAGGAGGAAAAATTGCTTTAATTAGATATGGTAAGTGATCAATTCTGCATGCTATGATTAAGAGGACAGTTCTAGTAATTATATATACAATAAGATGTCCAAGTCCATGAACATCTATTCCTAATCGTCAAACTCAGAATGTAGAAAAAGCTTACATTTGTATTCATTTTGTATCACAGAAACTCAAATCCAAAATATTTTATTGTGATCTTTATGCAAAAATGTCATCTCAATTTTTAATAAAATAAAAAAAGGAAATGGCAAAGTATATGCCATATTTTCGTTAACATAAAGAAAAATATCTTTATGATAGAAATACCACGTTATTTATCACCTGGCTGTATGCAACGTGTATAATCAGTATTTGTTAGAATTTTTTGACAGAATAATTGTATTGGTACAACTACTAGTGTGGATTTAATTATAGCAATATGAATGTGCCTTACATTTTATAGGATTTATTCACCTTCCAAGGCAAAGGAAGGCT
Organism: Jacana jacana; assembly: GCA_013400555.1. Lineage (NCBI taxonomy): Eukaryota > Metazoa > Chordata > Aves > Charadriiformes > Jacanidae > Jacana > Jacana jacana. Next base: position 81,440 of record VZTM01019581.1, on the reverse strand, counting down.
ATATACTTGTATAAAGCACCTTCAAAAGAATATGAATGCACCAATACTTGTAGGATAGAAAAGAAAGAGCAGAAATACACTGTTTTCATTATCTTAAGTAATATAGAGGAAGACATTTTCGCTTCTTACTCAGGCAGTTTAAAAAAAAAATCTCATTTGTGCTTGCTTAACTTGGCTCATACCACATTCTAAAGACAAAGTGGAAGACCATAACTCTTGAGAGATAAGGCACAAGAGTTAAAATATGTACTCACCAAGCCCCTCAAAATTTTTCCAGTAGTATGTAGGGACTTCCTAAATAAAAAGGCAAGGAGATGAAATAAGATAAAGAAATACCAACACTCGCCCATGTTTAAGACAACGTTTTTGTAGCCATATTGATCAGAAAGATGTAAGACAAACCAGAATTCTGATTTTCTTCCCTTATATGGTCTTTCGCTGTTCTCTGTTTTCAACAACTTAAAAAACCCAAACCCACAAAGGAAAAAACCCAACAACAAACCAGCCCAGACAGCTCTACTATCTTACTGGCATTTCAGCAGGACACTAACTACTAAAAGCCAAATGTAATTTTCATTGCCAGCTAGAGGTTTTCCAGAAATGAAGTCTGCCTGTACTGACAATCGCACAGTGCAGACTTTAACTGTAAAATGCAGATAATAAACTACTGCTCATTCATTGATGAATAGAACTGGAAAAGTGGAAAGTTTGATCCGTAAAGTTGTCCAGCATCAAAGATCCTTTCTGATTTTTTTTTGTTTGGTTTGGGGTTTTTTTTGTTTGTTTTTGTTTTTGTTTTTTTTTGTTGTTGTTGTTTGTCAGGGTTTTTTGGGGGGGTTGGGTTTGGTTTTGTTTGTTTGTTTTTTAAAAAAGGGGATTTATTTGTTTATGTCATATAGTTATTTCTGGTTTTCCTTGGAAGCTGTGGCAGAACTTGAAATGTGAAAACTTAACAACTGCAAACAAGCAGGGAATATACCTTAAACACCTTTTTTTCTGGCTTTCTTATTCTTCCCCTATATTGATGTAAAATGACCAGTTAATGTCTTTGAGAAAGAAAAGACAAAAAAGATTTCCAAGCCTGGTCCTTTCAGTAGAAATATCTTTAATATTGAGAACATTGATTTCTGGTTTGTCAAAATTTATGTTTCTAAGGACTCTGACTTGGAATCCTTGGCAATGCAGCTAACTCAGCTATGGCTCCTGTCTTCTGATCAATGGGTTATTATGTTCTTGGACAGATTCTCAGTTTCATTACAATGCACCATTTGGGGCAGACTTACTTCTCTGTTGTCAGGATTTACTGTTTATTCTCAGAAACACAGAGATACACTTGATGGCAAAGGATATGGTTTCTGGGGAGAAATATCTATTTAAAAAGGAAATAACTTTTCAGGTAATCATAGTGTTACTTATGGTAATTTTCTATTTAATTACAAATGTAAGTCCTTGCCCTAGATGTAGTTCTTAACTTACCACTCCAAATCAAACAGGTAAGACAAACCTCTCTTAAACGTGGAAATATATATATATGGATGTCTGTACAGTTAGATTCTGAAAAGGATGTTAACAATTTAAAAATCATTGAATCAAAATACAAAAATATTATACTAGCAAATTTCACTGCTTCCTCTTGTTTGCACTATTTACTTACCACATTGTTTATATAATACCTCTGTTTATATAATAAAAGTCTCAATAGCTGCCTTTTTTTCCTCCTAGCCATACTTCAAAGTTCTTGATAGTATGATAGTTGATAAGCATAAAATTAACTGTCAAGTGCTATATAGTCAGACTCTCCATTAATTGCATTTACTGTGCAACTTTGCCTGCCCCTCGTGCATTCAGCTCGCTTGCTAACTCCCTGCAGGACAGTTCTGACGACCGTACAGCTCTTCAGACAGCTGACAGCATGCCACAAACATCCAGTCCTCCAGAAGAGACGCGCGACAGGCCAGTAAAAACTGCAAGTTTAAGGTTCGGCATTATCTCAGGGAGTGCTGGAACAAGATAGGGGCACGTAATCCCATCAGGAAGCTGGGAATCTCGCTCCCCAAAGGACTGTTTTTCCACTAGAAAACTTTAGAAAATCTTTAAGAAAACACTCAGTTGTCACCAATGCTAGCTGACCTCCCTTAGCACTAACAACATTTTAAGTGGTGGTGTTTCCCAAGACTAGGATTTGGGAGATACTTATTGCTGCATCAGTTGACACAAGTTAACAGCCTACTATAAACCAGGCAATCTTGAATCAGAGCCTACCCTGAGGTTTTATCACACGTTAACTAATTCTGAACCCTGGTGCTGGCCAGGTGACTGTGGCAAGGAAGGAAAAATACCAGCCATAACTGAGCTACCAAACCTTCAGCCCTGACCGAAGGGGTTGTCCCAATGGTTCCCATCCTTCCAGGTCTCATGGGACCTCAACTCAGACAATTCAACTAACTGGCATGGTAGACAGCAACTCTTTCTTTATTGTTTTGCTCAGGATTTCTTTTCTGCCACTTTAGCAACTGGGATCGGCTGTGGAGGAGTCCAAAGTGTGCCAAAGCAAGTGCAAAAGGGGGTGTGGGGGAAAAGGCGTTGAACAAGTTGCCAGATCAGCTCAAGCTGTAACACATACCTTTGTCCTCACACCTGCTTTCAGTATGACATAATATTAAGGGTGCTGACAAAGGAGCTCCAGTCAGTCTCGCTGTTGTAGTTGTAGGAGAGACCACACCAAAATATGGCTGCTCTGCCAGGAGTTGCTGCCTGCACAGCAGCCAGAGGAAAAGCACAGGTAGCGGTGCCTCATCTGCTTCTGTGTAAAACTAAGCCCCCAGTGAAGGTGGGTTTATGACTCCGGACTTTGCACTTTGGAAGTGCAAAAGCCACGCATTCCCCTCTGTCAGCCCTGGGGAGGAGAGGTTGAAACCTCCATCAGAGAGGTGGGAAGGGCAGGTGGGGCTACTGACCTCTCAAGCAGTCATGGCAAGGTGTGCTATCGCTGGTGCATCACGTTTGCACAAATTCTGCGTGCCCCTCAGTGCGAGGGGTTGTACAAACACCATTGGAAAATGTTCTTCTGTAGGCAGGGCTTCAATCCATGTCTAAGTAATTAGGTTGTGAGACATCACCTCTACATACCACATTGTGTGGTATTAAAAATATTATTTTTCCATTTCTCACTCATATAAATTTTCCCTCTTGCCTTTCTAGTGCTGAGGCCTTTGCAATTCAGCTCTTAGCAGGTTCATCTGTAAAGTCTGCTGTCAAAAAAACCCGAAGAAGTGTTAGTGAGTTACAAAGCATCCAAGCTTTACACTTACTCTCATCCTCTAAACCAAATCTCTTTAAAATCATTCTGCCAACATGGTAATGTCCTGTTTTATTCTGCCGAATTCTGTAAGTAGGTGCCAACGGCCACAAATGTAACCAAGAGGTACACAGGACTCAAAAGTTTTGAAAATGAGATCCTAGAAGAGAAAATATAGAGTTAATTTTAGAAGGGAAGATAAAAGTTTCTGCAATGCAAGGATAAACAGAGCTTTGACGTGGCAGAGACATAACTCATATGTAATTGAATGATGCAGGATTTTTAATTAAAAAGTGGTGACGCCTTTCATGTCTGTGATACACAGCATGGTAAATAAACTTTGTGCGTGTCCAAAGGTGCAGATGACATTGTGAATTGCTTTGTTTCATGCCTTAATGCCTTTATTTGTGACCTGTGCAACACAGTTACATTGTAAGTGCAACCACATATGATGGGGAGTTATGGAAGGGTCACAAGAAGTGCTCGGGAATGCTTAATGTTTCATCCTGCTCCAGCTCTTCTATTCTTCTGGGTGGTCATAGAATCATAGAATGGTTAGAGTTGGAAGGGACCTTAAAGGTCGCTGTGTCCCAACCCCCCTGCCAGGGGCAGGGACACCTCCCACTAGATCACGTTGCTCAAAGCCCCATCCAATTTGGCCTTGAACACTCCCAGGGATGAGGCTTCTACAACTTCTTTGGGAAACCTGTTCCAGTGTCTCACCACCCTCACAGGAAAGAGTTTCTCCCTGATATCTAACCTAGATCTCCCCTCTTTCAATTTAAAAAAAATGTCCCTCATCCTATTCCTATGCTCCCTGACAAAGAGTCCCTCTCCACTCTCCAGCAGGCTCCCTTCAGGTATAAGAAGGCTGCTATAAGGTGTCCCTGGAGCCTTCTCTTCTCCAGACTGAACAACCCCAGCTCATGGTCCTTGTGCAGGACAGTGTACATTGAGGACTGCTTTGCCTCTTGCATTGCCAAGTTCATGGCTTAGATTGCCAGTTACTGCAATTGTAGCCCAGCATCTCTCCACTCAGCTTTGGTACCCTGAAGGAGAATGAGAGAGCTCTTGCAGAGCACCCATAGGCCAGGCAGGAACTTGCCCTTCCTTGGTGGTGATGAAGGTGTGTGATCAAGATTGTCACTGCTTAAGTTACAAATTTGTTCCAGTCTGATGATATGGAGACTACTTGCTGGGTGCAACCTGTATGCACAAGGAAAGAGTTTCTAACCCAAGCAATCACAATGTCTACCCCACACTTTCATCATCATGCTTCCCACAAAAGCCAGGGGCAAACAGATGAAGTAAAATAGCACCAGGAAATAAAAATAAATAACATCACTAGTCTTGGGGCTTGATTCTCCCGGTATTTTATCTTCACGTAGAAAAGTAATGGGTCTGACTGCTGCTGCAGATGCTAGGTGTGAAATACACATCATGCTTCAAGGGAACAAGCACAATCTGCCAGAAAACCTGTTTTGCCAACAAAGAGCAGCAGATGCCCTCCTGAGGAAGACAGGACTTATCAGTGTTTGTGGAATAAAAGTACTTACAACTCTGCAAGTGAGGCTAGGGACTCAGCTTTCTAAGACACATATCTAACTCTATAAGGTGTTTTTTTCTGATGCAGATTTGCCTAGCTGTATTTCAAACTCTCAAAAGGAGAAAAATGAAGCTGTAGTGACCAACTTCAACTACCGCCAGAAGATATCCTTCTCAGCCCTTGACTTGTCAAAGTCCAGCATTACACTTGATAAAAAGTCTAAATGTTCAGGTCTACAGATACTTGAACCTGGCACAGGACTGTGCGTGCACATGTGCAGATAAACAAGAAAAAAGAGGTGTGGGGGGAAGAGATCCAAGAAAAATCAAAGGATTTTGGCACACAATGACATTTACATGACAAAAATGTGGGAAGAGTACACCAATGCAGTAATAATGTTTCCCTAATGTGTGCAAATTTCATAACATCGACATTTTGCAGTTGAATTAATCTTGCATCCCTTGCTGATTATTATAGCTGCTCTTAGCTCACCATGCCTGACTGATTTTTCAGATAAGCGTTAAGGGATTAACAAGATTCAGAATTGTATCTTATTAGTTATAACCACACTTTAATGTGATGTGTGTACCTGAATCAAATAAAGTCCTTTGACAATCCGTATCTCACGGAATACGAATTTATCTGATGCAAAAATGTAGCTTGCCTCTCGCCGGAGCTGTCAGGCAATAACTCCAGCGGAGGAGACCTGTGCTTAGGGCTGTGTGCTGGCGGGTAGATACTGCTGGAGTCAAGGAGAACAAACGTGGGATACGTGACCCGCTCCTGCGTGTGTCGGGGCCTGGAGTTCGCAGCTCCAGCTGCATCAGCAACGCGGGCTGCTTGTAATCCTGGCGGGAAAGAAAAAATAGCCAGCGTGGATTTTGCCTTTTTTGGGTGTGAAATGTGCCGGGTTGGAGCATGAAACGCTTGTACCTCCCGTGCCGTGACCCGCCTCTGCGCTGCAGCGCCGTGACCCACCGCACGACCGGGCTGGGCTCCGCCGGTGCGGGACGGCCTCCCGCGGGGTACATAAACCCCCCCGGACACACGCATCCCGCGTCCTGCGGGGATCCCGGGCGGCAGCAGAGCCTGCGCTGCCGGTGGCAGCGGTGCTGCCAGGGAGGGGAGGAGGGGGGGCGCGGGTACTGCGGGGCTGCGCGGGGCGCAGTGCCACGGCGGGCGTGGGACACCACCGGTGGCCGCCGTGCGGGATGGGTGGCCGCCGTGCGGGATGGATGCCCGCGTCACACGGGCGTCTGCGGAGGGGCAAAATTAAGAATGGGGCGTCATGTTGGTAACTTCAGCGACACCGAGCTGGGCACGGACCCCTCGTCCCACAGCGTTTCCAGCCTGGCTTGGCCGCAGATCGCGTCCCTCCGTGATGTGTTTTTGCTTTAGTTTTGGTTTCCGCGGATGCTTACTTGTTTGTTTAGCAGATCGCGGGCACGACGCGTGTTGTGAGCGGGTTAGTTATTTACTTTTTTTCTTTTTATGAAGCATCCTTAAATGAACGCGAGTCTGTCCAGTGGGGGACACACCGAAGAGCGGCAGCGGGGTCGCCTTTCGCGACCGGTGTCACCGAAAAACGTCGGGGAAAAGCGCCTTTCGGCTTGGAAGTGAAGAAGGGAGTTTGTCACTCAAGTTGTCTCAGGCACTTGACAGTCCAGGAGGTGTTTCCTGCCAGCAGAGCCAGCCAACCCCGGGGGGCCCTTTGGGGTAAATAACTAGGAGAGCAGCTATTTCATTATATATGAAACTTTAGTTAAAAAGCTCTCCTCGCCTGGAAAAGCTGTACCTGCCGCCCAATGACATACTCCTGTCCGCTGCTGAAACTGCCGCTGCGGCGGGCGAAACCCCGGGGCGGGGGACGGGCATTTCCCAACCTCACTTGGCCCAGTCCAACAGCCCCAGGTGCGGGGTGCGGGTGTCCCCGGCCCGGCTGCGGGGCAGTGGCGGCGGGGACGGCACCACCGACGACATGCGACGGGAGAATTCCTCAATGGCGCTGGCCACGCCCACTCCAGGGGGGGGTGGGGCTCGCGGGGACCCCAAGCTCCGCCCCTCACGCGCACGTGTGGAAGCCCCCGCCGCTTGTGTCCCCCCAGCCCCGATCTAGCCCCGCCTCCAGCGGCGCTCGATTGNCCTCGCCTCGCCTCGCCCGGTCCCGCACTCCCGCAGAGCCCTTGCCCGGAGCCGGGGACGGCCCGGCTGGCATCGCCTCCTGACGCGGGGGCCGGCAGGACAGCGTCGCCGCCCGTCCCCGCAGAGTTATGCCGCTGGGGCACATCATGAGGCTGGACTTGGAGAGGATCGCTCTGGAGTACGTCGTGCCCTGCTTGCACGACATCGGCTTCTGCTACCTGGACAACTTCCTGGGAGAGGTGGTGGGGGACTGCGTGCTGGAGCGGGTGAAGCGGATGCACCGCGACGGGGAGCTGGCCGACGGGCAGCTGGCCGGCCCCAGCCGCGGCGTTGCCAAGCGGCACCTCCGCGGCGACCAGATCAAGTGGATCGGGGGCACGGAGGAGGGCTGCGAGGCCATCAACTTCCTCCTCACGCTGATAGACCGGCTGGTGATGTACTGCGGGAGCCGGCTCGGCAAGTACTACGTGAAGGAGCGATCTAAGGTAAGGGGGCCCGCCCGCCCCCCGGCGCCGGCTCCCGGTCGGACCGACCAGCCTCGCAGCCGCCGGTGGGACCTGGCGAAAAAGTTTCCACGGGCTCCCCCCCGTGTCGCCTCCTCGCTCACCACGGGTGTCTGTGGCAGCCCCGCTGGGCTATACCCGCAGCACAGCTCCGGGTGACGGAGGCGCCGCAGGTTACCCGGGGGATGCCCGCAGCGGGCAGTCGCTCCCCAGCCCTTGCCGGTGGCTGGCGGCTGCGGGGGTCTTGCTCTCAACGCGGCAGCAGGTCTGCCCGCTGCGAGTTCTTTGCCCCGCCGGTGCCGGCAGCGCTGCGGGGCGGCTCACCGTCATGCCCCGTGCGGTGCATTTGCCGGGCTCCTCGGTTGCCGGACCCTAGCCAGGCACTCGTCTGTTCCACCGGGCGTCGCTTCGCAGCCCACCGGGGTGCTGCATGCGGCACCTCGGAGCCCGGCTGACCCCCGCGGCCGGCTGCCGCTCGACCAAGCCGCGGAGAGCCGAGACCGTCTTGACCATGATTTTCCTTTGGAGGATTGTTTCAGGTGGAGGGAAAAGCTCCTTACCCCCTCCCCGCGCACGTACGCGGCTCGGATCCGATTATTTGGTTGTTGGCGTCCATGTGATCGTGTTATCCAAAGTAGTTTCGATGGTCCCACTCATGCCAGCGTCCTACAGCTGAAGAGGTTTTCGTTATCGCATTGGGTTTGTGGCACAAACTGAGCGACGCTCCGTTTGAGCACAGGAAACTTTTTTTTTAGGGGAGTGTTACTTTTTTCTAGGCTTTCTTGCTCAGAAATGGAGAGGATATTTATATTGTAGGATGCTGGTATTGTAGTTTTCCTTCCCCATGAAGTTTATTTGCACTTTTGCAATGCCTTTACTTCAGTTTGGTGTAACTTGTTTTTTTCTTTCCATGTCTGTCGTGCTGGTGGCAAAGTGGACTGGCATGGAACTAAGTTTGCTTCACTGTCCTGAGTGCTGTGAAAACATCTCCATTTCTTTATTTCTGACTTGAATTCTACAATATACAGCACATTTTCAAAACATCCACTTATTTTAGAGATATGGCAGAAATAGAAACGACGGAACTTAAAAAAAAATAAAAAAAAATATATTACAACAGTAAAAAGTTAGGTACTTCTTTTGGTCCTAACTTGCACTGAACTAAGGGGATGTGTGACTGGTGCTGAGGTTTTACTTATTTAATTTTTAATAGAAAATTAAGATGACAGTATGGTGATGTTTACTATTTGCTTGGGATCACCTTAAAACCTGTACAGGCTTCCCCCCTGCACACTTCTGTGTACTTCTACACAGCGGTGGGAATAATAAAAAGTTGAAACGTTGCTCTTGTGCATAGCTCCACTAAACCACTGATCATCAGTTCAGTCAAAGCTTGGGCAGATCTGATTTAAAATGTGAATATACTGGATTTAACTTATTCCTGGTAGGAGCCTGCTGTTAGGAGGTATAAATAACCATTCTGCTTTGGCATGCCTTTAAGGTCATCCTGGTTCTTTTTCTGGGTGACTTCTGTTTGCCTGATTACTGCTCAAAGTGCATTGCTGGCCACCTGTAGGGCAAAAAACCAAGGGCTTATGTTAAAGCTTATATTGGACTGGAGCGAGAGGAAATGGTCCTGCATTTGTACAAGGTATTAGGAGAAGGAGTTAACTGGATGCCTGAAGGCTCTTGGCACTAGCTGGGGAGAAGAGCCTTTTGGGGAGTGACCTTGGGTTGTAGAGATGATTTTAAAACCTAGTTGTGGTGTTCTTGCAGTCATTTTTGTACAAATAGTAATAACAGACAGGATAGAACTTGTTTTATAAATGGATATCAAGCTACTTGCTGTAAAGAGAGACTTCTGGCTGTTGTGCTCTGGTGTGGAAAGTGTCAGACTCCAAGCAGCTCATGGAAGAGCTACACAACAGTCCAGAACTGAAAGGGAGTCAATATTGTTTGTAAAACTAAATGCAGAGGAATTACCATCATAAATTAATAGTAACCAGCCCCCTTATTATTATAATAAGTACCATGGATACGTGAGGCCCTGGAATAGCAGCTGCCATCTGTAACTGAGATGTGGGACGCCTTCAGCAGGAAGATTATTCCTGTGACTAATCTACAGACTACTACAGTGCATGCAGGTTTCCACGTCACCTATAGACATTTCCCTTTTGCCATTAAACCTGCACAGTTTGCTTTTCTTCTAAAATGTTGTGAATACATACCTGAAATCTCAAATTTACACACATAATTGGATGTCCAGAAAACTTCCATGGCTTAACATTTGGAGGGATGTGGGGTGTTTCTGAGTGATTGGACCAGAACTTCTTAGCTAGACATATGCTACTATAATTTGTTGGTTTGGGATATAGGTATTAGATGGGGCTAAGAGTCCAGAGCAGTTTCTTGAAAGTGTAAGACTTTGGCTACATGGCAACTCCTTTTGTCAGGGAAATGAATCTATGTACTATCAGCCTCTTGATTCTTTAGCAGTTTATGCTTTTAAAACAGTATTATGACTTAATCTTCAACCTAAGTGTTGGAAGAGAGGGGGAGATTTGCTTAGTAAATGAACTTCCGTCAGCTTAATGTCTGCTTAGTGTGATGTGCTGTTTTGCACTGCCTGTTTTGTTTTGTTTTTGTAGCTACACAAACATAAGAAGACAAGAATGACTTTTGTCCAATAAAGGAAGCTATCCTGGTAGCTACATGAGAGAAACGAGTCAGGATTTTGCCATTTCCAAGTGACTTCCAACAGCATTAAAAGAAAGTTAAGATTGCATCAAAGAACAGATGTAAAATTTTACAAGGGTACTGGATACTCTTAGAGCTGTTGGTTGACATTTGAAGGCTGATAATGATATGTAACCTTTCATCTTTGCAGATAAGTGATCCAAAGCTATCTTTAGAATAAGTCATATTTTAAAATATTAGCTGACATGGTTAAGTCAGAATAACCATATAATGTTCTCCTAAAGGTTTTTTCTGTTGACAGACCCAATATACTGCCTGTTGGCTTCTGTGTTCTCTTCGACTAGAGTTTCCATTTTCTAGTAAAATAAACCCATGATTCCCCTTTTGTAGTAGGTAAATAGCTAATGATCTCACCTAGACATCATCAACCCAGGCTGAGTCCTCTCCTCAGCATGAGAAGATTCACATCCTTGTGCAGAGGGATGAAGTTAGTCTGATTTTGAGGCCTGTCTCTATTCTGCTGAAGTTCTGACACTTGGTGGAGGAAAAAAGCTGGTTGGGTCATCTGGGCTGGGAAGTGAGGTCACAACTTGGTCTCTGTGGCCAGTCACCTGGAGTGCCCCCAGGTCAGGTGATACTCCAGGAACTGACCATGGGTGAAAATGTGATGCACTGCAGCTTCTGGCTCCTTAGGTCCCAAAGAGTTAATTGGGGTTTGTGAGGGCTTAAGGGGATGGTGGAGATAGTGCTGCATGTAAAAGGTTTGAGCCTACTTGCAAATGAATATTGCTCATGTGCAGAGGTGGCACAGGAACCTGCCATGTATTGTAAAATTTTCCAGGGGGGCAATTACAAAACTTTGTGGGTGGTGAAATGTCTGCCCTGTAGAAAAGTAATCCCTAGATTTTAAATAAATAAAAGCAACAATATTACAAAACTTCCCAAAAACAAGGCAGGAAAATAATCCAGAAGAGAAGACATTTGAGAAATTTCTCTTTCAAACATAATAAAGGAATTTATTCTTTTTTTTCTATGGTTAGAAGCTGCAGATGTGCCAGGTGCTGTGGAGTTTAGGATATCAGTCCCTTTGGCAGCCTCAGCTACTGGGGAGCCATGGGAATTGCAAGCCCCTCCTGTGGGGAGGCAGGTGATGGGGGCTGGCGGGAACTGGGTGGGCTGACCAGTGTGTGTGCAGATGTAAAAGCTGTGTTTGCAGTGGAATGCCTGGGTAGCTCATTTTTTGCCAAGAGGTTGGGGATGTTCCCCCTTTCATGTTTTGGCTCTGCTGGAGAAGGGCAACCCTCCCCATGGTTGGGTTAGGGTCCCAGAGTGATGCCATTGGCACCTGCTGCCCTGGGTCACCTCAGCTGTGTCAGCTCTTGACGTGCTGCCAGCAGGCTGTGTTGGTCCTCGTACGCGAGGGGTGGAAGGTACTTTGAACTGGTGTGGCTGTTCTCTGGGTGGACTCTGCACCCTGGTTCTGACAGCAGCATGTCCCACTGCGAGTCACTGGTACCCTCTTGCATGCCGTCATGGGTTGAAATCCATGTTAGTGTTGCCTTTGGGGACCTTGAGCTCCTCTTGTGCCTGCTGGGCACCAGTGAGGCCTGCTGGTTACAAAATAAAGCAAGAAGGTATAATCCAAGAGCTGACCGGTGTTGAAAGAAGCCCATGACTGATGTTTTCAGCTCAGAACCCAACTGCTTGCACCCAGTGTCAAGTGTATGGCCTGAGGCTGAGAAAAAATGTATTTTCAATATGAGATTATTTAGAAGTCCCTGTGGGATGTTAACCCTTTTGAAAACTTGCTTGAAAATCTCTGTACACCTTTCAGTGTTTTATGCAATGTTTCCTGAATCTTCCCTTTGTAGCTGTGATACCACCCTGCTCACCCCACCCTGGTGGGCTCTCTGACAGCTGCAAGAGAAGCCGTTCTTTTGTGGTGGCACTTCATGACTAGTGAGTGTTTGCTGAAAACCAGAGCAGGTCCCTGAGCCCACCGCATGTTCCATGTTCTTAGGTAGGCTTCGAAACGTGGTTGGTCTAGAAGGTTGTTCCCTTGGTTTCTGTTCCTGCGGACTGAAGAAATGCATGCAGTCACAGCCTTGGGTTGAAGTTTTACCAAGACCCTCATAACTCAGTTAATGAGGTGAAATATTTTTGCATTTATGAACATAGAAAAGTTCTGTTGTATAGCATTCAAATCCTATCCTTGGCAATTAAAGCAGAGTGAAATGCTGCATTCTTTGGTTTGAGGTGCAAATGTAAGGAGCAGGATAACAGAAGACTGGCTCTAGAGCTGAAGAGCAGTACTGCCTATAGAAATATACTGCTTTATTATGTTACAAATGATTTTTGATACTTGCAGAGCAGCATGCCTTGCAATTAATTTACAATGGGAGGTCTGATGAATACCACCATCCAGAAGAAATATGCATAATTTCCCTTTCTTCTAATCAAATGCACATGTTCTGGCATAATGGGTGAGTTCAAATCTGTTCTTCTGGCCAGCTGCCGGCAGAGTCCAGAGCCACTGGAACTGTAAATACAACAGACAAGTCGTTTTATGATATCAGACTGAGGAATTCAGCACTGGCACAGGTCCTAGAGTGGTTGCTTTGGCTCAGTGTCAAAGCTGATGTTTATATCTGTGTTTGTCAAGCAAGATTAGTTAGCCTGGTTAATTATACACAGGAATGTATAATTTTTACTTGACAATCAGAGCATTAAATGAGCATAAATGTGGGCATATTAGCTCTTGGTTATGTTCTTCATCAAATTATCCTCAATGACTTTTTGAAACTTTCAAAAGATACTTGTCTGAAAAGAGACAGGGATAATCTTTCAGATTGCTTCTTCACTCAGCAGGGACAGGGTATTGGAGAAGCTGGCCAGTATTTTACGGACAGTGATGTACATATCTGTAAGTGGGTTCAGAAGCTTGGGAAGCCTCTGTGGAATGGTGTTTGAGCTCATACTTGGGTGTTGAAGTTACAAGCAGCTTGAATTTGGTACCTGTTATGTATTATCACCCTGAAGAACCTGACTGTAGTGTACTGATGGACTTCATGGTAGGGAGTGGAAAACATGTGGTGTCTTCAGTATGTGTTACATCAGAGCTTTTGGTAGCCAGGTGGTTGCTGTTGGTCCTCCTTTCCCTCTTGTGGAGAAGCCTGTAACTATCCAGCAACCTTTCTCACACTGCATTAGGAGCCTTTCTGTGTGCTTTACAGTCATAGCGGAAGGTAGAAGGTGGCTAATCCTGTAAGAGAGGGTAAGTCTGAGCTCTCAGGCAATGTGAAGAGCAGAGTGGTCTGTTTATCCTGAGTTTGTGCACATGCTTGTGGCATCAGGGCAGGTTACTTGACTCTTTAGTGTTGTCTGTCGTTTTTGCAGTCAAGCAGCACTTTGTGAGTCTTACTAGAATCTGGAGTTACACAATAATGGCAAAGCAGTGGCTTTCCACAGTCTGTCCCATACTGTACCTTTTCCTCAGTACCTTCTCATCTATTGCCATGATGGCTCTGGTGCCAGTCCTTTCCAGCACCACTATGTCAGCTCTTAAAGCCAGAGACTTGCCATGGTAGCCCCACTGGTGCATCTGCCAATATCCCTATTACTTGAAGTCCCTAAGTAAATATGTGCCCCTTGGTTTGTTTCTGTATGAGGGCTCATTGCTCATTAAAATGTCTGTGTAAAGCTTCCAGAGCTGTGTGGGGAGGGACACTGTAATACAGACGGCATTAATGCCTCTGGGTACGGGAGTGCTTGTCCTTTGAACTGGTGGGGGTGTGTATGGCACTGTAAGGCTCAGTATCCTTGGGAGAGCCACTAGGGAAAATGGCAAGATTCAGAGTTCAGTGCCCTCTCCTGCTGAGCTGGCATTTTGTGAGGGAGGGGAGCTGGTCCTTGCTATTAATACTGGTACATAGCCTTTTCCCAAGGTAATTATTAATGAATAATTCAGTTCATTACAGCTCACTGCTAATAACAGTATATGTTTAAAAGGAGATGCACTGATGTTGATAACACTGATCCAGGGCAGCAAATACTCAGTAAAAATGAGCTTTTTTCTTTGCATTAAGGATTCTAGCTGTCTGTATTAGTCCCAGTGTCTTTGATCTCACAGTAAACTCTTCTTTGTTTGACTTCCAAACTTATCTGGATGGTGGCTCAATGTAACACAGCCTTATCCTGTGTGTTGCTTCTGGAGCAATTTGCTTGATTTAGTGCATGGAAGTATCTTCTCCCTCTTCTTTCTCCTGTACTATACAGATACTTTAATTTCTTTTTTCCCCTGGGTTGGTGGGGATGTTCAAATTTGTCTGTACTTCCTCAGCAATTCCTGTCTGTATGTGGAAGGGGGTGGGATGGGGGAAGAAGATAAAACCACAGTGACCCTAAGATGAATGCATTTTTAATCAGATGAAATCTTGATGTTTGCTGAACAGGCTGGACACACTTGGAAGAAATCAATACTTTTATCAAATGTTTCAAGNTTTTTTTTTTTTTTTTAGGTGTTTTCTCCTTCTGTTACAATTGGATTGCCTTTTCCCTTTTCCCCTTGTGTAATAGGTCAGGGGTAAGTGGTTCTTTGGCACCAGCAGGCCACACAGTGCTCATTGATCTTGCAGTAGATGGCTCATGAGAATGAGGGTCAGGAAGACAAGGTTTTAGATTTGTGGAGAAGGAGGATGTGTGCATACCAACTCGAGGGAATTTGAAGCCCTGGGTTGGATTTATCATGACTGTAATCCTTCTGTCACAAAAGCTGAAGACTGAAACAACACTGTTAGAAAGCTGCCAGCAGCACAAGACTCCCTAAGCTCCTGTGAAAAGCTTTTATTGGATTAGTAGAGGAGCTCTTGGGTAGAGGTGTTTTGGGAACTGCTTCTGGTACTTGTGCCTAGGGCAGCTGCTGGCCCCCATGGTAGGCTCCAGGGTGAATAACCAATGCATTGGCACAGAATATGATAGGGATCAATCAAAAGATTTTGATTGATGCATAACATTACACAGCAACTTGTTTTAGACCTTTAGACCTTTTATTGCTTTGAAAAGAGATGACAGGGAGTTGGTCAAAAAAGCAAGGAGATTGTCTCTCTATCTGTTCAGGTGATGAGGTGAGGAAGAAAACGGATGAAGGAGGCTCATGCCAAGTAGACTACCTGTCTCCTACTGTTTAAACTATTCATTGGCATGACATCCCACCAGCACACAGTTCCTGACCATTCCTGCGAGTGATTTGGTGAGAGCTTCAAGCCCCATTTCCCCTTCATTGCTCACTCAGACACATGCATCTACTTCCTTGGTGACAGAAAGGAGCTTTTCCCTACAATAATTTTTCTCTTGTCATTGTGTTTTGATAAGATTAGTAGACAAAGAAACTTAGTGCCACCCTGCAAAGCACCTAATAGAAAGCAATTGATTAAACAAGATACTTGTTGCTCTGATTTTTCACAAATACAGTAATGCAATAGATTTTGCTGACCATAATGGTTTCATTCAGGCTTACTAGATGTTCATGACACCAACCACCCAGTTTAAAATTAATAGTATAAATTGCAGGAGTACAGCACATCGTGTTATCTGCACAGACTGGAAACGATTTGTCCCAAGCTCCTTTGTCAGCTGGAAATGGCAGGGTAGTGCTGTCTTTTGCCAAAGATCAGGGAATTGCATCCTAGTTTGTAGCAAAAAGATAACCATTTTGGGTCTCTTGTACATCTAGTTCATATGAATTCTTTGGTTACAATAGACTCTTTTCTGTGCTGTTTGTTTTGGGTTTTCTTTGACCTGAAAATCCAGACAAGAAATGTTTGCATTTTTCTTGTCTGTAAGTCATAATACTTAATCATTGCTTATGTCTTCTAGCACTGTTATTTTTTATACAAATTGATAAGGCAAATGTTTTTGAAGTTTTGGCCCTGGTTCAGCAATTCACTTAAGTACTTTTTTTAAAGGCTTTTTCAAATCAATGAGACTGAAGCACATCCTTTGCTTGTAGAGCATGCTAGAATATGTTTAGAAAACTTCAGGAAAGCTTGCAGTCATTTCTTGTGCCATCTCCAGACTTCAGCTACATTTTGTCTTAGATTTGAAATATGGCTCATCTTTTACATGGTGTCTTGGAAGGAAGCAAGGAGTCTTGGTGGAAGTTGTAGATACCAGTTATGATTTTTATCTGACCTTTGCAATTGAGTATCTTGCAGCAAACCTGTCTTACACTGTTAAGAGTAGCAATTATTCCAGTAAGGGATACAGGGAGGCAAGTTCTAGTCAGTGCCGGCTGGGGAATGCCACCCTGAATGGGAAAAGCTTGGGGCACTGTTGGACAGTGGGCTCTGAGGCAGGGGATGCTGGCGTGGAGCCTCCTAACTGCCCTGTGGTTCTGGGGAGTGATGACAGTCTCACAAACCCCCTCGCTGGACCACACAGGTATTAAAATACAAATGTAGAATTTATGAAGGAGATACTGAAAACAACCAACCAAACAAAAAGGGCTGGGGGAGGGGGAGGAATGTCAATTGAGGACTAAGTGCCTGTTCCTAGATTGTTGTGCTTGCTGTCGAAGACTAGATATGTTAACTGCATCTTCACCTTCTGATTTCCCACAGGGAATCTGGTAGAAGTGGTTTGAGAAGTGTGTGTGTGGGAAACCCAAAAGCTTCACTGTAAATGCTGCAAAATGCCCTGTTCTTAAGGCATATAAACCATGGCATATGATTAGATGTGCACAAACAGAACAGGGTTCCCCAGGATGTGTTGATAACTCTGTTGCTTCCAGTATTCACCAATCTTTCCACTTCCCTAAATTAACTTGTCCTTTGTCTTCTGTTGTCAGTGGAGCACGTGTGTGGTGTCTCTGAAGCAGGCCAACAGGAAGGGTCACTGCCTGGTTAACTGCTTCACAAACTTCCTTTCCGTGGAGAACCAATGACAGGATTTGTGAATGCCAGCCCTCATTGCCAAATTTACTATAATTCAGCATTTGATGGTGATCAAAGACTGAAATGTCAGCGGTATGCCTTTTACCGTTACATCTCTCAGGGCATAGCTTGATGTCTAACTGGTGGCCTAAAGGCTCAGTGCCAGTCTGACACTCAGGGTGATAATTTCTTGGCAAGGGTGAAAATGTAGTTGACTTTTGTTTAATTCTTTGCACTTATCTAAGATGTCTGCCAGTGAAACATATATATGTATATATATTTGTTTACTTTTGTCTGTTGGCATTTGCTTAAACACCTGTTTCATTGCTTACCATCCACAGAAGCTGTTGCTGCTAATTTTGAGCTGTATTAGTACAATGTTTTGGCTGCAGTTACAAAAGGCACCAGCTGTGGCAATGGTCACCATAGCTATGAGCAGAATTAGTACCTACTTCACCCCCATGCCTAAATATATACCCCTATAGCTCTGACTTGCCACTAGGTATCTGTGCTGCCTTCCCCCTACTACAGAGAAGCACTTGTGCCCCATGCCTCTAGCAAAGCCAGTTGCAACCCCTCACCAAGGGGCCTCTACCCCCCACTCTTACCACAGACTTATGTGCTTGTGCAGCCACCATCTCTCATCTCCATCCCAGGGGACAGGAGAGGTGGGAATGAGGGCTGTTTCTACTGGCTGCCAAACCAGCTGGCATCCTGGGAGAGCAGCACCCAGACAAACTCCAGCTTGGCTCACTCCCAGCCACCCCTGCGGTGGCTCGGAGTACATGCTGGTCTTGTAGCACTGGCTGCCAAAGAGGAAAGGTTTTGGAGAGGAAGAGGAAAAAGGAGGGAACAGAGCCAGAAAGACCACTCCAGGCTTTCTGCATCCTCAGGAAACATCCTGAACCCACACCAGAGAGACCACCTCCCTGCTCAACAGTTGCTGTGCTTCCGGTAAAAACTACCTGAAGTGCTGAAGAACACTTACTTTAAGACCCAGTCCTGAACTGGATTTTGAGAAACCTCCCAAGGGCTGTTGCTTCAGTAGGTTGCAGGTGGGAAAGGCTGGGTAAGGCTCCAGAGGGGACTGCAGAGAAGCAGACAGCAGGCATGAAAAGGGGTCAGGGGAAGCTGGGGAGGGAGATCCTCGGACATGGCTGTATTGCTGTGCAAGGCCACTTCCCTGGCCAGTGAGTCAAAGGCTGTGACAGCCACAAGGCAGCAAGCCTGTAGGGTTGGTCTCTTCTGTCAGCTGGTGGCAGCATAAATCCATGGGAGATGCTTCACCAGTGGAAAAGAAGTGGGAATTCAGCAGCAAGCTGATATGTGGAATCGGATGTTGCCCCGCAGTTGGGTTTAGGACCAGGCTTCCTTGTCTGTGGGCTGAGAGCCTTTGTGGGTAGCTTTAAGGTGTGCAAATGTAAGGCTGGAGCTCAATTTGTTGTGTATGTGCATGTCTGTTTATACCTGCTCTCTTTGTTTGGAGTTGCCTGGTTTCTTGTCTACACACATCCTACTGCTGCAAATCCCAGCTGTGTAGGTGGTGGGGAGGGCAGGGCAGGCACTACAACACTTAGAGGGATCTGTTTATTTTTTTTTTCCCTGATACATTTTTATTGCCTAACCTTAGAACAGGTGTATGACTTTATTATGACAAAATTGCCTTCAATCTGAATAACTTGCTGTTCCTGTGTGGAAAGATGCTGTGTAACTGTACACACAGTCATCCCCTTTAATTGCACCCGCACTAGGGAGATTGTGCTGCTGTCATGTACAGGTGTAGTCAGAGCAGTACGACTATATGTGCAGGTAAAGCCTTAGAGGTAAAGACTACACATGTTCTTTAAGCATAGCAGAAATTATTTCTGATGGTAGTTTATTATTGGTAACTTTAATGAGTTTTATCCATAAATATTCATGTACACCAACCCACACGCAGGAGTGATTGTGCTGTTAACAAGGTCCCCTGGAAAGGTGGTGGGGGATGAGTGAGGCTGCTTCCTTCCAAAGTTAACATAGGAGATAACCTCATCAATTGGCTGTAATTTGGTGCTACTGCTGTGATAATAAACACTTGAGAATTGTTTGTCTCTCTACTTAGGCTGCCGAGACATTGCTGAGCTACCTGAGAACTCCGGATGGCTCTGACATTTTTGGGAGGACCCTTAAGGCATATTTGGGGTACTTGTCAAGTTTGGTGCTAATTTGGTGCCAGAGAGACACTGCCTGTCTCTCTGGCAGTGAGAGACTTCCACTGAACCAAAGGGGAAAAAAAAACCAAACCAAACATCTCCCTGGTGTGGTGCTGTCTCTGCCGGAGTTGGGAGCATGTGAGGTCTCCCAAGGAGGAGCCAGGCTGTACAGCTGAGACTTCTCCACCCCCTTGGCACATTTGCTTTGAGGTGTTGACTTGTCATCTCCTCTGCCTACAATTCCCTGTGGTGTCCCCAGCAAACCTCCAAAGGAAAATGCTCATGGGAAGCGCTGGGGATGCGGTGTATCGTGCGTGAACTGGGAAGTCTTGTGGGCAGTATTACTCAGTTGCCCTGGGCCCACAGGCTGAAAATAAATAATAGTCAAGAAGAAGTGTTGGCCAACTCAGGCAACTCTGGCAACCATCAAAACACAGCTTGCCTGTGTTGTGGCTGTCTCTCCTGACCTTTATTAACGCATCTACAAGAGCATTGAAATACGTAGACTACGTTAGATGTTGCAGGAAGGAAAAACATGTGGTGTAAACTTTTGGGTGACTAGGAGCAAAATTGAAAAGGTCTTAAGCACTGACAAAGAATGAAAGGCTGGAATATTTAAGGAACACAGATGAGGATATTCTGCAGAGGATGTCTGTGCTGGTTACCATGCTTTTGATTCCCTGCTGAGAACCTGAACATACAGGGATGGTCCTTACAGATTTCCTTAATGAGCCTGCATTTACTTACGAATTGCTTTTCTACCGGGGTGGCGCTTGTCATCGTGTCCCCTGGGACTCATTACAGGGGACGCTTTCTGTATCTGCACTGATTGCTTGCGATGCTTTCTGGTTAGTGCAGCTCATCTGAGTTTGGCTCTTGGCGGGGAGAGAAGGAGACAGGACTGAAAGAATTTTCTGGCTGATGAAAGAGGGCTTCAAGAACAGGCAAAAAAAAATCCTAAAATTCAGTTAAACAGACTGTTGAGTTTTTTATTTGGTTGGTTTGTTTTT
Source organism: Jacana jacana (assembly GCA_013400555.1). Classification (NCBI taxonomy): domain Eukaryota; kingdom Metazoa; phylum Chordata; class Aves; order Charadriiformes; family Jacanidae; genus Jacana; species Jacana jacana. The sequence goes on along the minus strand of VZTM01019581.1, from coordinate 61,123 downwards.
GTTTTTTTTTTTCTTTGAAAGTGTGGGAAATCAGCTTGTGTGTGCAGGAGGGGGAGGGAGACCAGTCAGAACCAGAACAGAGAAGCGCCTTGAGCCGTCTGTGTGCTGTGAGCGTGGGTTTCCCCCTCTTCCCTCCGCAGCGTCTCTGCGAAGTGTTCTCTGGAGTAAAGTTTGCGTTTGGTGGCCGATGGCCTCACGCTCCGCACGTAGCGCTGTCGTTAAGCCATCATCCTGCTGGCCTGACGCCAGGGCTCCGCGGCGCAGGGGCGGGCGGTCTTTCTGAACTCTAAGCGGCCTTTATTGATACACTGATGCACTGCACATGTTTACAGCTGCTAATTGGAGGCTCGATCTGCATATCCTTGACCGCACTAATTCACTGGCAATAGGCTTTTTAAATTTGGGGTCCTGCCGTGATGGTATGTATGCCCGCTTTTCCCAGCACCCAGATCTCTTCTGAAGCTGTGCTGTCTCGCATGTGTGTGTGTGTACACACTGCAGCCTAAAATGTAGTTTTTAGGTCAGGGGAGGATGAAAAAAAAAAGTCTTAGCTGATTTTTACCTTTGCAGGCGATAGGAGAAGCACCATATGCTTGGTGTTCTGAAAGCAAAAGTTATTTTACTTGGCTTTAAAAAAAAAAAAAGTTAGGTTGATGCAGTGTACAGAGGAAGATGAGTGTCTGGGACTCTCTTTTTCAGGAAACCACAAGTCAGATTTCTCTCCTTGAAACCCTAGAGAAACTTCTCCCTCAGTCGGCTCCTTTCTCAGTTTCCTGAATTGCCTCTTTACTGTAGAATCCCAGGGAGTATCCAGCTACAGGAACAGCTTAACAAAACTCACTACTGTCTCCAAAGCTTGGTTTGCAAATGCTCCATGTTCTCTTAGCAGTTGCAGACGGCCACTGCCAACACCAGGTGTGGCTGTTCCATGCCTTCCCACTTCACAGTGGCAGTGCCCTGGCAGCCAGCTTGAACTTAAAGGGTGTCCAGATTTATCTCTAAGTGAGTGTTCTGCTAAGAAAAGAAATGAAAAATAGTCATAAGCTGAAGCAATTCTTCACATTAGTAGGACTCTTCAGGCTGTGAATAATGAAATTTTGTTGCCAATCATTAGAAAAGCTTCCTAAGCTTCATCACATTAATTTAATAGGGACCTCATTTTTAAAGCAGTGTCAGACTGTGTTTGAGCTTCCTTACAGACAGATTCCATAAGATTTGAAAGCTTATTAGGGGCTCCTTGCACTACTGCTAGATAACATGACAGTTATCAACAGCTGTGTGCCATGGAGATAATCCACAAACAGAGCTTTCATGGGTAGTTCTTTGTTTCTACCTTTAGTTTGAGAAGAAATTTAATAGTCAGGAACAATTTTCCATCTTAATGTAATTGGAATAATATCAAGTAAAGTAGCTTTTTGGCTGATAAACAGAGATAAATCTTTGCATCTTTTTCCTGTAGATGAGAGCAGTAGTGTTTCCTGCAATTCCTACTCTCAGGCTGCTCCTCAACAAAGTTTCCAAAAAGTGCCTCTATGCACCTGGAAATTTTGGCCCCTCACTACAAGAAAGACATCGAGGCCCTGGAATGTGTCCAGAGAAGGGCAACAAAACTGATGATGGGTCTGGAGCACAAGTCTTATGAGAAGCAGCTGAGGGAGCTGGGATTGTTTAGTCTGGAGAAGAGGAGGTTCAGGGGAGACCTCATCGCACTCTACAACTTCCTGAAGGGAGGTTGTGAAAAGGGGTCAGCCTCTTCTCCCAGATACCTAATGATAGGACTCCAGGGAATGGCCACAAGTTGCACCAGGGGAGATTTAGATTAGATACCAGGAAAAAAACGTTTTCTCCCAAACAATGGTCAGGCACTGGAATGGCCTGCCCAGGGAGCTGGTGGAGTCACCATCCCTGGTGGTGTTCAAGAAGCGTCTGAACAAGGTGCTATGAGACATGATTTAGCAGCTTAGTGATATTGGTGACAGGAGGACGGTTGGTCTAGATGATCTTGTAGATACTTTCCAACCTTGTGTTTCTGTGATTCTGTGATTAAGCTACAGTGGTACATACAAAACCCTGATAGAAAAAAAACGGGAGAGATGAGGTTTCTGGTTCTTGGAAAATCTGCTGTTCAAGGTTGCATACATGCAGGGAAAAGCAAGTACGAGACCACCTGGCTAAAACACTGCCCATGGAAACAGGATTTTTGTACACTTACTTACACTTGCCCATCAGGAAGGTATTAAAAACAAAACAAAAAAAAAAGAGGTGGTGATGGGCATAGTGAAAACAATGTTGTGCTCCTGAGATGAGAAATTCTGAATATATTTTCACTGATGTGGCTGCATCTCTGCCCATAGAAATGTCATCTTCTTTCCTCTAAAACTTTTGGGGTTACTGATATAATAAGAAAGCAGGAGCAAAAGTAGCTGTGATCATGCCAATCTGTCCAAGGTATAGTGCTCCAGAGGTGAGTCACCTACTTGTACAGGGTCCTATCAGTCTTTCATATCTTGTTTACCATGGCTCATCTGGTTCTTCAGTAGGTGCTCGTCACCTCCATCCGAGGTATGCCCGTTGTGTACGACCCCTTCTGCAAGCTAATGCAGGCAGTATTCAGCAAACTGTGTTTGTAGCCAAGCGTGTGGAGTTTGATCTGCTTTGTGTTTCATTAAAGGTAACTACCCCATAGTTTTTATTATTTCTGTCGGCTTTTTTGCCTTTTAGATGTCTTCCATATGGCTTCAGTTTAGGCCTCCATATAAAAGTTGAAGTGAAAGGGTGTGAGTGTCTTGTCATGCCAAACCCTAGTGCTTTCCCTAGAGTTTCTTATTTTCTAAATAGTCTCCTTCCTCACACAACCTTTCCCAACTGTTGCCTCCACCTCAGAGCAAAAAGCTGATCAACAAGGGGGCGGCTAGCTTTAGCTTTGTGAATCCAACAGATGTTTGATTGAGGACTGATTAATCAAATTATGGGTGAGGAAATGAGATACTGGTTTCTCATGCAGTACTGCCACTGAAGCACATTTCATGGTTTGCATGACTGAAGCAAGCAGGGCTTCACCCCCTCCGGGGTGAAGAGTGGTGATTTCCCTTTCCAACAGACACAAAGATAATGTCTCTGATTTTTTTTTTTTTT
>VZTM01019581.1:8767-57958 GCA_013400555.1 Jacana jacana | reverse complement strand
CAGTCTCTACAGAGTATTAAATTAGACCAATTTTCCTAGTTCAAGCTTCAGTATAGCAGCTGAGTGTTTTAACTTTCATAAATTCAAACAAACTAATATTTAATAATGTTCATGAATATTTTATACCTAACCATTATAAGTTACACAGTAGAAAACACTTGGGCGCAATTGGGTGCAACAAGAAAGTACTTAAGAAACACCCCGTTGTGCCTGTGTGTGAGACAAGCCTCAACTGAGTATCGCTTGTCTTTGATCATGAAATGTCAGACTACTCATGTTCTTTTAATGTAGAGCATGCTGTGTGCCTTTCCCTTTCTGGCTGTACAGGCTGTGTGCATCTACAGACTAAAATCAGGTTGAGTACAATGTGCACTCACACCTAAACCAATCAAACGAATCCTGGCAGGCATCATTTCCTAAACTCTAGTCAAGTGATTTTTGTTTGCACTTGAGATCGGTACCGAGAACCCCTTACTGGACTGAAATTTGGGAAATTTTGTAGGTATGCAGCCAAATGAAAATGTATCTGAGAGCTGCAGTAGCTATAGCAATGTGCTCTTATTAATGCCTTGGTTTTCTAGACAGCCATCATAGTGGTGTTAAAGATCATTATTGCTCTGTGTCTGTGTAGTACCTTTCCTCTAAATTGACCTTACAAGTAATTTCTGAGTTTAACTATTTGATGTACAAGCTGATATGCAGAGATGAGCTATGCTAGAGGTCAAAGGTAGCAGCTGTTCAACAATATACAGGACAAATCTGGTGCAGAAAAAGGAAAAGCATACTGTGGAATCGAATCTTAGCTTAATCTGCAAGGGTGGTTGGTGTTGGCAGGATAGAGTTACGCAGGTCAGAATTTTCTCTGCCGGATACAAAGGTCATGTGAGTTCAGAGAGGAATATACAGGCTCAGTATAGAGTTACAATACCACCTATACAGCTAGGAATACACCGGGGCCCTGGCTTAGTGCTGGCAGGCACGGAGATCATCTCCTCCTGACCTGCTGTCATCACCGCTTCCTATTAGGCGGCATTCTTTTCCCCGTATGAACCTCTTCTAGCTGAGGTGTTCTCTGAAGCTTTTTATTTCAAGTATCTTTTCGTTCCAGCACCGCTTATTTTATGAAATGTAGCAGAATGGTGCCTCACAGCATGGTCCTGTCTATCAGCTAAGAGAATTTGTTTTTCCCCTTCCCAGAATCACAGGGAGGCAGAGGAAAATCCTCTCTGTGGAACCGTTGTTTCATATCTGCCTCCAAACTTTGCTGGTGTCTTGCAGTTTGACTTGCAGAGTTGTCTGGATGACTTGAGTGTAATACTTTAAAAACCGAATGATGAATAACTTATTTCTGCAAGCTTCTGTGTAATGCAGAGTTTACTGATGATTCCTGGCTCCTTACTAAAGCTGGTAATTACTGGTGGTTGATTTGCACCCTCTTGGGAAACTTAACATCTCTGAAAATGACAGTGCAGAAACTGCAGTCTTGATGATTTGCTTGTAATTTTTCAAGTTTTGTAAGCTTTAATGTATGACTGTCAACCAGACTACCAGAGCATTGGTCCTTAAACTATGGTGTGAATGCAAAGGCATGCATCTGTGTATTGGAGTTCTTAACTGTTCAGCTGTTAAGACAAACTCTTCTATTTTAGCTTAAAATAAGGGAGGAGAATGTTGCTGAAATTTACTTACATGGGGGAGTTAAGCTAACTAACAGCCATTGTAATGGATTGTATTGCAAAAAAAAATAATCACAGAATGATATGTGGTTGGAGAGGACCCCTGGAGATCATCTAGTCCAAACATCAGAGAGAGTTATGTGCATTCTTTCATTACTGCCTGCTGTAGTTAGTTTAGGTTTAGAGTTGGTTAATAAAATAGAGTGTGCTCTTCTGGACACAATAGCTGAAAAAGTATAGGAAACGGTTTGTACTGGCTCTGCACTTGCTCACCTGGTAAATGGTTGGATTATTATAATCCAGGCTCTGGGTTTTATAGCTAGCCCGTGCACTAAATTGGCCAATACCAGTGTTCACCAATTACCAAAATTAAGTCTGGGTCACGCATCTCATCTCCTGTTTCTTGTTTGCTTTGAATGAATCAGAAAGTGGGTTAACAGCTGGAATCCCTGCTGAGGCCAGCTTGATCCACTCTGGAGCGGCTCCAGCCAGTGGTCTGATAAAGCTTGATATTGTTTCAACAGGCTCTAGGAGGACCAGAATGATTTCCCTTCATTGTTTAGGGTTTCATTCAAATATTTGCCATGCCAGGAAGAAGGATATTTCACTTCTCTGCTTTTCTCCCTTCGCTGCTGCTAGAAAACTTTTTTTCCTTTTCTTTTCTTAAAGCTAAGCTAGAATGTGGCCAGTGCTTTTGGATTCTGTGGGAATTGTTCTACTTCTTCATCCCCAGGGACTTTGTGCGTTGCAGTTGCAAAAGGTGCATGCTGTAAATAAATAAATAATGCATCAATGTCTGGGAGGCAAAGCACACGTTCTGCTAAGAGAACGGTCTCTGTGGGGGAGGCCGGGGAGAATTTTGGCCTTTTGCTTGGATTTCAGTAGTAAGTAAAGCACCTAAATCCCCTAAAGGATCTGGCCTTGCAGTCTACTATTCTTCAGCAGCTTTTTGATTGTGGCATTCTGTGATTAAAAAAATAGTGATATTGGATTGATGATTTATTTATTTATTTATCTAGGCATTTCAGTGTTCTCAGGGTAATGTCTGCTCTCCAAGGAGAGAATTCTATAATTTTGTGTTGTACATTAACTTAAAAATGAGGTATTATCAGTCAATAAAGCTTTATTCCTGGCATGCATCATCCCTCTGATATGACTACGAAATCACAGAATTGTCATGGTTGGAAAGGACCTCTGAGATCACCAAGTCCAACAATACACAAAACCACAACCCACACCCTACAATCTCAGCTACTAGAGGATGCCCTCAAGTGCCACATCTACATGTTTCTTAAATATCTCTGGAGATGGTGACTCGACCACCTCCCTGGGCAGGCCATTCCAGTGCCTGACCACTCTTTCAGTAAAGTAATTCTTGCTAATATCCAGTCTAAACCTTCCCTGTCACAACTTCATACCATTTCCTCTGATCCTGTCATTATTTACTTGGGAGAAGAGACCAACACCTACTTTTCTACAATCTCCTGAGCTAGCAGAGCTCTACTGAGCCAGGGCTTGTGCTGTTGATGTAGGCATGCATCCTCTGGGCAGCAGCTCCACTGGCTGCAGAGATGAGCCTCTGGTGCATCCCTCTTCCTTGCCCATCTGCTGCCATTGCTGTCCCCTTTCCTCTCTCAGCTCCCAGGATCATATTCCCCAGCATTCAACAATCAAGTTTAGCAAAGTGTTATGGTGGGCTGAGACCAATGGGATAAGGTTCAATAAGGTCAAGTGTGAGGTCCTGCACTTGAGACACAAGAACCTCATGCAGCGCTAGAGGCTTGGGGAAGAGTGGCTGGAGAGCTGCCTGGCAGAAAAGAACCTGGGGGTGTTGGTCAACTGTCAGCTGAACATGAGCCAGCAGTGTGCCGAGGTGGCCAAGAAGGCCAACAGCATCCTGGCCTGCATCAGGAACAGCATGGTGAGTAGGACTCAGGAGGTGATTCTCCCACTGTAATTGGTACTAGTGAGGCCCCAGCTCAAGTCCTGTGTCCAGTTTTGGGCCCCTCACCACAAAAAAGGCAGGTGCTGGAGTGGGTCCAGAGAAGGGCAGCAAAGCTGGCGAGGGGTCTGGAGAGTAAAACTTATGAGGAGAGGCTGAGGGAGCTGGGGTTGTTCAGCCTGGAGAAGAGGAGGCTGAAGGGAGACCTTTTCACTCTCTACAACTCCCTGAAAGGAGGGTGTAGACAGGTGGGGGTTGGTCTCTCTCCCAAGTCACAGGTGATAGAACAAGAGGAAATGGCCTCGAGTTCTGCCAGGGGAGGTTCAGATTGGATATCAGGAAAAATTTTTACATGGAAAGGGTTATCAAACATTAGAATGGGCTGCTCAGGGAAGTGGTTGAGGCACCATCTCTGGAGGCATTTTAAAGACAGGTTGCCATTGTGGTCAGGGACCTGGTTTAGTGATTTATTTTTTTTTTTTCCTTTGGTCAGATCCAGTTTGATAGTCAGACTAGATGATCTCAAAGGTCCCTTCCAACTTAAACGATTCTATGATTTTAATTGTTCGATCTAATCCACCTCCCTGTGCATGGGATAGGTGAAGAGTGCACCCATGTGAGCTGCTGTGCTAGCAGCTGGCATGGGGAGCTGTACGAGGGGGGTTATCCTCCCTCCCCATTGAGCATACAGCTCTCTTGGACCATTTCTACATTGTGATTCACAGCTGGCTTGTGATTTCTGCCTGGCTTGTGCCCCTGAGCCAGGCTTGTTCTAGTGCTAGGCTGTAGTATGGGCTTTACTGCTGTTATCAGGCTGATAGGGAAATGTAAGGAACAGCCACAGAGCTGTTTGTAACAGAATTACAACAGAGCAGATGGACCCGTGGCAAAGAGTCTAGCCAACTGCCAGGTGTGATGGAAGAGGACTTATTACTGGGAATGAGAGATATGCACTCTTGTTCAGCATAATTTCCTGCCCCAGTGGGCCACCAGACTCAAAGGAGCTGTGACCTGAAGTGTTGGGGTGAGGGGTGGGCTCTGGTGACTTACTCCCACATATAGCTATTGTGCTGGTGCTTGTGGGGAGGAAGGCAAGTTGATCCATGTGTGACTTGAAATGCAGAGCAGTATTTTTGCAGCTGTATGTGTACACCTGTCCTAACTGGCTGTCTCCTATGAATAGACTTTCATTCTTGGTCCAGGGGATCCATTGTGCTGTCTGGGAGTAACTACTGTGTCAGTGTTTGTCGGCATGATAAAATTACCGTTGTGATTAAAGCAGCACGTGCTATACTTTGGCTGGTCGTGTGTCCCATAAGAACAGCATGGCTTTAGCACATGCTAGGAACTAGAAAAGAAGACCTCTGTTCCTGGATAAAAAATTCATTTGCCCGTGGTAAAGCTTATACTGTCAGTCTTCAGTGTCCTCTTCAGTGCTTGGCATGTTACTGGGAGCAGCCCATGGAAATAGTCATCATCAGTCTGTAGGACAGGCATGTACATGCTGTATCCCAATTTAGGATGTTGTGGTCTGGATGGATGGAAAAACTAGATGAGTAAAAAAACCTGGATGGTTGGGCTTGGAGGGCAGTGGTTAATCAGTTCTATTATACTTAGAAGCTGGTAACAAACGGAACATCATGGGGGTCTATCACAGGACCGTACCTATTTACTAACTTTATCAGTAACCCGAAGCTGATAAGAGTGCACTCTCATCAAGTGTGGAGATGACACCAAACCGAGGAGGACCAGTTGGGCGCTTGAGGGCAGGGTGGCTGCCTAAAGGGACACAGATGGACTAGAGAAATAAGCCAATGGCTGTATGAAATCAAAATTGGACAAATGTGAAGTCCAGCCCCTGGGAAGGAAGAACCCACTGCATGCAGCAGCTGGGGAGCAGCTCTGCTCTACAAGGGAGATGGGGACCCTGATGGTCTTGTTGGCAGTGAGCTGAATGTGAGCCTGCAGTGTGGCCCTGCACAACAGCATTCGGGGCAACAGTTACGGGAACGCAGCCAGTAGGTTAAGGGGAGAGATTATCACCCTCTCCTCAGCCCTGGGGACCGCACATCTGGATACTGAGTCTAGTTTTCCAACCAAACTTTGCCCATCGTGTCCCATCACTCTTGTTGCTAATACTGGCAAGTAGTGAGAGGAGATGTCAGGAGTTGGAACAAGACTATTGCCACAGCTTTTGTGGAAAGTGACTGGTATCACTACCAAGTAGACCCAATAATGAAGTGACCCTGAGACAAAGATCTGGTACCTTACCAGCAGTCTCACCTGCTCTTCCTTGCATCCTGCTTAGGCTGCTAATGGTGTCAACTCGTGTCTAACACATTTTTGTTGTAAAAACCCTTTTAAGACTTGACTGTCATGTAGTTTGGAGTAATTTGTGTTAGGCTTATCTCATCATTCAAGGTGAAATTTAAACAAACTGTTAATTAAGCTATTGTATCAGCAGGTCTGGAGATGATCAAAGAGAGAAATATGCTTCTGAGAGCTGTTTGGTTAGTTCTGTGGCTCAGTCTGTGAAAGCAAACATACACTGCCCAGTGCAAACATGGCACAAAGGAGTTGCAGATTTTTTACAGACTTTGCTCTATGGACTTTTACCCAGACCTCCTGGGGACCCTGACTTTGTATTGGACCATAGGGATGTATATAACAGGAACTGGAATATATGAATAGAGGAGAATGGTGGTAGTAAGGTATGACATCCTGGGATTGCTTTCTGCTTTCGTTATGACGGGCAAATCAGTTTTGCAATGACTGCTCAGCTTTAGAAACCCAAGGGGACTTTAACTGAAAGCCTCAAAGTCACGTAGCTTGTAGAAAACAACAAATTTGTACCATACATACCAGTGATTTAGTTTAATTCAAGTATTTTTTTCCCTCTCCTCCTTTTGTGTATATATTGTGAAATATGAAGGGTACTTATTTCCAGTTTGGAATTTAACACTGGCTCACTCAGTGAAAGAAGCTTGTGTGAAGATACCTTCTGGTGGTGTCTGCTGTAGGGTTTGGATTGATTATCTGAAAAATGCTAAGCCAAACTGGTGGTGGGAGGATGTTTAGCAAAAAAACCCAAAAAAAACCCAAAACACCTGAAGGTGGATGTCTCATAGAATTATTGATTTAGCTTTTCCCCACAATTTTATCTTTCTTTCAGGCTATGGTTGCTTGCTATCCTGGAAATGGAACTGGGTATGTTCGTCATGTGGACAATCCAAATGGCGATGGGCGCTGCATCACCTGTATTTATTACTTGAATAAGAACTGGGACTCCAAGGTGAGTAAGACGTGGGATTGAGGCGGAACATGAAGGAAAAGCTGCTTAAGAAACAGAGCTTTGGAGCTGTCAGTTGCTTCTGTGAACTCTGGTGAACTTTTGAACAGCTGGTCCATTTTTCATCTCTACATTTATTTTCTTCATGTTTATGGCAACCCTTTGGAAGTAAGAATCTGAACTGTTTCCTTGTTCTCTCTTCCATCCCACACACATACTGTTTTGTTGCTGTAGAATAAAGCTTCTAAGCGCTGGGCTGCTGGCTCTTGCACTTTGTTTAGAGGAAAGAGAAACGAAGCACTAGAAAGAAAAACATAATCTGCTAACGAAGAAGTAGATTCTGGGAGCAGAGTAAAATGACAGCCCAAATTTGGGACTCTAGTGTTCTTAATACTGTTCCTTCAGGCTTATCTACAGAAGATCTTTAGACAGTTTCCTTTGGGGTTTTCTTACTTAGGAAGTGATGGGACTTAATAAGTGGAATAAGCACATGGCTTGGTTTGTCTTCTCCATTTTTGACTTCACCAGTGGGTCTCTTGCCAGGATGGTGCTCTTGTTTCTTCTGCCTGTGTTACTATAACGCATTAAAGTCAGCCTTGAATTTACCATACCTTTAGGTTAGAAATAAAGTAAGTGTTTGTAAAATTGCGGGTCTGTTTACCTTTCTGTTGTCATAATGTGGCACAAACCATTCACTTGAATAATCTGTTGAAAATTGCCCAGTATTTTTTGTCTCTCTAACTTGTCTTGGTCACTTCAGGTGGATGCTCTTTAGGCACATGTAAGTACTATGTGCACCCAAAAGCAAGTTCAGATTCAGAGGCAATGCATGGTTGGAGGAAAACACATTCCTTTATGGAGAGTATGGCAGTGAGATATCTCAATATAATAAAATGAAGGAGGAGATGTGGGAGGAAATGCAAAAATCCCATTTATTTTATGCACTGCTCTCTTATTCTGATAGTGAGGAAGCACCAAAGTGGACACTAAGAAAGCTAACTGAAATTCAGGAAACTGGTGGAGATTATTACGTGAGTGTGATCATAATTTTAAGCAAATGTTAGCTGGAGGAGGTGCAATATAACCATGCTGGCTCTCAAAAGCATACACATTTTAAACCTGACCTGTTAGTTTCTTACTGAGGATTGCGTGCCACATGGAAGTACTAAGTCAGGTCAGGACTGGCTTTACAGCATCTGCTCTGCACTCTGTGGTGCAGCATAAAAGCCTCCAATGATCCCTCTAACAGCAGCAGGGAGAAGGCAGAGTTCATCTGTGTCCCTTCTACAGTGCATGCAGATCACCAGGTATTTTTTTACCTGAAATTTGTGGCACATGGAAAGAGAAAAATGATGTGGTAGAGAAACCCAGGGTATGTCATAAGTAGGGGAAAGACTGGCTGGAAGAGAAAATACATTTATGAGAAGTTTATTACAAATCCCACAATCAAACAGATGTTACTCTTTCCCAGGGCGTAAAAGTTAACTCCTACGTGTTCAGATGCAGGCTCTGAAATACCCCAAGCATTATCTAGCAATTACTGTGAGGAGAGTCTGATCGCAGACTGGTCCAGTGGAGCTCCCCTTACTTGCCTTGTCATACTCACTGGTTCTAGAGATGTGACTGGGAGCTGAGAAACTTCCCAGTGTCTGTCACAGGGCTAGTGTTGTCTTTAACTTGGTTCCTTTACTTTTGCCTGATGTTTATGCTGAAACATGACAAACTGTTTGCAAAAATCAAGGTGGCCAAGAGATTCAGTGTATGGTTTTCCAGTGTTGTCATGTAGCTGTCTTGGTTATCATTAGATGTTTATTGCCTATTTGTTGGGTGCTGAGGAGAGAGAAATAAGTCATCATTTGCATGAATGTGTGGGTGTTTATATGTGTGAAAGAACAACCTTTCCTTTTTTTTCAGCTGCATGGTGGAATTCTTCGGATATTCCCAGAAGGAAAGTCTTATGTAGCAGATGTTGAGCCAATTTTTGACCGATTACTGTTTTTTTGGTCAGATCGAAGGAATCCACATGAAGTCCAGCCTTCTTATGCAACCAGGTAAGTAGCATATTTGGTATTGATACATGGCCAGGAAAAAGCAAAGCATCCCTTCTAACAGTATTTGTATGTAAAATTACGGCCATTGTGTATTTGTTTAAATGCACATGTGCATAAAAAATAGATGGTTGGATTTTGAATGGATTTTATCTTTTTGAGTCACTGGGATTCTTTCATCAAATGAGGAAGGGCAAGCTTGACTGATAAGATTCCTTGTGTGGTACAAAAAAAAACCCTTTTACTATTGACAGGAGAGATCATCCAAACCAGGCATAGCTATTTAGCTGGGAGATGCTGGGTTATACTTTTGCCCTCATAACACTGTAGGGATTCTTGGGGCTACCATCTGTCAACAGGCTACGAAAAGCTGATATGATGCAGGGCAACCCCCAAGCTGCCTGTGGGCATCCCAGAACAGAAAAACATGCAAAGGTCTGTAAGCTACTTTTGCCCTCTGCCACGGGCTGTGCACTCTTTTGTGCCTCCAAACAGAAATTCTCACCTATATTTCTATCTGATTTGATAAAATACACATTTAAATTGCCGTATTTGTGTATAAAGATAGAATCATATGTTGCATTTTACATTCTATCTTTTTATGTACTAGTCCAATTTTGTTGTTTGCTTTCTTCATGAGCATAAAACCTGAGGGCTCTGTTATAATAGTTGAAATAAACTCAAGTTTTTCATTCTTTTATAGATATGCCATGACTGTGTGGTATTTTGATGCCGAAGAAAGAGCAGAAGCCAAAAAAAAGTTCAGGAACTTAACTGGTATGATTCTAAGTATTCACTAGAAAGAACTTAATGCATTTAGATATTTCCAAAGTCAGAGACAGACTGGGAATAACTCTGTAGCTAGGTGCTTATGCCACTAATATTTAGAAAGCTCTTTTGTCTCCAATCACTAGTCAATTATTTTATACAAAGTGAAGAAGTTGTGGCAGAAGATTTAGGCCTGGCATCAGTATTCCTGATGAAGCATGATGGGGGACATGGGAGAGGTGGTTTTTGATTTCTCTCCTAAATGGCTGCTGAGATTTTGTCCCACCCCATGCGACTGCTCTAGTCACTTGAAGTTTCTAAGCTCTTCTTTTGTTATTTGGAAAGTATATTTTTTTTCTTCTCCAAACTTTGCTTTGCATGAAGTCATGCGACAGTTTCATAATCATGTTCTCTAAATGTTCTAGCTGAATAGGACCTGTCTTCTATGTTAATAAAAGGGCAGTTGGGGCCTGCAGTAATGCATAAAGGATTTATCTTTAGTTTACAAATAATATGTAAGTAGGGATATTCATTATGACCTTGGAACGTATAGATCATGAGTTGGAAAGAAACTAAATTTAGAAATATATGTAAGTACATCTTTTGCCAGGCAGTTGCTAGAGTAGCTGTGATCATGGTGCACTTCAAGAGCTACGTACATTCATCTGGGTCTCACGGATAGCTTAGCCCAGAGACACTTCTGCAGAAGCCCAGGAAGAGGTGACCCCAGCTTTCCTAACAGCAGCCACACCTCCTACTACTCTAGTAATGGCATGTGTGTGATGGACTGAGTTGTCCAGGTGTGCTCCAACACCCTACCTGCACCCATGCTCAAAGATCTGCTGTTTGGAGCAATTTAAGATCTGGACTTCAGAGACTACCTTCAGGCAGTTCCTCAAAATATGTTGTGGGGTGTGTTTGCCTTCAGCTGGAGACCAGCAAAGTTGTAATTAGGCAAATGCTTTTCAGAACACACTATTGTCATCTACATAACTACTATTCAATGGAAATACTCTCTCCGTTAAAGGGGAACATGAGCAAGGGGCTAAGAGTAGAGAGAAGGGATCACAGATCTGAAAGGCTTTGGGGCTGCTTAAATATTGCATGAGTTGTCTTCAGTTTCAAATGGGCAAATGTACAAAACATACAAAACCTTGGTATGACTATCTCATTAACATGCTGTGAATTCAGACAGCGTTTTGGTCCCTGTAGTGAATTCACGTGTAGAAAGTGTGGTCCATTGAAAACAAACCAACTTGATTCCAAGTTTTCAGATGAATGCTGCCAGAACCCTCTGGTTTAACTCTCGTCTCTTTTCATCTTTTCCATGTAGATGCAAGGAAGAGAGAAGCACCTCTTAATGAAGACTAATCAACTGTTCCTGAACATTTTGTGAGGAAATAAGATCCCAAAGATGACTTCCATTTCCAGCAAACGGGCAAATTCTTGTTATGCACAAGAACGCACTGGTGGTGTCTAGCATGTGCATCTTATATTAACGGTACTTAAGGCAGCCTCCTGTCGTGCCTGCATCTGGCAGAAGAAACACTTGTTTTCTGTTTGCCTCTTGCTGGAAAAAGTAACCAGGGTTTAAAAAAAAGAAAAAAAAAAAAAAAAAGAAAAAAAAGAGTATCACTAAGCCTAGTGGTAGTGGCTCAACCAACTGGCTTTTGATCACTCTCGTAACCAAGATAACGATCATTGGAACTAGTGGTAAAAAACTGAGTCTTATTTGCACTTTATAGGGGGAGAAATAATCTAGCTCAATGGGAAGGAGCTTTACAAGTTTAAAATATGTGGCAGACTGCTAATGAGCAAGGAGTGATATTGGAAATGTGAAACTGAACTGGATTTTTGTAGATTGTCATCTTACGGTCTGTCCCACGTGGGCCTGTTGATGTACTGTTCATCACTTTGCTGTGCAGAGCATTGGCTCAGCTCTTTGATAGTATGACCTTCCAAACAGGGTGGGTGGGTGGTTTGGGTTTTTTTTGGTTTTTTTGGTCTACACAGTCATCACATTTCCTGGATTTTGTTTGCTTTTCAAGAATCAAGTTTTAGCTGTGCAGTTACGTGCTGCCCTTTCTGTCCCAGGACTGAGGGGGAAGTAGTTATGCATCTGTCCACAAATTTGTAACACCATTTCCCTTCTGTTCTGAGCAGGATGGGTTATATGTTTTCATGGTTTGGTAAAGCAGCCGTTTTCTCCCAAAAGTCTCATAAACTTTGAAGGCTGATGGCACCCAATGCATTGGCACTAAAGGCCTGTGATATGTAGAGTTAAGTGTTCTGTTCATGACTTTTCCATCTACTGTTTTGTATGACAGATGTATTAAAGGAAAAGATATGTGGCAGTGTATGATAAGTAGTGGGTTACTTGATTTCTATGCTGCTTATCCTTAGTTAACACACTTGTTTAACTTTGCATGCGTATGTAATTTGGATGAAACAGCGATTCGGTTTCAATTGATCTGTTACGCCAGGTAACTGCTGCTGTTGTGCCCAAGCTGTGACATTGGGGTTGTTCAAATGGCAAAGCATGGGTTTCTTTGTTCTCCATTATTTTTTTACAACTTACTAGACTCAATGTGTAAGTGGTGAGCTATCTCCAATCTGCCTAAGCTTCTACAACCAGCACTTACTATGCAGTTCAGAATAGCTCTTAATGAAGCTGGGAGCTGGCGCTGGGTGTTTTTATCACTCAGACTGATTGTTCTCAACCTAATACACTCACTTGCATTCAGTTTTATCTGATGCTGTCAGTGTGTCTGTCAGACCCTACAAAAAACTACAAAATGTTCCAAACAGGTGTCCTTCTCCAGTGTCCCATGTTTTCCTGTAGCACCTGGCCTCATTGGTGAAGGTGGTCTGTCTGAGTCACCGCCCCCCGCACCAGTTCACCACTCTGTGCTAGTGGTGGATCTGCGGGCCAGCTCCCTTGAGCTGGGGAATGAGAAGGTAGGGTGCGATGGCCACTATTAAACACCGGTGACAGACGGGTAATAGCTGCATAGGACAGAAAAAAGTTAACTTTCATGGCATTAAAAAATGGTAATAGAGTATTTTTTTTTTTTCAGTAGTTCTGTCTAAAAAAAAAAAAGGCAAAGCTGGGCATCCTTCAGCCTGTCCTTGAATTCTGAATGTAAATACAGTACTGCTAAGAAACCCCTCATTCTCTCTGGTTTCTCCCAGAGATCCAGCTATGGTCTTATGGACTGGACTTTGTTCAGTCTGACCACTGTGCACCTTAAGAGAGGAATATGAGGGAAAGTGTGACAAATATTCTTATAAATCAAAACTAGAAAAAGACAAATAATCTGATAAATGTCCTTTAAAGTTAGGAAAAACATTATTCCACTACAGTTGTTTCTAAGTAGCACAACATAGACTTGAAGGAAACTTACTGGAGAATAACTTGAAATTCTCATTCTGCAATGTTCTTGTGGGAGGAGGAGGAGGAGGTAGGGCTTTTCCCTGACAGTGAGAGGTAACCCTCTGAAAGATGGTGGGTGTTAAAAAAGGAGGGGCACGGGATTATTGTGGGTCAAGGAAGGAGCCCAACCTGTTGCATTGCTATGCAAAGTTGATAATGGCAAGTAAATTTGAAACTCCTACATGATTTTTAAGAGGGCAAAGATGGCAAGAACAGCAGAGCAAGTCTTGCTTTGCCTTTAGAAACTGTAACCTAAAAAAAATGCACTAGAAAGAGATCTTAGTAGACATCTCACTGGAGCCTAGAACAGTGAAAAAATGATGGGGGGAGTGGAGGGCGGAAAAGGCTTTGTATAGAGGTTGAAAAAGAAAGGTACTTCATTTACCGCTATTGCTACCACCAGGTTTCAGCAGTGGTCAGCAACACGTGCGGTGGATGGAACGTGGAGCGGTATAGATGCATTTATTGTAAATAAACTACACATTTTCATTTTTAGCCAATATCTTCCTGATCTATATAAGAGGAGAGAGCAATTACTCCATGGCAGAGAGCATTATCTTTTTCTTTATTAACGCATAATTAACTGGGGAAAAAAAAGAAAAAAGTTGAGGGGACAAGATTTTGAGACTAATTCCTTAGCCTATTCCAGACTTCTACCTGGTTTCCAGATCAATGAGATGATCCCCTTGACTGGGGGTGTGGGTGTGGTGCTGGTCGTGTAGGAATCCACAGGCTTAATGTTTTCTACACAGATTTCTCTTGCATGTCTCTGGAATTGTTGCAAACTGCTCTGCAAGAATGAAATTGTCTGAAGAATTGTGGGGGAAGCAGGCTGCTGCAGAAGGGGTGGCATTTCAAGGAAACTCTTTCCTTGTGTTTTGTCTTTGTGGCAAACTGAAAAATCTGAGGCTAAACAGCATTTGTCACCCAGTTGTGAAAACGAGTGTTTTCTCTAAGGCATTTATTTTTCAGTCCTCCAAAAAGTTTTACTGGGTCTTTTCAATCTTTAGATAATGTGCCTTCATCTTTCATATCTGTGACGATGTTATGTGCTACATGTGTGTCATAGAAGTTTTTCATCGGTCTTTAAGAGATACTGTTGCCTTTCCAAATGCAATTGCATTGGAAAAATATGCAGAGCCACCAAGCCACAATTTGACAGGTGAATTTTGTTCAGAGAGAAAAAAGGCCAGGTGACAGTACTGAAAATCAAGAGACTATTTTTATTCTTAAACCTGTAACCGCTGGCCTTTTGAGCAAAGTAGCCTCTGATAAATCTTATTTTCACTAGATTACTTCTGGTTCTGTGAGGAATGGCCTATGCAAAGTAGTGTCTAAAAAGATCCACTCTCCTCTCTTTAAACAGTTTTAGTCCTTTCCTATTGCATTTTTTAAAATGTTGGAAAATATATGTATTTGTTGTTGTTGCAAAATAGCTGGCTCTAACACCACTTGCATTTAGAAGAAAATCTGTCTATTTGCAGGCAAATAACTGGTTCTACTTTGTGCTGTACTCCCAGCAGATATCTGAGAGTGAGTTATGACTACATCTTCTCTTGTCAGGTTGTATGCTGGTCAACAAGCTGGCACTTTGCATCTGATCGATATAGACAATCTTAGTAGTATTTTACCATACATCACACTTTGTGTTCCTGTTACTATTTAAAAAAAAATAAATAAAATAAACGTGGCAGGAGTCAATAAACACTGGGTCATGTTAAACATTGTCCTGTGCAATCTCTTCGGTCTTGTGTCTTACCGTGACCAGGGTTAGGGCAAGGTGGGTGCAGTGCCACACAGCTGGGTGAAGGATGGTACCACACAGAGGTGACACCACAAAGAGGTGACACTGTAATCCATGGCCTCTTCTGTCAGGGGGAGCTCTGTTCGTTGCCATCAGCTTGGCACGTTTCCTTGGTCACTTCCTGCTATTTTGAAGTTATTTACCTTGTTAGTGACCCTCTTCTTGAAATGCCTATGTGTTTTCACACTCCTGCTGAACCAGATAACATTCTCACCATTCAATTGTCATCTGATAAGTTTTATTTTTAACAGTGTTCACATCCTCTCCCTGCTACTTTCCAGCCCGAGTCCCACAGTTTTCTCCTGCAGTTTTCCCCACTTCTACTAACATTGCAGTTGAATGAAAGCCAGGATATTTTCAATCGGCTGTTAGAGAGCTGTGAACCCTTTTTAATTTTTTTGCAATATTATGAATAGTGGGAATTTTCCTCTCCATCTCCCTTCTCACCATCCCTGTGTAAAAGACACGGTTGTGGAGGGCTTGGATTTGACTTTTTTGTTTGTTTGTTTTGCTAAAGAGGAGAGAGAATTTAATATAATTTGCCACTTTAAGCATTTCTTTTATACTGTGGCATGCTTAGAGCTCATGGAGAAGACCTTGGGAAAACAGAAGGGTTTCTCTTCTGAGCAAGTAAAGGTTTATAGGGACAGTTTGAGGAGAAGCTGGCCATTGGCCATCCAGTTGCCAAGGACTTGTCTTTTCTCTGAACTCTGATTAAACTTTCTTTAAGCAAATATACTTGCAGTAATTGTTATTTTATAGCTATTTAGGGGTCTCTTTCCTCCCCCACCTACCCAAAGGGATATGGCTAAATATACTTGTACTGACAATTCCCATGACTCTTGAGAATTGCATCTGAAAGCAGAGGTTGCTACTTTGCATGACAGGGGAAGAGAAGTTAGTAAAAATTGATTCCCCTTTCCCACATAATTTTGTCTCTGGAGTACTTCCACTTTAGATACTTGGTAAAACCTATCCTCTTTCACAAAGCATAGATACATTACATATATATATATTTTTATCTGTTTTGTGGAAAGGGGATAATTTCATCTGCATGTGTGCTTACTTTAAACAATGCTGGAGATGCTAAATAAACTGCACTAGGCCAACCGCAGTCAAAAGCAATTCTTACGTGGTGGCAAACCCAGTTAGTGCCAGTGTTTAGGTCTGCTCCTTTGCTGGACACCCAGAGTGATAAATCTTCCAGCTTGAGTAGAAAGAGGAGGCAGTTTGTGGTCTCTAGTATTAGCCAGCGCCCTGGAGGCTGATTGAGCAGGAGGGGAGTTAAGAGTGTGGCTGCCAAGTCCTAAGGTTTTGGGAAAGCGTTAATCTGGCTGCCTCTGTATAGTCTCCCCTATGGTTAGGCTTAACCATATGCCATGGAGGTTAGAAGTATGGAAAGAGAGACCCTGTAGTCCAGGATAACAGAGGTCTGAAGATCAGTTGTGAATATGGGCAACTGTTTCTGTGTTCCTTTAATTTTGACATTTTCTCATTTTGTAGCTATGAAGTGTCGTGTGCTAAAACACCTCAGAGTAGCAAAATCAGAATGAATGTTTAAACTAGAGCACTTAAGGGGAAAGAGATCTCCAAACAGTAAAGCTGGTGCATTTAAACAGAAGGGTTTGTGTCCCTTTTTTTCTCAACTGTGTCAAGTCTGATTAATAAAAAAATACTATCTCCCCTTACAAGCTCTGGCTCTCTGATGCAGCTGTTCCTGTTTAGTAACTTCCAGAACTATGGGCTTAGAGCATTTTCATGGTCCCTGATGTCCCATGAGCTATGAAGCATTGCTGCTGCATGATCTTTAAAACACAATAATGCTGTATGCAGTACAGAAGATTTCTCAACTGATAAACCATCATCCAGTATAGTGAAGAAGAAGAGGCTGTACTGCTCAGAAGAGGTGGGAAACTATTTGAAGCCCCCTTTGCCCTTCAGAGCTGGTGGTGCTATGGTTATGTTTATAGAATCACAGAATCGTATGGGTTGGAAGAGACCTTTGGGATCATCAAGTCCATCCATCAGCCCTACTCTACAAGTTCTCCCCTACACCATATCCCTCAACACCACATCCAACCTACTCTTAAACACAGTCAGGGCTGGTGACTTCACCACCTCCCTGGGCAGCCCATTCCACTGACTGACTATTCTTTCTGTGAAGAATTTTTTCCTAATGTCCAGCCTAACCCTACCCTGCTGCAGCTTGCAGCCATTCCCTCTCCTCCTATCGCTTATTGCCCGTGAGAAGAGACCAGCACCAACCTCTCTACAGTGCCCTTTTAAGCAGTTGTAGAGAGTGAAGAGGTCTCCCCTTGGCCTTCTCTTCCTCAAACTAAATCCCAACTCCCTCAATTGATCCTCATAAGACTTATTCTTGAGGCCTCTCACCAGTTTTGTAGCCCTCCTCTGTACTCGCTCCAGCACCTCGATATCTCTCTTGTGCTGAGGTGCCCAGAACTGGTCACAATGCTCAAGGTGTGGCCTCACCAGTGCTGAGTACAGGGGGACAATCACCTCCCTACTTCTGCTGGTCACACTATTCTTTATGCAAGCCAGGATGCCATTGGCCTTCTTGGCCACCTGGGCACACTGCTGGCTCATGTTCAGCCTCCTGTCGACCAGCACCCCCAGGTCCTTTTCTGCCAGGCAGCTCTCCAGCCACACTTCCCCAAGCCTGTAGCGATGCATGGGGTTGTTGTGACCCAAGTGCAGGACCTGGCACTTGGCCTTGTTGAAGGCCATGCCATTAACATTGGCCCATCTATCCAGTCTATCCAAGTCCCTCTGTAGAGCATCCCTGCCCTCAACCAGATCAACACTCAAATCTGTTAGCAGGACATATGACAGCAATAGGTGAGAGCAGACCTGGGCTAACACAAGAATTAACTACGTGGCAGTGGTGGGGGCTCCAGAGTGTGATGGACAGGTTTACCCAGCACCCTGGGAACACTGGCACTTGACTGCCATCTGCCAGTGAGTGCCATGACCGGTCACATCATCCTGCCAGTGCGAGGAGCCCAGGGATCAGCTGGGGAAGTCTGATGCAGAAAGCTGGGAGTGAGTGACCAAGTGTTTATGCATTTAGCTTTTACATGGAGCTATGAACAACCTTTGCAGGCTTTGGCTTTACTCCGGTAGAGGGGATTGCATTCACAGCTCCTAGCAGGATGCTGGGCAGAAGTCAGTGGATCCATTCTCCATCCAGGCTTTTCTTTCAGACCAGAGCATTACAAAGGTTGATGTGAGAGCTGGGTGAAGGATAAACCAGCAATAAAAACCCTGCCCTGGTAAGTAACAAATCTCAATTTTGGAGCAGCATCTGTTTTTAACTGCAGACTGAGCTGGAAGTGCCAAAGTGGGGCATTTCACCCATCTTCAGTGTTAGTGGTGGCCTAGCTGAGGTGATTGCATGCCTAGGCTGCTGATGCAGCATTCAGAAATGCCCATCTCTTAGGTGTGGGTGTTAGGGAAGGAACTGCTCTGGGAACTGAGGGTGCAGCTTGTGGGTGCTGGAACACCCAGTACTGTAATGGCCCCATCTTGTGAGTGCTTAGGGATTCAGATTCCTCCAGTGCATGGAAGCAGTGAAAAAAAAAAAAAAAAAGTTATTAAACCCCCCCTAAAATTTAGGGTGGTGGGGCATACAGGAACTGGGCTGTTGCCCCTTCCATATCAGCTGTTGTAACTGGAGCCAGAAGGAGCGGGATCTCGTTCTCCCTTCACACAGGAAGGTCATTCACACATAGAATCATAGAATGGTCCAGGCTGGAAGGGACCTGTAGGGTCATCTAGTTTGATCTCCCTGTGGTCTGCAGGGACATTCCCAACTAGACCAGGTTGCTCAGGTCCTTGTTGAGCCTCACCTTGAATGGCTCCAAGGAAGGGGCCTCAACCACCTTCCTGGGCAACCTGTTCCAGTGGTCCATCACCCTCATAATAAGGAACCAATTCCTAATATCGAACCTCCTGTCTCCCAGGAGAGTGCTCAAACGCCTTGCTTGGCTGCAAGCACAGACACAACCCATACCTGGCCCCGTGGGGTGCTGATAGCATCACTGGTGCAGTGAGATTTACAGAAGCCTGGGTGAGACAAAAGACTCCTTAGGGGATCTGTCAAGACAGACTTGCCACCCCTCAGGATGAACCACATGGCCACTCAGTCCCTACTGGCCGCCCTGTCTATAGCTCATGTCCCACCTTCTTATGACAAATGGCTTTTTGCAAAATTTTAACTTCCTTTCTGTAGAGCAAGGCTATCCCCACTGCTCTGACACCAGCACTGTGGCTGCTGCCCTGGGTGTGACAGCTGTAGTGATGAACTCTGCATTGACGGCAGAGTAAAGCTGCTTTGAATCAGAATGGTTAGAGTTGGAAGGGACCTTAAAGATCATTGAGTTCCAAGCTCCCTGTCCTGGGCAGGGAAACCTCCCTCTAGACCAGGTTGCTCAAAGCCTGGTCTTGAGGGCTAGCTGCGTCCCTTCTTTGGGCTGTGTCGTCCCTTCCCTGGCAGAGGAAATGGAGCTATTAAAGTTTATGAAAGATGACATTACTGTCACTGTTCCCGCTCGCTTCCTCTGACACCGATACAAGACTCCAGGTACATCTCTGTGGCACTGTAACACAGGCTCAGCAGCTGCTGCCTGTGGGAAGTGGGAGGATAAAAGCAGCTGGGACTCTGCTGGTCTCGGCAGGCATGTGTGTGTGTGTCTCTGTGTGTACAAATGTGTGGGTTTTTTCCCCAGGCAGCCAGAGGGAAGCCTGATTTCCAGGGGGAATTAATCTGAGACAACTGAAAGTCGCTCCTCCACTACCAGCTAATGTTGGTAATATAAACCGGTTCTTTTCCCTAAAAGGACTGCAAAATGAAGCCATGTAGCACATCTTTTGAAAGTGGCATAATTTAGACAGCAGTAATTTTACCATCAAGCTTTTGTTATGGCTGGGCTAACCTCTCAGTCTTTTTCCCCTGCTAGTGCTACTGAAGAAAAGATATGTTGCATTTTCCAGTGTACAGAAGGGACTCATTCCCTTTGCCAGGACTGACATGGGAATGGATCTATAGTTAAAATATTTACTGTTCCTGAAAGGTGCGTCTTTGAAGTTGTCTTTTTTTTTTTTTTTTTCTTTTTCCCTTTCTCTTAAGTAAACTGAAGGAGAGGCAGTTAGAAAAACATAGAAATATAGCATCTGCTCATAGTATAACTAAAATTTACTACCGCAGTTCTCACAAGAGAGCAAGTTTAGGCTGGTCTGCAGCACTGTAGTAAAACCACGGCAGCTCCCAGCTCTCCTGCCCAGTCCTCTGCCAGCTGTTTTGCAACATGGCATTGCTGTGTGTCTGTCAGGAGAATGCAAAGTGGGGAATAAAATCGGTGCTATTGCTGTTATCCCACTGCTGTCGTCTCTGGATTTGTTTAACTCAGCTGCATCTCGTCTTTCAAATGCCTCCATGGGGCAAAGCTCAGACCTGGGCAGTTTTACAGAGGCTGCCTATGATGCACTTGATAGTTCTGAAAAAATCCGTCTCCAAAATGGAATTCCCAAAGAAGTTGTCTTTTTCAGCTGAGACTCAAGGCTGAGACTCTGCCCACCCAGCTGTCACCACCTACCCCTCATCGCTGGCCGCCAAGCTGTTGGGTATGAGCCCCTGGGAGGTGAATGCTCAGGGATGAGGTTCAGCAGCCTCAGGCAGTGTCTCCTGCATGACTACAAGCACGTGTCCTGCTGCTCTGAGACCTGAGTGGCTGGAGGGACCTTCAGAGCCCGTGGCCCAGGCGTTGGCCAGACCAAATGGCAGAGATAAGGACGGACCTGAATGTGGAAACCTGAAGACAAACATAAAAACTTTTGAAATCCAGTAAAACCGCTTAACACTTCCATAATTAATCTGAAAGGGAAAAGAGAAGGAGAGAGGGAAAGGGAAAGAAAAAGAAAAAACAGAGACTGATATTTGGCCAGAAATTCGGGCTTGACCACCCTGCCAATCATGCTATTTCTAAACACATGGAAAGCAGCCAAGAGGGCTTGATATTTCCCTGTAGTGGTGCTGTAAAATCTCCTGATCACCCATGGGAAACCCCTGCCTTCCTCCTCAGTGGCTGCTGATACCCCAATAAAGTGAAGAAAATAGTTTGGTTTCATTTTTTTTTTTCCCTCCCAAAGACAGAGATAATTCACATCTTATATTGGCAATATCTTAGTGTTTCATTGCATGTTGTATTCATGTGAAATAGAAGAGAAATGAGTCGAGGCTTGGTTCTCTTCTTGAGTTGAAAACACCTCCAGAAAAGTAAGAAAAGAAGTTTTAATGGCATTTTTCTGGCAAGGGAAGAAGCCGGGTCCTTAAAGCAAGAAGAGAATTAGAGCTCTCATGTTGCATGTAAGCACTCTGTTTTGGTGGCTAGTCCATACAGAGAGCAGAAAGTTATTATACAAAATGATTGTTTGCAGTATACAAAGTGACAATGTCATTGCTGTGTCAGTAGAGCGGCTGCCACTGCACTTGGTAGGACCCTTGAGTGTGTAGTGGGGAGCTGCAGTGAGGATGCTGGTGGGTTGTAGGTGGGTGATCCCTCTCCCTCAAAGGGAGGACTACCTAGGCAGTAGGGCCTCAATGATCCCAGGGGTTTAGTCAGACGTCAGCTGCTGGGCCCTGCCAAGACATGGGCAGCAGAGGAACTGGGAGAAGCACATATCCAGTGCCTGAAGTACTTAGAAAATAAGGATTCTGACAGGTTAGGTCAGTGGGCAATTGGCAGAGGGATTTCAGCGTCTCCTTGTGGAGCTACATATTTTAAGTACCACCATTCTCTGGAATATACAGTGGAGCATAAGGAATATGGCCAAGTTCACCAGTTGCCCATCAGTCTAGTCAGAAAAGTACCAGTAGTTGGAACTGGGCTGCAAAACATTTGGCTTCTCCACCCACATGAGCAGAGTTTTAATTTTCACTGATAAAAGATTGCCAAGCAAGGAAAAAGAGTTCATAGGTAGGGAGACTTGAAGGAAAGTTGCTTCACACATGACCAAGAAGTTAGTTAGCTTCTTAAAAGGGACTGGGCATCCCCTGTAGCACCCCGAGATTGTCTCTATCAAGGACATGGTGCCAATCCAGGTAAGCCAGGCAGGGTGGTTGTGCCTGGGAAAGGTCTGGAGAGACTGTAACCTTGGAGGGATGCTGTGGCATGCAGTGACAGCAGGTTGCTTTTTATTTACTAAACACTGTGTGCCAGCTTTGACACTTGTCCCACCTTTATCGTGGTTCAGTGGATGCTCTGTGTTCATCACTGTGATGTATGGTAGCACATCACCCCAGGTTCTGAGTGAGGGAGGAAATGCCTGTTAAGAGGTACCAGGGGCTTCTTTTATAAGAAGAAAAAAAAGAAAGGAAGAAAAAAAAGAAGATGTCTGAACAGACACTTAATAGGTGAAGGAAGAGGCTTAACAGACTTAAGCTCAGCTGTCTTCAGAGAGTTTTCAAAAGCTCACTGCAAACACTTCTGTTTCAAAGCTTATGCTCCTTTATCTGTGAGAAGCTAAACACTGGCTAATTCTTTAATTAGTTCCCAACAAGATGTTTTTCTCTGTAGCCAAGGCAGGCAACAGGATAATTATGTCTTTAGTTTAAAAACAAGTGTCAATACAGAAAGTTGTTTTGATTTCTCTTTCTTCAAATGTTTTATTTCCCCTCCTACTTAGCTCCCACTATTGGTTCCCACCTGTTCCCAATTTGGGAAAGGCTCATTCTTTGCATCTCCCTGTGCTCCAGTCCCAGTGCATGGACATGACAGGGCTAGAGCCAAACTGGTACTGTGATCCATCATGCAATCTTATAAACGTAGGGCTTGGGGTGTGAATCCCTCCCAGGGCCAGGGAGATGGAGGACTCTGAGCCACCATCAGTTGAGCAGGTCAGCTTATTAAACTGTAATAATTTATTAGCATACACATGGCCCCGGGTGCCCAAGTGCTACACTGCGTGCCAGAGACCAACATTTAGAGCTTCCTGACCTCCTGCCTACCACCACAATCACCTACATTTGTTTTAGCAAAGTTTCCAGAGCACCAGATCTCCTCCTAGTTGACCAAGAGCTGCCTCAGTCTTGACAGTGCTAAGGAGACACAATTCTTCTGGGCCGGGGACCCATGTGGGCCATGGGAGGAGGGAGAGGGAGGAGAGAGAGGAGGGAGGGAGAAGGGAGATGTTCTTGTCTGGCATAAAGACAGGATGCTGAAGGCTGACACCAGGCTTACTCAAGGCACTGCTCAAGGTGGCTTCATTCATCCACCAGGAGAAGATGATGGGTATTGGACTTTATAATAGTGTGTAACCTTGTGGTGAAGGAATATGGCCTTACTCATTAACCCAATTGAAGCTGTTACATTTCTGAGGGAATTTTCATAAATTCAAGAGGAAGTTTATCTGAAATAGACTATTGTGGCCCAGGTATCTTCAAGAAAGATGTGGAAAAAAAGTGTTCTGTCAGTCCACTGGAAAAAATTAGTATGATCAGAGACCTGGAAAAGGTAACCTGTGAGAGTGGGGAGAAGAGTGAAGGAGGAAGTAAAAACACAGTAAGAGTCTTTAAAATTCAGGAAAGGTTATTGCAAAGAATAAGGAAGTAGTTTGTTCTCTATACCTGTGACAGGTAACACAAATAATGGGATAAAATTGCAGAAAGGAAGTTGCCAGTTAGCTATGAGGAAGAGCTTTCCTATGGTTGGGACTCTGAACCACTGGAGTGCCTGAAGAAGTTATGGAGATGCCATTACCAGATATGTGGTTGGAGAAATGTCTGCCGGCAACAATACAGGCAGAAGTGATTTTTTTTTCTCTTGGAGCAATAGGTAGGGACTGATCAGGCTAGGTGACAAGTCCTGTGTCATGGTAACATAAGTGTGATTCTTGGCACCTAAATGGTTGAGATACTCCATGGAACGATAGAGGTCTGGGGTTGTCCTATTCCAGCTCTGGAGTCTCCTCCTCTTCTTCCTGTCTAAAAATTAGGAGTTGAATTTCTGAGCCTGATGCCTTTGGATCTACCTCCCAAGGTGGAGCTGAGAACAGATTTCGAGCAGGGAGCACATCCTGCTTTCCTTCCAATCCAGAGGAGCTGTGCAGCTGCTTTGGCTCTCTGTTTTCTATGAAATGTTGAATTATAGGTTATCTTCAATCATTCATTACAAATGGAAATAATGGGGGGGAGAGGGGGAAGGGAATGATGAAGAAATACACAGTGGGATATCACAAGTTATCCTTTGGGAGCATATAGGGTTTTGAAGGCAGGAACCTCTGTTCCATCCCCCAGTTCATGTCCTGGCTGAAAAGAACATGCATGTGTCTGTCAGAAAGTCAGCATTTGCTACCTCATCGAACATTTTCTCCTCTTTGCAAAGCTATGTCGATTTCCGAATATATTGTAAGTAAATTCTCAGTTGAGTCATTAATTTTTTCAACACATCTGAAAGAACTTAACTAATGTGATCATAAATTCAAGCACTTGGAATACAAGTACTTGAGACTAGGTGTGTTTGTTATTGATATTAAATACCATGGGTAGCTCATGCAAACTTTTCTTTCACTTTTAAAACTGGCAGTCCATCAAAATTTTATATAAGGTTGGGACCTACAGTATTGTTGCTGCTATAAATATGTTAATATCAAAAGCCAAACATTTCCCGCTTTATTGTTACTGTATTTCCTTTGCTTAGTCTCTGCAAATGTGCCCAGGGAACACATGAAAATTGTTGGAGTCTTAGTTTCCTTTCATTCCCCAGTCAGCAAATCATGACCAGATGTAGATGAGGCCATTTAGGAGGAGGTGGGGGCTTCCCCAGCCTCTGCAGATGGCACAAACTCTCAAGGTGACTCAGCACTTTGGAGGGGATGGACCCTACTGCTACCCGCTCCAGAGAGAGCACCCATGCCAGCACCCTGAGCTGTATCACCCTGTTCAGCAGGCATCAAGGGAAGGGAGTATCCAGGAGACTTTTCCTCTGTGGTCCTAAGACTCAAACAATGTCTTCTTTTGCTGTCACCTGCTGATACCAAGGATTTTTGGCTATTATATTTGTGCTCTCTCTCCTTAGAGGTGAGGAATTGGTAAATGTTGACACCTTTTGATGGTCCCTGTGCTGCCTGAGGCTATGGTGGTCTGGGATAGAGAGCACTCTCCTGAAGGCTATTGCAGCATATGAACCTCGCCTGCGCTGCTCTTGAACTGCTTTGCTACCCAGAATCTGCTCATGGCAGTGAACAGAGGCCCAGGAGCATCCCCATTCTCGGTATCACCCCTGGGCTGTTCCCAGAGCTAGCCTGCTTGCCAGCCCCTTGGTAGCTTTTGGAGTGCATGTGGCAGAACTAACTCCCACAAATGGGATGTACAGGCCCACTGCTGGTAGAGTTTGCTGGCTCTTCCTCTTTCTCCTGAAGTAAATTGAAGTTTTCTTTTGCACATCCTGCAATTCTGGAAGTTATTGGCATAAATGACATTACTCGTCAGGTTTTGTGTGTGGGGGGGTTGTGTGTGGAAGTGAGCAAGGAGGGACACAGAGTGATTTTTGCTTGAAGAATGAGTCTTGCAGATCAAACTTGCAGGAAAGACCCGTGGCATGTCTGTGGCTTGGGCACCATGCTTGCAGCTTTCAGGGCTGTTAGTTTGAATGCCATTGGGATGTGTACCTGCAGTTTTAAACCACAGTGGAGAACCTTGTGTAGTTGCAGCCATCTCTCCTGTCTTTCCAGAGCACCTAATGCTCTGCAAGCAGCTGGTCAAGACTTCCTTTCATGGTTTTGGTTGCATGGTGGAAAAAATTGTTTTCTGCCAGTATTGAAGATAAGGTTGCTGTAAAAGGCTGCTCAGTGATGTCCCTGTGGCATTTGAAAGTTTCCTATTAGATGTGCCTCAGGACCTAAAGCAACATGATCTTGTAAATTATTTAGTATGAGTCCTGGACAGAAACCAGTAACAAAGCCATTCAAAACTTTAATTTTTATATTCTGCAGTAATTAATTGCACAAATCAGGGCATACACTGGTCCTTTCAAGTATCAGGATTGTGAGACAGGTTCAATAAATCAAACATGGAAGTGTTGCCACCAAGTGGTACAAGCTGTGTTAGGCAATGGCTCATAATTTATAGAACACAGTGATGAATCTGAGACACCCCGATATATTTAAAAAAAGATTATTTTTTGCTTTGTTTAGCTATCTTTTTCCTTTTGTGTTGCATTTAACTTTCCATGGTCATACTAGCACCCACATCCGTGCAGTCACGGGGTATATTACAAGCCTCTTTCAGTTTCTTCTGGAGCTGCTGGGAGTGGAGAGGCAAATACAAAGGGTCTTCAGGGTGTATGGGGGATGCAGCAGGGATGGACTTTCCGCAGCTTCACCTGGGAACAGAGCGAGTAGTCCTGCAGGGAAAGTGCCCTCTGACCACTGGCCAAGCAATGCTCCAGTCCACCCTGTCATTTCTGGCAGAGCCCCTCCTGAGTGACTTTGATGCTTTTGAAATCATCTGCAAATTTATATGGTTTTTAATAGCACTGACACCTGTGCTAAGGCATTAAGTTTTTCAGCCAAAGTGCTAAGTACGCTGTACTTTAACACAGTATTTTTCTTTACCATGCAGGAGCTGAAAAATGCCCTTTGCTTTCCTGTTGTTTGGAAAGCCTAGATTAAAACACACATCCCCACCAAAAAAAAAAGAGATTTTTTTTTTTTTGTGGAGACAAGACTGAGGTGCTTCTTTATTATTTATATTGTGAAACACGTAACATTCTTGAGAGGTGCCTCTCCCGTGGGGACAGGGTTCCCTGGAGCCACTTGGGGAATGAGGCAGCAGCAGTGAGTGATATAGAGACTTGTACAGGCACACACACACATGCAGATCCCAGTTCTGGACATTCATGTTTAAATACCAACACATGCTGGGGCTGTGTAGGGTCTGCAGGGTTCACACCCCTCTGCCTCCCATGCCATGTGGCTGCTGGCACCAGTAAAACCACCAGCTGAATAGTCCTTTTCCTTCAGTGGGTTGAAAGGTGCAGATGATGCAGAAGCCTGGAGAGACGCTACTTGTGGTGGGCTCTCAGGGAGCAGTGGCAGCGTATTGCTGGGTTGGCCACATCTGTAAGTTGAGCAGCTGGAACTGGAACCCAACAAGAAAGATTTAGGTCAAAAAGATGCTTTTTCAAAGCTGCCAACTTTTCTCAGCAGACACTGCTGCTTAGCTTTCTTTCAACAATATCTCCCTTTCTCTTTGTCTTTGGATAATTGCCTTTTGTTTCTTAGTGAAAGCCTGAAGTTTGAAGTACTCCCTCATCTCCTGTTTTTTTTCGGTGTTTTTCTTTCTTTTTTTTTTTTTTTTTTAATGTGTTCAGTGTTGCCACCATTATCTTCAGACAAAGCTAATGATGGCAAAAGGCAGAAGCAGGCACCAAGCCCCTTTTATCCCAGGTTAGTCACTGTTAACTACCATTCACAGTGGAGGAGTTAAATTAATGCAGTTCATCTTCTGAAAGGAACCCCTAGAAGGGAATTGGGAAATGTATGCATTTGTGAAACCTGATGGGAGAAAAGGTCTCCAAAAATCTGGCTGCATAACTTCCAAAGCTCTTACAAGTGTGAGTGTGAATGCATTTCAATTTTATTTTTTCACTTTATAAAGAGAAAGAAAATAAATGTAAAGGGGGAAGTTAGCCTGAACAACACCTAGCATTGTTACCCAGCAGGAAAGGATTATAATTAGGATATCAGATCTATTTCAAATGTCTTATCAGGAGCAGAGGAACTTGACTGAAATGGCTTATGTTTTACTCCATTATAGTGAATAAGTTTAACTTGACCATTTATGGATAGGTAATTCTTTTCCAATATGATGACTGCTCTTTAGACATCACATTTGCATACAATTCTTCCTCTTCTTATTTTTATTACTAGTCCTTTAAAAAATAATTAACACCAATAAATCAAGCAGACAATTTGATATAATAAAATCACTAGCAGATGAATTAATTATTTTTGAAATTATAGAAAAATTAGATTTCTTTATTTTCTGGTGAGGTTTTGCAGGTGGAAGAGCCCAAATCTTTTATGAGACTGTTGTTTGTACATGGTTGGATCTATTGTTATATCTGTTGCATCTGCATTTGTAAGCAGTATATATATACTGTTTTTCCTCTCTATTAAGTTATTTCTTTTACTGAAGAGATAGAAACATACATAGAAAATGTTGTAAAACCGTATTAAAATGAAACACAAAGGAGTCATTGGACAACTATCTTTAACTTCACCTAAAAAAACTCTGACCATTGACAAAGAAAAATTTTAAACAAGGCATTTGACAACTATTTAGAACCATCTTATTTTTATTGAAACTTCATAAGGGCCAGGAAGCTTTCTCTTCATTAGGGCCAGGAAGCTTTCTAGTTGTCTCTACTCCTGGTTATGGGCTTAACAGAACCTGCACTGAAGGTGGTAAATCTCTAGCGAATACTGTGCTGTATGACTTTCACAAAACCACAAACAACAAACCAAAGAAATGCCCCCCAAAAACTTCAGTATGTTTCTGAAGCAGTGTGGGCATGTTTTTGGTGAGCAAAAAGGATGACCAAATATCAGGCTAACCCCCCTGCCCTGAGTCTCCCCACTTTCCCCTGGCAGTGTGAAGCCACGGGGGACACTCTGTGAGGGTGCTCCCCGAGCTCAGCCCCCCCAGCCACAAGCCCCGTTGTGTCACCGCCTGCGGTTTGCTTCATTTACAAGACCTACAAGTAAGGATTAAACCTTGATAATGACCTCTGAGGAGCAGCAAAGAGAAACAGTTTCTGGCCCTGAACGTTTCACTTCTTTTTATTTATTTGTTTGCTTTGCTGCTATTTTTGAAGGATGGGGAAAAATTATCATGGGACACCAAGGTGGAAATAGCTAAACTCCCCTCTTTTTTTGGGCACGTTAGAAAAGGTTTAAGCATTTAAATAATTGAGCTATATGGCTAATCTACTGTCAGCCCTGAACTTTGAATCAGTTAAAAATATATTAAAGGATTATAAAAGAATTGTCCTATTAGAATTACATGGCATGAACATCAGCACAAAAAGCCCTTCCAGCACTCTGCCTGTGAGCTCAATGAAGATGTGCGTGTTGGGGAACCCCTTTCCACACGCCTAATTTCCCAGCTGTGGCACCTTCCTCTGCCATGTCCCTTGGACAGCACACGGCGGGAGAGGAGGTGGGCACACAGAGGGGCTGCTGCTTGTCTAAGACATCTCGAGCACTTGTACTGGGAGGAAGAAATGGCTGACATACATTCCTGAGCTTTTTGATTTTTTATTCCTCTGGATTAATTGCTTTAGGAAATGTCCCAGCTTGAAGTCCCCCACCCAGAAATCTGTTTTTCATGCTTTCTCCACGACCTCTCTATGTCATGATTTAAGAAACATCTGTGGGGTTTGCTACTAATTAGCTGTGGCAGTGGCCTGGTTAATGGTGTCACAGGGTTGCTTCTCCAGCAACAGCCATGGACACAAGACAACCTTGCAATTTTCTAGGTGCAACATTCCCTTGGTTCATGTGAGGGAAAAAACCCTGGGGAAAAAAACAGAAAAAAAGAAAAGGGAAAACAAAACAGCACCTGCAAAGGACAAGCGTACCTGCAATGCACTGCAGCCTTTCGGTACAGAGCCTCAAAAATCCCTCCTAAACCACTGGTAACACTGCAGCGGCTCAGTTTGTCACTGGTGCCATCACCATCTTACCCCTCTCTGTCCACCTCCCTGGGGCTGGTGGGTGCCCTGGGGCTCTAGCTGGATCACATTTGAGCCACTAACCTATCAATCACAGGAAGAAGAGGCCTTGTAATGGACTCAAGGTGTATCCACTGCAATGTGGTCAGGCTTTGGACCACTTGCCCAGTGGTGCAGGGATGGGCTGGAAGAGTGCTATTGATTTCTGTGGGATTGCTCCCAGCAGTAACTGCTTGACAAGGAGTAGAGGTGTTTTGTCTTCTGGGACAATATGAGTCAAGTAACTTTCTGAGCAAAAAGGAAAGTCTGGGTGCAGATCTGCTTTGCTGCAATCGGGGAGCAGGAGATGGAGGTGCCAGGGCAGGGTCAGGGCACTCTTTCCTCCATGCCCTCCTGAAGGAGCCTCTCCATTGCATAAAATATCACTGGCTTCACCCAGGAGTTGGAGGAATAATGGTGGTTTTTTAAGGAACGTGTTGCTTCTCCCCACTCTCCACCCAGCCTCCAGGGCAGTCGGGCCTGGGTGGCTGACACATCATATGGTTCAGGTATATGACCTTTTGTTTTGGCTCTGAGAGCCTTTGGTGAGTTGTAACCAGGACATGGCACTCTGATGGTGTGCTTCCCACCCAGGTGCCAGCCTGACTTTTATTTCCCATAACCCTGCCCAAGTGATAACCACCCGTGATGGTCCAACTGGTGCATCTAGTCCTGATGGCTCCTTCTGGCTAAACGTGGTTTCCAAGAGACCAATAACAACACAACAGCTAAGGGTGAACTTGAGCAATGCTGGTCCTGTCGTCAATATGGAAATATGACTACGAGTCAATCATCTTATGCCCATAAATAGTGAATAGCCCAAGAGCCCTTTGAGCAATCCTGCATGGCAGCGGGCTGCACACCAGGATCTCCCCTTGAGTAGGGACACTTCTCAATACTGAGAGAGTCCATGCCAGAGCAGGTCCTTGGTAAATGACTAACAGCATGCTAAACTTTGAAATCTTAGCTAAGTGATAGAAAGGATTGACTGCACATATATAATCCATTAGACGTAGACCATTCACCAAGTCTGGGACCAGGACTGGATCCAGCTGCACCTAGACTCCTCTCTGAGAAGCAGCTTAGAAAGCAAGGATGTCCTTTCTCAACCTTGACTCAACAGGAGGGTCTCCCTTGACAGTTCTGTCTGACCCTGTCCTCCATGTAGTAAATAACCAAGTGTGCCTTGCCCATCAAACCTTGTTAAACTGAAACTGTCACGTTTACTATCAAATTTTGTTAAATGCCTGTTTTATATCAATAAATATATTGCTGCTTTTCTCTTACAAGTGAAGTGCATCGCTTCATCCATGACAGGCTGAGGCTGGTACACAGGGACACGATGTATGTGCCAGCCAACAAGGGATGCAATGGGAGATCGGGTCTAGGCAGCATGTGAGGAGACAAGGGCTGCTGTATGGAGATGAATTAGATGTCGATAAAATGATTAAACATAGTTAAATGTAGATAAATCAAGAAAAATGGTTCCTCTGTTTGAAGGACAAAGGCATCACAAAAGTGCCAGACTGGGCAGTGGAATCGGGCCCATTTACATTGCCTGAAGCAATTGCTTCTCATTCGGTTTGTCTGCTGAGACTGTTTGTACCTAGAACCTGGCACTAAACTAAACAAAGAGTTATAGTTTAAGTTATAACAAAGTTTAAGTTTTAACAATATACAGCAGTCTTGTCCCAAATGCTGAGTTGTGGCCAAATCAGAGTCACCAGGTTCAATTTCACAGGGGGAGAACCTGAGCGATGACTTAGATACCAGCATGATTTGGCTTGCAGTGGGTCGTTGTAGCAATCCAGATTCCCCACGTGTGGTGCCAGAGACAGCAAATGAACCCCAAGTGAGCAGAGTCTTTGGGCTGTCTCTTTGTGGGGACCAGGGGTGTCTCACAGAGAGCTCCCCACTATCTCAGCCTGCATAAATAGCCCTTCCCAGGCAGCTGCTGTTGGCAATGACTCTGGGCACTGCCTGATATTTGCACATGGGCTGTAAGAGAAAGCTGCCTAGTAGCTTTGCTGGTGAACTGCAGAGAAAGGGACCTGAATTTGAATGGAAGGTGTGAGAGCATGAAGATGAAATTGTGTTTTCCAGCCTCCAGCTCAGTGCTTCAAAACTCTCCTGCTTCCCTTTCTAGTAAACATGAAGAAAAAAAGACATGCAGTATAAATTCACATGCACACAGAGCAAAGGATCATGCAGTTTTTACAGTCAAATTTGAAGATGAATTAGTCTTTGAGATACCGTCTGTTTAAGGATTATGTTGTTAATAACCTAAATTTGACACACATTTTTTCCCCCCTTCAGTCACTACCTGCAAAACCTCTCTGAAAATTATCTCTTATGAAGCTGTGTCATTAATGGCTTCCTGCGAGGTTTCTTTTGGAAGCAGCAGAAAGGTAAATAAAAATGAATTAATACAGCGTTTTGGGTTTGTAGGCAAAATATGCAAATATCTTCCTGACAAAGCCTTAGTAGCATTAAAGGCTTTCAGATCCTATCCTCAGAGGCTCTGCTTGTGGAATCAGAAGCCTTTAGGCTACCTTTAACTTAGTTTACATGTAATACACACACACACTCTCTCTGTCTCTCTCCCCCCCTTCAACGTCCTCTTGGATCGACTCCCTCTGGTGCAGTTTTCAGCTTCACAGTTCATGAATTTTATTTTCAATCAATAAATAAACCTATTAGCAAGTTTTGTATTCTCATCATATATCGTCATTTTTCATAAACCATTTTACTCTATGGGTCAGCCTCACTGAGCACGTGCCACTCACCTTTATTTCTCAGCAGAGGGCTGTCAGGTATATAGATGGGATATATATGAAGATCTAATCAGATTTCAGTTCTAACTAATATTTAGGAATAAGCCTGTTTAAGAATTCTATTATTATTATTATACTGTATTGAGACAGTGATCAGCATTTTGGTACTCTTTGACCCCTGGTCTGTAGCATCTTCTAATAATGTGGAGCAGAGGATTGCCCAAACCCACCGATAGCATTGAAGAAAATGTTACTCTTAAGACATCACAACATTTATCAGCCATTTTAAACAACTAAAGGAAAGCTTCTTGCACGCCCCTTACAAGATTGCCAAGTTCCCACTTCAGCAAATTATAAAGGGAATCATTTCAGGAGCCAGGGGCCCACCGTGATGAACCATTTCTAATTCCTTATCCAGATTTCTTTAGGCAGTATTAGTTTGGGCACGGTGCAGGCCAATGTCATGGTGATCAGGTCCTTGGATAGTTACTTATTTGTTCCTTGTATTTTATCCGTCAGTCCAGGCAGATTATTAAATGCTGGTGTCATATGCAGTTATCAAATGATAGTTACTACAAGGTCAACAGACAAATATTATTCCAAAATGAAGTCTCGAAATTGCTTACTTTGCTAATCTCTGACTGAGTGTAACTTGTACACAAATGAAAAAAATGTGTCTATCAATGACCAAGAAGGGCAGAAGAAAACACAGGGTCAAGGAAGCTGGATGCAAACTTTCCCAGTTAGGCACACTTTCATAAACACGTGAAAATCCAGCAGTACTTTGAGCTTATTTTGGTAACTCCTCAGCTATTTAATATCCATTGCTTTCATTACTATGGGATAGTAATGTGATGCTACTAGTACAATACAGCACCACTACTACTGATGAGAAGGCAACTAGTACTGCTAATGGTAGCAGTATCAAGCACTATTAAGTACTATCTCTCCACATTTCTAGTTCCTTAGAAGTGACTGCTTTCTTAGATCCATTTACTTATCACTCTCTCCAACGTTATTTCTTCTCTTGGAACTGGCCAAAAGAACAGAGGAGAAGATTTTAAACTGAAGGAAGAATCTCTCAAAGAAGGCATTTGTGATTTCCCACTTTTAAGGGGGTTGTGTGGACTCCAGGGAGATATCTTTCTATCTGCTGCAGTGGCTCAGTTTCAGAGGGTTGCTATGAGTGAGGATGTTCATGGTCTAGGTTAGGATCTAAGGTACTGTAGTGACTTAATTTAGTTTGAAAAAAACTCTCTTGTCTGAGTTAGTAGCTCATTGCACCACCAGGAAACTGACGTGTTGTCTATTGGAGATGATGCACACCTCAGCATCATGCCAATAAAAGCATGGAAAAAATTTTTGAGCTTTATATTCTTTTTCTTCAATCTGATATTGAGTCACTGGTGAGGTTAATATTTATGAGGTTTGGGAAATTTGTTTTCATGGTGTGCTTTCTGGTCATATGAGTTTTAATATTCTAGGCAATTTGATTTTAATTTGGAGGTTCCCAAGTGTCGTTAGACATTCTGAGCTGTGTCCTCCCCCACCAGAGTCAGTATATCCTGCGATATACTGGGAGGCAGGCTTGTGGTGGAGTCCCATGTTCTGTGCTGCCCTGCTGTTTCCCTGCTGCACGGTGCCCAGGCCATCCAGCCGTGCGAGTTTGTGCTCAGGGTGGGGAGCCAGTTCAGTTTCAGTGTATGGAGATCTTTGAGCCATGAACCAAAGAAGCAGAGAGGGCAGATGCCCTGCAGACCCTTAATGCTGAAGTTAAAAGGTATCTCCTATCTTAAATGTCAGTTCCCATCCTCTCCTCCCATGGTTGCTTTCTCTGAAGTGCACTATGATTCCTGTAAGTAGAATGCACCTGCTGCAGGAGAACATGCACTTAACAAGATAATGAAAAGATACTTTTGATCCTTCACAAAACTTCAGTTATGTGCTCACAAAAAATTGCTGGAAATCATAGGCGGAAATTTATAGTTATGACAATTTTGCTGCTGGTTTTGTTACACATTTTTGTTCAGTTTTTATTGACCCTAATTTGTTTAATTCTTAGCTCTACAAATTACACATTTATAGAACAAATTTTTTACTAGTGTCAGCACAGTCATTGTTCCAGTGGGGTCTTATGGTTAGAAGGGATGATTATCATCATCTGATCTGTCACTCATGATGAGATTTGTTCAGAAAAATATCTATATAATTTCTGCTTGACGGGTATGGTATACAACTTGCTGGCTGATGGAAAATTCTAGGGTATATACCCTTCCAATAGCTGATACCTTGTTTGGTAACTTGGTTTGTTTGTATATTTTCATATTAGGCACTTGATATTAAACCATATTTCTTTGTCTGTGGGACTCCATACAGCTGTGATGTATCTTTATGCCAATGACAAGAATACATGTTTTAGCTGCATATACTAGCAATGTGATAACTGTAGCAACTTGAACACTGTTTTGGTTTGTTTTTTTTTTGCTTTTCTGCTTTTTTATTTGCCTAAGAAATACATGCTTGTTTTACTTCCTCTTCAGAACTCTTTCGTCATAAAGCAGGTGAGCCATCTTTTCTTCTGAACAAGGAAAACATGCTCCAACTATTTCTTTACACTCTTATAACCCTTATCTTTAAGCTACTTCTCTGGGCCTACTGTTTTTGGAAGTTATTTGTCTGAGCATGTCTGTACTGGCTGTTACAGGGTCAAGGCCTTGAAAGCAAGCCAAACTGTTTTGAGGGCCTCTTTCCTTTGTTTCAGTGTATGTTTGCCAGAATATCTAAGTCCTGCAGCAGCACTGACTGGGCTGAAGTCTCCCAGAGCAATATCTCTCCCACCATACATGGACTACTGCATTTCTGATTTGAAGGTGGAAGGGAACCAAGCGTGTGTATATATGGGATATAAGCAATAAGCCTCCATTGGGTATGGATTAGAAAGGTCCCCATGTGTACCTTGGGTGTGCTATGAGGCAGGAGGCCAAAGGTTAGTTTCCCAAGGGATGTCTTTGATCTCTTCTGGATCTCAGTGTTCTTGAGAACATGTTGTCAGACAAGCTCAAGACAGATCAATTTGGGACCAATTTCCCACCCCCAGCCCCTCTCAAACTAAAGAGACCTCAACTATGCTTACAGCATTGAGGGAGATACTTCCAGTCACAGAGATAGAAAAGCTAGCAAAATATACCTAAACTTGCTGCTGGGATTCACTGCTGAGAGCGTCTTTCTTCACCCTCTGCCATATTCATTGTCAGCAGGCAGGGGGACATGGTGGTATGTGGTTCACTCAGCTGTACCTTGCAGTCCCTGAGACCACCTCTTACTGTTGTTAGTCTCCATGGAAAAAGTTGTTACTCTGGCATCAGTCAGTAGTGACGGATGCTCAGAGCAAGCACATGCTTCAGGGGAAGCAAGACACCAAAAGTCTTAATGGGATATAGGGAAAATTGTTGCAGTTGATGTAGCACCCATGCTCTCCAGCACATAGGCCAAGGTTGGAGAAGGAAATGTCCACACTACCTTTTGACATGAGCCTTGGGCAATGCAGACGCTGCTCTTCTGAGAAGTTGTGGGACAGCATTCTGTTGAAAATGAGGTTTTTTGCAATGTCTTTGTGATTTTGTCTTAATCATAGATGAATATAAGCAGAACCCAGTTCTCATTTTCAGGGATTACATTCACTTCTGCAATAGAAACACACTAGGGAAGTGCAGAGAAAAGATTTTGTTTTCTCTGGAGGAGTTCTGGTTGCAACCCTGGGGAGGGATCTGGCCACTAATAAGTTATTGGCAAACCATCAGACCTGGTACTGCTATCTTCAGTGTATCAGCGATTCCCATCGCTCATCTCCACAAGAAGCAGCCTCGGGTTGCATTTATATAGCAGGCCCCCTTTGAGTCTGTGTCCTGATTTAATATCAATCTAATATAGATTGGTTAGAGATAGTCAGCATGGATTTACAAAAGGGAGGTCATGCTTAACAATCTTGATTCATTTCTCTGAGG
Source organism: Jacana jacana (assembly GCA_013400555.1). Lineage (NCBI taxonomy): Eukaryota > Metazoa > Chordata > Aves > Charadriiformes > Jacanidae > Jacana > Jacana jacana. The sequence continues at coordinate 21,431 of VZTM01019581.1, read as the reverse complement.
AAGTGACAATGAGAGTGGACAGGGGTGAAGAAGGAGACATAATTTACTTGGACTTGAAAAGGCTCTCAATACAGTGCCACATAACAGATTAATTTATAAGGTTAGCAAGTATGGGACTGATGGTAAAATACTCGATTGGATATAAAATTGGCTTGGTAACAGGGGCCAGGGAGTGGCAGCAATAGTTATAGATCATGCTGGGGAAGTGCTATGCTGGGTGTGTGTTTGAAGACATTGTGAAGGTAAAAGGCTAGGGAAAGCCAAAAACAAAGGTGGAGGAAAAAAGAGGAAAAATGGTGTCACACAGAAAACTCAAAGGCTACAGCTTCCTGGGAAGCAAATGATCATGTGAACATGCAATTAGTAACACTCAGGGAAGTAAATTATCAAAGCTCATTAGAAGTTCCAATGCACAGTAAGTGGAATGCATGTTCCCAGAAACTGATCTTACACTGCAAAGTTTAAGATCCCAGGTCCTTGCTATGGGGATGAACCACAGCATTTACGGTGTGTTTTCAGCTCAAAGTAAATCTTTGGAGTACCCTAGTTCTTTCCATTTGCTATAATCTAAGGAGACTAGTCTTCCTGAGATGAAATCAGCTTTATCGCCATCCTACATGACACTATTTTACACGCTGTAATAAAGCAGAGAACTGGCTAGAAGAAAGAAACAACATTTTAACAGAGGCACAGGAGACCCCACAAAGGATGCTAAGAGGCCTCAGAGTTTCACAGAACTGGACAGAAACCAGAAACAGGTTTCAGGGAATACTTGCTTCCTTACCGTGGGCTGAACTTTCCTATTTCTTGGATGATATTCAAAGAGGGTCTGGGAAGGCTGTGGTGGTGATACTGGTGCTGCCATCTGGTAGCACTGCTGGTAGTTCAAGAAAATTTGATGTCCAGCACTTTCCACCTCAGAGTCTTTTGCTTTCATATTAAAGACCGAGGCAGCCAAGCCCACTGCCAGAGAGCATGTGTGAGAAGGTAGAATCTTCCCAGTCTACCTGTGCCTCTGCCTCACTCCCCACCTGTTTTAAAAGCAGGAATCTCTGGAAGGATCAGACCATGCAGTTTGGGAAGCCTGGGAAAGACTTTTGATTAAACAAAAAAGAGCTGCTCTCCTATCACGTGAGTGGTGTAGTACAGGACTAGAAAGAAAACTTGATGCACTGTACCAATTAGCCTGACTCTTTTGTCTGCAGTTCATGGTATAGGCTCTGCTTTGTTATTTGCTTATGAGTATTGGCTCAAAACTTTGGTCCTGTTCCTGAAGCCATTAAAGTCATTAGTCAAGTTCTCATTGATTTGAGCAGGACCAAGACTTGACCCTTTGTGGCTATTCAGAGGACACAGATAAAGTTTTAAATCAATCAAGGGTGTAGACTCATTCTGCTGGGGTCGAACGGTTAATACATCCTGTTCCTGTCATTTCCGCTATAAATCTGTGAATGCTTTTAAAGCAAGAGGAAAACCCAATTCCCTTCCTTTTGCAAGAAAATCTTATGTCCCCTTTTATTACAAACAAGAAAGGTTCTTTTTGTCAGGAAAACTTGTAATGGGAAAGGTAATCTCAATATTTTCCATGTCTCTAGAGTCAGTGAAAAGTAAATAGAGACAAAATACTGGGCAATAAAATCCTCTGTCTGCAAAGCAATGCAAATCTTCCATTGACTTCCCATAAGCCTTTACTGGTCCTGATGACCTTTTTGTCCTCTTGGTGTCTATTACAAGATCCCTTACTTTCTGAATTGCATTAGTCTACACAACTCCTACAAGTTAGTAAAGATTTTTAACTTCATACAAATGTAATAAAACTCATAATTATTGCCTTCATTTTTATGACTTTGGACCTGAGTCACTAAGCTTTCTGGTTTTACTTCTAGAGTGGGATACTTCTAGAAATATGGTTATTTATATGAACTACTCTGGGCTTTTGTTGTGCCAAAAGACCCACCTCAATGTGATTATGGAAATAAAAGCTGGTCTTCTACTCTCTGTTGTTGAATTTAGGATTCTGAACAAAACCGTTGTGGAGAGCAACCAGCCTGATTTAGTTAAATTATAAGCAAAACTCTGCATCCTTGTATTACCCCAAGTCCTATTGCTTTCAGAAAGATTCTGCTTAATTTGGTAAAAGAAAGTGTTGACATGATGGATATGTTTTATGAAAATTGGGTCTTGAGTGCTATTTTCAAATTTCAAAGCTATTAGAGGAATCACTGGGGTGTTATTTCAGCCAGTAAAACATACCTGTTCATACACTATACAAAGAGTACTTACTCTGAGAGAGAAGAAGAGCTTCCAGTACTCCCTCTTTCTGATGAAAAGGGAAGCAATAGGTGAAAGAGGGGAAGAAAGGACCCTTCTTACGTATATGCACATAGGTACTACCCTGCCCAGTCCATGTGCCTTTCAGAGATAGCAGTTAGAATCACTGAATCATAGAATCATGGAAACACAGGCTTCAAAAGGACCTACAAGATGATCTAGTCCACCTGTCTTCCTGTCACCAGTACTACCCACAAGTAGGTAGTAGTACACAGATCTGTGTGCCTGTGTGCATGCATGTGCACATAAATGGCTTGATCTTACCTGAGTGTCTGTGGCTCTGGTGACATCCCATTTGTTCACACATCTGTAGGCTCCTCAGTAAACTTGCTGGATAGATGACAGTTCATTAAATTAGTTGACAATGCATATCCAGCATTTCCACCCACCACCCCCAATGAAAATAAAGAAATTACAATACAGTGGCAAGAAGGAAAAATACTATGCAAATACCCCTGCAATCACTGACATATTTAAACTAATAGAGTTCCTAGAATCATAATGATAAATGTGTTGTCAGGGGCATCGCAATTACTCCATGTGACATGACCACCTCACAATAGAATCAGTGCAAGCTGTTACAACCAATTACCTAAGTAGTCCTGAAACGTTTTTCTAGCACTGTAACTTTTCAGAGTCATGCCACTTAGAAAGACCCATTTTCTCCTTGCAACTTTTCAGGTGGCTTTTAGATACCTGCAAAACAAGTGGTTCAGGAACAAACTTTCCAGAGATGGCAGTTACTGAGATCAGTTGATTTAGGAAACATTTTTTGATTAAATTACTTGACAAAGTGTGCCCAACTTCCTGCATGGCAAACACTTTTCCTCCAAATAATATAAGAACAATAACCTGACCAACCCCAAAGAAGCTTTTTCAAAGGATTCAACCCTTTTGAACAGCTGTTTTTGTTTCTTAAAATTGTTACTCATAACTTACAAATCCATTCCCCATTGATGCAACAGCTTCACTATTAAAAAAAAACACCAGAAAGCAGCCTTCCCATCATTTTTTTAATGCACAAATTTTCGCATTCAACTGGGAGTCTTAGAGCCATCTATTCACTTTGTCCATCAACCCTGTGCTGATGCAATGTATAGGTGGTACGAGTGAGGTTTATAAAGCCTTTATAAGAGCTCAGAAATGCCCCCCTCAAGCCCCTTCTTGGGATTAGTGGCTTTATTAATATTGGTTAACACTTATTTGGAACAGTATTCCATTAAGCTTTATTCTGGTCATTCTTCCAGTCTCCATTTAAATTCTGTTTTCCTCTTGGCTGGCATTTGTGCCCTTAGCTACCTCATAAACAAGATGCTTTGCCAACTGGAACATGCGAGCAGAGCTGAAAGCAGCACCGCCACTAACCTCTGCTCCCTTCCACCCCCTGCAAGTTGGAGACATATCAAACTCAGCCCTTGGAGCCTGGGAAGTGGGAATCCTGAGCTGCTCAGAAACTCAAAGCACCAGACTTCAGTTTCACTACGCTATAACTGTGCACACAATTTCTGTGGTTTGGTTTTGTTTTTGTTGTTGGGTTTTTCTTTTTCTTTTTCCGTAAGCCCAGTAAGCCAGATTTACATGCTCCTACTTCATCTGAGTATCTTGTGCTGTAAAAAGATGTGCTGAAAACTCTGCAACTGATTTTACTCAGCATTAACAAAGCAAGCAAAATCTCATCCAGAATGACTAGCCCAATAGTTTTAATCTCTACATGGACATACAGAGGAGAAAAGATTTGGGCATGCATATTTGCTTGCCAATGTTGGCTATGGGCAGCATGTGGTTTGATTTTATGTGCCCAAAATTGCACTTTTGGAGACTGTATACTCAGCAATAAGAAAATAAAGTACGGAATCTGGAAACCTTTGTCGCAGCTGGGGGAGGCACCATAAAGAAAACCAAGGGATGAAGGAGGAATGCGGAGACCGTGTGAGCAGTGGATGAGAAGGCTCCCGCTCCCCTCCCCTGCCAGGACCCAGCCCCTCCTCATGCACGCAGAGTCGGCTCACAGTGATGGGTACCGGGGCAGCATCTTCTGTGGCACAGACTCTCCCTGCTTTTCACATCAGAGACCAAACACAGTTGCTCTGGGCCCGTTCTCAGAACATAATTGCAGGCGTAATTGCCGATGGTTGTTCCCTTTTTCGGGTCAGCCGCTGTGTGTGGACACCTGTGTAACCAAAACTGTATTTGAAGTAGGTTTTTTTACCCTTCAGTTGTAAGGTCAAGGCTTTTTGCTTTGTCTTTTCTACATGGGTAAATGTTTCTCTCCTCAGTTTGTAAGGCAGAAAGTCTCGCCACATGACACCAACAACTTACACGTTGCCAGTCTGGGGAAAGAAGGTACACATTTAAAAGAATCATCAGCATAGGTAGGATATAATGTGACCGAAGAGTTTCACTGTAACATTGTAGAGTACAAAAATGAAAATATAAAGTGCATTTTAAATGATTAATGTACAAAAGCTGACCTCTTCCAGTGTGCATTAATCAGGAAAAAATGCACACTTCCTATAGTGGTTAATGTTGCAGGTCCATTATTCAGCTTTGATAATGTGCATAAAAATGCTCAATATGACAATGAGTTGGGGTAGCTGAGAATTTAGGATGGTGGCAAGTTTGTTGTAGTATTTGGATTAGCATTCTTAACCTACATCTTGACAGCTTCTTTTCTTCATTTCTCAAGCGTTAATAAAATCTAGCTTTAGCTTCTTTGATTTTTGTTTTTGTTTTTTTTTTTTTCCTTTTTTCTTTTTTTTTTTTTTTTAAACAAAGCAATTAAAAAATACCTGCTCAAACAAATACTACCAGCATTCATTAGTCAGGATGGTTATATGTAAAAGAAATGATGCCAGATAGTAACAAATCCAAGAGAAGTTTATTATGAAAATGGCACCTGCGGGATGAAAAAAAATTAAGTTACATAAAGACAACCATGTATGACATGTATGAGAATCTACAAAAGTATAAAAAGAACCCTGTTGTAAATGAAGTATGTACATTTCTGATTTGCAGCATTATCAATGATCAATGAAAAAAATGTTTCAAATAAGCCAGGCACTCGAGAAGTTAGATTCGGTTAGCTTAACACAAAATAAATGTACCATAGCTGTCACTTTTTAACATTTTAATTTTTTTATATTGTAGAGTTGGTAACACTGCTAAGATTTATACGAACAGAATCCCTTTCCCCATTATTCAGCTACTTGGCACCAGTCTCCTCATAAAAGATTTCATATATTTGTACAAGAAATAGTTAAAAACACAGACACAGTCTTCACAGGTAATGAAGTTTTTTTTTCATTTTGTAATTTTAAACACTATGGATTTAGACAGCAGCTGTGATTATCTGTTAGTTTAAATCACCAGAAATCATTTTGACACAACACAGAAACATTTATAAAAAAAACCCAAAACAACAACAGCTGTCTAGCTGTTTTTTGTAGCTGATAGGTGCACTCCTTTGATTGTTCTGTAGCTAGAGTAGAGCTTCCAAAATTAAACTTTGAATTTCCCAATCAGCTTTCTCGCCGTTTTTAGACCCACTTACATCTTTCCACTGGAACCGTTAAAAGTTCCTTAATTAAATTTGTGGCATCCAATTCCTTTTTCACTATTACTGCACTGTGGCTTGGACCTACTTCTCAAATTCAAAGCTACCGCAGGAATCGACTCGACGCAGTGAGTGATCAAAAATTCAAAGGACAGCTGAGTTCATATGCTGGCATTGCACGCATTAGCAACTATATATGGCAATCCTAAGCTCAGTTTCCTTTCCAAACAACGCTCGTCGGCCTTTGAAAGCATTTCCTATCTGACTGGAAGTTGCTCTACGTATTTCTCCGCCAGCCAACCTAGGAGAAAACCAAAGAAATGCACCCTCTGCTTACAGTTCGAGCACAAGGGACTCTGGGAATGTTAACAACTGAGGCTATATGGCATCAATTTGCTTAATATATCTGAGCATTACTCTGTAGTGCATTGTGGGGTACACTGGAAGAGTACGTCATACCCAGAATTCCTCTGTGGGAAAAATGGCTCCATTAACCTTGAGCTAGTTAAGAGTCTTTTATCTCTGAGAGTGAAGAAGAGAGAACGAGAGAGCGAGAGAAAGAGAGAGGGAAAAGTGTGTGTAGGGGAGAGAGGAACGGGAGGAGAGAGAGGTTTGAGAATACACAACAGCAAAGCAACAGCGGAAATTAAAAGGTATACAGACAGTGGAAGCAGCATAAGGTGACATTACAGAGGAAGGCCACCACACAAAAACCACTAACCCCCAAGAATCACTGGTTCACTAGGACTGCAGGAATGGGACTTTACCACTCCGGACTAGAGATAAAGCACAGAGAAGACAAAGGACAAAACAACTACATTAGCTTAGTATATACTGCATATAGTAACACACATTGAAACTGCAATGGGACTGACAGCCAAGGACACTTACACATTGTACACATTACAGTTCTCACATCTGTTATTAGATGCCTTAACAAACAGCTGCCAAAGATGGAGTGGAAGAAGAATTTATATTTGACAGTCATTTGGAGTGTTTGACACTACACTGTGATTTCTGGCAACAAAGACAAAATAGGAGATTTCTTTTCTTTTACTTAATGTGCAGTTTTCAGTTGTAGTTATCTATTTCAAGCTTATTAACCCATTCTTTAGTTTTAAAACATATTGGTTTCAACACTAGAAATAAGGAAAAAATAACAAAAAATACCCAAATCAAAGAACAAAAAGAAATTTACAACCTTCCCTCTATAATATTAAATGAAAAACAAAACAAACATGTTAAATAGTTTTTCTGGTTTTTTTTTTTTTTTACTCCGAAGTGTTATTTGACGTTGTAGAATTAGCCTCAGTTACACTGAGAAAAAAACAAAGCAAAACAATATGCACCTAAGAAACTGCTCCTCGCGTCAATTAAATTGAGTTTTTTGTTTTTAAGCACTTTTTGAAAAAGGCTTCCTGACCCATTTAAATTTGATGTGAGGCTATGCTTGTTAGTTTGGAGGTAAAAAATTTTAAGTCCTGCAGCAAATGTTAATGAGGGCTTTTGTCTTAACTAACCAAGGAGACTGCAGCACCCGACTATAAACCAGTACGGAACACATTCTTTCCAAAAAACCCAGCCCACAAGCTGCATATTGTATGAAGACATTACAGATTAATAAATGATAGCACCATGGTTTTAGAAATTAAGTTAAAGTTTCAGTAATTAACATTTAGTCCAACTTTTTAACATTCTAGTCACAGGCCAGAAATTAACTTTTTAAGAACCCAAATTATTTTATGTGCAAGTAAGAAAATCTTAACCATAAAAAGAGAATTAAACTCTGCATAAAATTCTAAAATACTATCCCCTATTTTAAAGGAATTAGGAACAAAAACCCCTTTTCATTTGACTTAGTCAAACAGGGCACATTGTTTATGCTTGTCTCTTTTAATCTTGATCATATCAAGATCATTTTGAAGTAAAACCAATGGTTGTCACTTTAAAATCTCTTTACCACAACACTGAGTATTCTATGGCAGAGGCATACACATATTAAAGGCATCTTAATAAAGATGCAAAGGAAAAAACACACATCTTAGAAGAAGACAAAATGGCAGGCAACTGGTACTTCGACTCTCTGAAGGCAAAAATAAAAAAATATCTTTACATTAAAGAATAAGTCAAGTTAAAGAGAAAGGGAATGAAATGGGGAGATCGTATTGAGAGAATAAGCTGACCTGCTCAAATTCAAAGTGCTAGAATTAAAGGTCTAAATTAAAACATAGTCTATGCCTCAGAGTATAACACTGAACACAGTATGTGGTCATATTTCAATCCTCTTTCCGTTCCAGAGTCTGTGTAGTGTGAATGCCATTGCTGTACACAGGAAATGGAAGAGTGGAAAAAAGTCCTTCGGCAGTTGTGAACACATTCCCTGCAGGCATTTGGGTCAGACTGGCCCCGCTCACAGCGCTTCCAAACGGTCCCGACATATTGAGTCGGTGAACGTGGTGGTAGAGCATTTCCATCGGTGTTTTAGGATCCAGCCCAAAGCTGGGGCTGTTAACATCAACAAAGTTAACAGCATGGGTGTTGGGGAGGAGGTTGCCCTGCATGGCTAAAGTAACTTCAGCTGGAGCATACCGAATAGTGCCAGTGGTGTAGACCCTCTGAGCAGCAGTGCTGGTCGCAGCAAGGGTTCCCGTTACCCTGTGAACCAAAGGAAGCACCACATTGCCTGCTTGTAACCTCTGAAGGGCTTCCAGGTCCCCAGTGTACAACAAAGAGTTGGAAGTTGTGGGACCACCTGGGTGTTTGTCCCGCGGAGATGCTGAAAGTGGGGGTGACAAAGGGTCAGAGGACACAGGAGCCAAGGCCGAGTTGGATGAGGTGCTGAACTGAGTTTTACGGCTGGCAGTATTTTCAGTCCCTGGTGGGGTGAGAACGGAGTCTGGAATGGAGACATGTAAACTACTGCTGGCTTGGGGGGAAGGGAAGTGCTCGGAGCTGGGGGGCTTGGTCATACTGTAGGGTGATTCATTCCTTGAGATTTCCCTGTTGGGTGGGTAATTCCAAATACTGCTATCATTATCAAAATTGATAGGTTCTGAGATTTCTGTTTTAATTTTGAGCACTGAGGCACTGTTTGGCGACGAGAGCAGCTGGGGCTGGTCCACCAAAGCTGAGTCAAGTCCATTTGGACTTGAGGTGCTTGACAGCCTCCTTCGGGTCATGCTGCCTCCCTTTTGCTTTTTTCTCCTCTTCTTCCTCTTTTGATGCTTGCTGGAAGACTGGGCATTTACTTCCCCTGCACTGTCTGAGTCCTTGGCACTGTCCGAGGTCAGTGATTCACAGTTCTGCAACCGCAAGTCTGACTCACTCTCAACATAGCGCTCCACCTTGATCTGCATAGAGCCAAGAGTGCCAAAACTGTCCTCAGGGGCCTTTTGATTCTCGAAGTCAGAGTTTTCAAAGCTGTCATCACTGTCCCTGCTGTCCTGGTTGCTGGAGCTGTTCCCATCATCATTACAGTTCATTTCGTTATCCGACTGATTTCCTGACTTTTTCCTGTCGGATTCAGGGTCTTCACTGTTTTCTGACTGGTTTCCTTTCTCATCCGACTTTGAGTTCTCATTGTCCTCTGGAGCAAAAGGAAAGTGAAACAAATAATTAGCAACGAGAACATAATATCATAACCCAAGTGCAGATTTCTACCTACCAATGAGATTTGATAGCTGTAAACCTTTTTTTTTTGGCAAAAGCTATTGTCTTGTGCAGAGCCACAAATTTTTGCATGTCGTGTTGGGAGTTCTTTTGACAACAGTGAGCACAATGGCACTGTGGCTGTGTCACCCAAAGAAAAGTCAGTGAACATCCCATCGTGACCGGTATGTTTTGGTGATCGTTCTTGCACGTCCCTGTTCTCCTACAGTGGGCAGGCATCCAGGTGTAGCACTATGTACTAATGAAGGCTCTAGTCCTCTCATCTCATTTTCCTCTCACTGCTGCCACTTTTGACATGGCATACTGTCTCTGACTTCAGTAGAATTATTGCTGATCTCCTCCCATGTAAGAGGAGAAGCAGGTCATACATGTATAAATCTGAATGAATAAACCAGTTATATCAATTTTGTTACATGAGAAGGCTAGACTGCCTTCTCATATCCCACTGAAGGGCAGCAAATGAAAAAAAAACACAAAACCAACCCCAAACAAAACCCCCAAAAAACCAAAAACCAGAAAAAAAAATTTGGGCAGTGAATTAAATTCTTGATTGATCCAAATCATCTAAGGGCCATTGAAGTAGCCCAGCTACAGCACTGAGAAGCTGTCACTCTTCTTGTCTGAATTAATTTAATTCTGTTTTAGACTTTTACCTAATTCTCATACAGATGAGATAAACACTGTAGCCCACTGGGCTCAGACAGCCAAAGCGGCTTTGAGAATGAATACTCTCCATTATCATACTATATTTGAAAGGGTCATGAAAGGCTTCAGGACACCCTGTCTTTTACAGACCAGCCAGAAATCTTTTGTTGTGAAATAAAAGATGTTTTTTCACTCATCAGAGCCAAGTACTACCCTTTTCATTATACTCATTTTAAGGGGATAGGGGAAGGGCCAGTTTTCCACTAAAGATTGGGTACTCCTGGAGCCATGTCAATACCAAACAGTTTCCCAGAAGTGTTGGAGAAGGTGGGATTGACAAGGAAGCTGCCTGAGGATTCAGGGCAATGCCCAAGACACTTACTGGGACTTTTGCTTGATTCAGCAGCAGCAGAGTGACCCTTACTTTTGAGAAGTAAAACCCACAGAAGCAATGTAATAGCCACAACCCCCTGAATCTCATGCAGCTTTTTGTTTAACCTAGGGCTGAGTTTCTTCTACTTTTATTTTATTTTATTTTTTTGAAGATTCTTTCTTTTAAGGCCATGGTATCTAGCTGGTTAAGAGTGGGCATATGGTGAGGTAGTCTAGAGCTGCACAAAATTTGTCTGGGATTTTATCAGAGCTTGAACTGAACATGTTGGTTTTGTCCAAGATGCTCTTCCAATTTAAGTTTCTGTGGCATTTTTATTTAATTCTTTTGTAGGAAACAACCCATTGCCTCTGCTGTCTTCCAAGACTCCTAGATATCTCCTTCTAGAATGTCCACCTATGTGGAATGCTCTCTTGTTCTGTATTAGTCTCAGGAGTCATGAATGCGCTTCTCACCTGGAGAAACTTACAGTGCACATGAGAAATGCAAACTGTCCCCATGTGTGTTATTTGGCTATTTAAGAAGAAGACAGCACAAGGGAAGCTCTGGGAATGGGTGAACAGATTTTCAATGATGGTGGGCAACAAGCCGGTATGCGTGCCTAATTTTGACTTGAGCTATCAAACCAAGCTGTTAAAGGAGAAAAAATGAAGGCAAAAGATCAAAGGGAACAGTCATATCATATACGACCTCATCCTCTTCTTGCTTTTGCTTGATTTGTGTCACTGTGATTCATTTTCTCCAGATTTTTTTGGGATGTTATCATAGAGATGAGAGAAAAATCATCTCTCTCTCTCTCTAGATTGCATACTACAGCAGAGTAACAGTCTTAGTTCTTGGGCTACAGGAAACCATGCTCCTTTCAAAGCCAGATGATCTGTACCTGTGTAGATCCTTTTCCACTTTTAAAACTAATGGGGAATCTGTGAACCATCTGGGTGCTGGAACATCTGTAGGACTAATTTACACATTGAGTTTGACAAGTGCATTTAGCTTTTAGAAAACAGCTGAAGTCCCAGACTTAAACAGCTTAGAAACAAGTGCTTGAACCCATACCTTCTAATAAAATATAATTCTTATAACCCAAGAAAACCCTCAAATTTCACAATCTTCACTGCCCCCTAGTGAGACTCTTCAAAAATGTATTTATACAGGAGAAAGGGTCATCAAGTTTGACAGAGGGGACTTATCTTCAAAACATATGCATAGTCTGGAAAGATAAGAACTAGCACTATATTCAACAGGTACAATCCCAGGTCCTCCGCACAAGGCACAGTACCTGTTCATGAAGCTTAGCTGGGAAATGAAATATTTAGTTCAGGCAAGGATACGTGCACAGAGTGAAGACAAATATAGAGGAAATGGTGAAACTGGGGAAATGTTGAGATCATGAAAAGATTTTTGCTAATTTTACAGGATTTTGTTTTGTTGTTATTTTTTGTTTTTGTTATAACGGAACAATCCTTGAGAAGTAAAAGCAACTGGAAAGCCAACTATACAGTTCTCATGATATGAACCTGCAAAGGCACACCATGAGTTACCTGAGTTGTCCTTTGAGTCCGATTCAGAGTCAGAGGTCTCCGAGGATTCTGAGGTTTTCTCTGGCAGATGAGGAAGTTGTGCAATATCCATTGGAGTGTCCTTGTACTCTGGGTTACTGAAGAGATAGCAAATATAAACACAATTGGATGATTTGCAGTTTTCATGGGTTTTCCCCTCTTTCATATCAAAGTTCAGGAACAAAGAACATAAATAGGAAGAATAGCAGAGCAAACACTGAAGTACACATTTTTGGCTGCTCAGAGTTTCACAGCAGGGATTTTCTGAAGGTTTATTTTAATACTGCTGTCAAATACTTATATTGCCCAGGTACTAAAACTCACTTGATTCTAGTGAAGTTTTAGAGCTATCAAAGCATTCTTACTGAAGTGGGAGACCATGGCTTGTGCAATATCTAACAGTACAGCTACACTGTGCAATCATCCAACAACAAAATATCTCGATTTCGATCCCATTACTGAGACTGGAAGGACAGAGAGGGGGTTTTGACTTTTCCAATCTGTTTCTCTCCCACT
>VZTM01019571.1:29513-39898 GCA_013400555.1 Jacana jacana | reverse complement strand
TTGTCAACTTTAGTCATAGCAGGGTTTATACAGACTCTAGGTGTTAATTTGCAATATTCCTCAAATAGGAATACAAGACACAGCAAAATCCCTTTTAAAGAAGGAGATTCTGTCTTCTGATTCAGAATTCCAGTGAGTCCTCTAATTAAAAACATATCTGTGCTGCTTTTTTTTTTTCTAGTTCTCAATTATTTAATTTATTCTCTGAGAGTATTATTCTATCTTTCACCTTTCTGTATTTTCTCACCTAAAGAAGTGTTCCTTCTCACTTCATGCCTTTAGCACTTGCAGAGTTGCAAATCCAGTGTTACAATGAGATATTACATCTTCAAGATAGAAATAAAGGGTGTGATTAGCGCAAAATAATGCAACAACAACAACAAAAAATTAAAACAAAACAAAAAAACCCATAACTATTTACACATTTATATTAAAATGTTTCTGCTATATATGATTTATACATATTTATGCATTCACATATATAATTACAATTATTTTTTCTAATATTTTTTTCTAGACTTTTCATGGTATGACATGCTGTTTAAGCATNACAAACAACTTGCAAGACAAATTATTTTCTTTATGGCTGAGCACAATAGGCCCTGGTCCAGTGAAGCATATGCATATGCTTAATCTATTAGTTTCTTTAAAATAAAGTAAAAATTCTCTTCCTTCTTATTATTTATTTGTTGCTAGACTTTTTTTTTTTTTAAATCTAATCACTTCATGTTACTTACAGTAATTTATATTTTATAAATAAATTTTATACATTTTATATTTATGAAATATCTCTCAACACAAGAGAGATCTGGAGGTGCTGGAGCAAGGACAACGAAACTGGTAAAGGGCCTGGAGAATAAATCTTATGAGGAATGAGTGAGGGAGCTGGGATTGTTTAGTTTGAGGAAGAGGAGGCTGAGGAGAGACCTCATCGCTCTCTACAACTGCTTGGAAGGACATTGTAGAGAGGTTGGTGCTGGTCTCTCCTCACAGGTAATCAGCGATAGAACAAGCTGCAGCAGGGTAGGGTTAGGCTGGACATTAGGAAAAATATTCTTCACAGAAAGAGTGGTCAGACACTGGAATTGGCTGCCCAGGGAGGTCATGGAGTCACTGTCCCTGAATGTGTTTAAAAGTAGATTGGATGTGGTGTTGAAGAATATGGTGTAGGGGAGAACTTGTAGAGTAGGGCTGATGGTTGGACTTGATGATCTTAAGGGTTTCTTCCAACCTGAATTATTCAATGATTCTATGAACACGTGCCATCCTAGAAAATAGACCTGACTTATGGTAGACAATGCTATAACTAAGGGAAGTACTCTTTATGTGAGCTGCACAGATGGCAAACCACTCAGTGAGTGTTTGGACTAAAAGTTTTTGTAAACCTAGATTATTAAGTTATTGACACAATGGCTTTCCTTAAGGGAACTTGTGGGTATATAGTTTCTTGGTATGGTGTAATAACATGGTGCTTTCCCTTAGTGCACATTAATGAAAGTCATCTGGTTTACTTTGGTGATCTCTTTCCAGATGAATACATGCTGTTTAGAATATTATGAATATTAGCCTGAAGTGGAAAAAAAAAATCATTATAATGATTTAAAAATTAAAAATTTAAAACATACAATTTCTTCTTATGACACGAAAATGAAGCTGACATAAGCAAGCAAACAAGAGACGGATGAATTTAGAAACATAGAGAAGATGGAGAGAAAAATGAAAATGGAAAAGTGGCTTTCATTTTAATTGTAGAAACAGGATAGGACTTGAAAAATGAAACAATAGGTCCATATGTGATATATGCAGAATTTTTTTCAACAAAAACATCCAAAAGTGGTTTCTCTTATTTATTTATAGCTCACATTTTAAAGAACTGTATAGACTGCATGCTTACTAGACCACTTGGGCATAGCCAAGCAAAATTTAGCTCAGGAAATTTCACATTCACTGAAATATATGCTTTGAGATTTCCAAGTAGAGTCAATTTTAATGAAAGTGGTCCAGCTTTTTAGCAGAACAGTCCAATGAAATCTTAAGGTTTAATAATGACTGTAGAAGAAGAAAAAAAATCAATATTTATAGTCCCTTAGACTGCAGAAGGACAAGAGAGAAGCAAAAGAAGTAGATCACTAAAACCACTTTTTCATTAGAAAACACCCTATTTTGTAAACTATTTTGTTAGCTGTGAGGTTATTTTCAAATTCTTGAAAATATTATTACTTTGCAAGATAGTGACATTTTGCGTTTATACATTCTTGGAAGGAAACAGAACTCTACATGTAGCATCCCAGTATTTGCTAGAAACTTTCTTTTTTATACAACAACAACAACAATTAAAAAAATATCACAGGAAATGGTAGAAACAACCTATAACTTTTCTGTAAAGAAGTAATATTTCATATTTTTTTACAGATCTATACACTATTTATACACTAGTTTCTATGCCTTTCTTTTACATTGTTGTCAGATCATGGATTGAATATCCATCTCTGAATTTTGGGCTTTCTCTCTGTGGTCATTAACTGTAGCAAACCCATGACACTACAAAGTAGTAACTATTTAAATTATGCGATACTCCAAATGATGGTCTCCTTAAAGTTTCTCTACATGTCTTGTCTTCTCCACATGTATCTTCAGACTGTAAGGTCTGAAGAGCAGGCACTATATATTTTTTGGACACAATGCCAATCTGTGGAGCTTTTACTAAACAAAAGCAATCTGACAAGACACTACAGAGAAGGAGCTAGAATTTATACAGATGCATGTACATCTGGCATGAGAATAACTTCTGACAAGCAAGAGGCTGTTTTAGGCAGTGATTCCTTCTCTTCGAAATCCTCTTCTTGCTTTGCAAACTTGAAGAGGTTGAGCTTTCAAGACTGTATGTCAGAACAGTTTCTGTGGAAACACAAGGAGGAAATGTAACAGAAACCTCTCTGTTATTGGACATAGAATCACAGAATGGTAGGGTTTGGAAAGGACCTCTGGAAACCATCTAGTCCAACCCTCCTGCCAAAGCAGGTTCTCCCAAAGCTGGTTGCATAGGCATGTGTCCAGACAGGCTCTGTGTCTCCAGAGAAGGAGACTCTGCAGTCTCTCTGAGCAGCCTGTTCCAGGGCTCTGCCACCCTCACAGGAAAGAGGTTTTTCCACATGTTCAGATGGAACTTCCCATGTTCCAATTTGTGCTCATTTCCCCTTGTCCTGTCACCAGGCACCACTGTGAAGAGTCTGGCACCATCCTCTGGACACCCACACTTTAGATATTTTCTAAAGCAGTGATGAGATCCCCTCTCAGTCTTCTCTTCTTCAGGCTGAACAGACACAGGTCTCTCAGCCTTTTCTCATAAGAGAGGTGTTCCATTCCCTTGACCATCTTTACAGTCCTCCGCTGGACTCTTTCCAGTAGTTTCTTGAACTGGGGATCCCAGAACTGGACACAGTACTCCAGATGTGGCCTCACCAGGGCAGAGAAGAGCAGAGGGGGAGGATGACATCCAATGACCTCATGGCCATGCTCTTTTTAATGCACCCCAGGAGACTGTTGGCTGCCTTTGCTACCAGGGCACATCGCTGGCTCATGGTCAACTTGTCCATCAGGACTCCCAGACCCCTCTCTGCAGAGCTGCTTTCCCTCAGGTCAACCTGGGGTTATTCCTCCTCAGGTGTATGTAGCTGGATGGTATCTTTTGAACTTACATAACCGTGTAAAGGGCATAGAGTTATGAAAATCTTGATTATGCATTCAGTTAAAACTGCTCAACTAGATGCTCAGCCTCAGAGTTTTCATTTTGCATAAACGTGTATTTTTCCTTTTAGAAAATGTCAAAAGAATTCTCTTGAAAAAATATTCTAGCCCAAATGAAACTGTTTACCTCAAACTCTGAAGGGACATTTGTGACAAAATATGAGTGGAAGTGAAAGACTATATAAGACACCAAAAGTTTAGTTCATATGAGGAAAGAGAGTCCTTCAAGATGCTTTACTTTAAGGGTTTAGCTACAGACCGCTCTTCCTTTTCTTTGGAAAAAACATAACAGAAAGAAGCAAACAGAGAGCTCCTTCTTTGTAACAAATAAGAAAAACAAAATGATTGCAATAAAGTTGCAATAAAGTGAAAAGTTTTTCCCTAGACTGTCAATCAAAATTCTTCATAGCGCTAGAGGTGTCAGCACAACACGTAGCTCTAGATACATGTACTGACTGGTGTGGCTGCATTCAGAGTCTAGCAATGCTTTCAGTGACCGCTGCCTTAGCTGCAATGAGTATTTTCTTTATGTGTACATTGGGGAGAAGCAAGGCTAGACAGAGGTAGACAGTGAAATGCTCCTCCCTTGGAAATCTGTGAAAAGCGAAGATTAAATAATATTAGTTCAAGTTTACAATTAGCATTCATAGCACTTACATTTCATTTTTCTTTCAATAAGGAGACTGTGAGATATACAACTTCCAGAGAAACTACAGGAGCTCCTTGCTGTGCGTGGCTCAGCTACCACTGAGTCACTGAGTCTTCTGCGGTCGATTGCCTTAACAGTCATTAATGGAGACAGCAATTGGCACTTCCACTAAAAATGGAAATCCTGGAAATCTCAAGCAGTTTTACGTCAGATGGCCACCAAATGAGGTTGAACTGATAATTCAACCAGGCAGACGGTGATCGTTTTCAATGTGTCAGAAAGAAATAGTGCTATCATCAATAGAGGAACAAAAATGTTTAAGGTGCATAAAACACAGAAGTGTTTTGGCCAATTTAATCAAAATAGTGACAACTTTTTTAAAAAGGGATTTTTAAGGCAATTTGTAAAACAACTCTTTTTATTGTTTTAATTATGAAGTAGTCCTTCCTATATCATTCAGCTCTTTTCAGACTTATTCCTTAAGTTGAATTTTTTAATCTTTATGTTTGGTGATTTATATTTGAACGAGAAACTAATTTTTATTCTTGAATTATGTCCTGCTACATTTAATTCTAGATTGAGATCCCACTCCTAAACCCCTTGCTCTGTTTTCTTCTGGTAAATGATTATTGTTTGAATGTATCCAGCCTTGTAGATGTTATTTTAAACATATAGATCTGCTGCTGCCTTTGAACATATTTTCCCTTTTTTGGTTATTTTGTTTGACTGTGCTGTCTCATTATTGGATTAGTCACAAAAATTACATCTTACTGGAATTTTATAGATTTCCATGTAATATCTAGGCCAGGGCTTGCTAAAGTGTTTGGTTTTAATAAAGTGGAAGAGTATTTCATTTCCCAACAGACATTTCTTCTTTTTAATCAGGTCCAGAGTGTGAAGTGTTGCTAAATGTTTGACATGCATTATTGTATATTTTTCTAATTTAAGAGGTATGGAAGTCAACAGATTACATTATGAAAGCTCTTTACATTAGAACTTAGATTTAAGTCAACGGAAGTCAATGGTAACTGTTTTTATGTTGCTTAACTAGTGACCTCATAGTCTGTCTTAGGAGGCAGATCCTTTTTAAAGAGACATAGCTGGGTTTTTTTTCCTTTTTTTCCTTTTTTTTTTTGATTTATGGTAAATAAAAGTTCAAGTGTGTCTAGCTGTTCAGTCTTTTCTTTTCAAGCTGTTTTCTTTAGACATCTTAAAGCTTTCTGCTAAAAGAGAGAGAGAGAGAGTGAAAGAAAAGACAAGAACTTAGGACTTATCTCAGTCACTAATATGAGACTCTTTCGTCTCATGTGAAGTGCCTGGACCAGCAGCATTCATTTGCATTGTGCCTATTTATTCTTATGACCACCCCAGTGGATGGGGGCTGTACTATGCAGTGCTTTAATAATGGGGCTATTAGAGACACTGTGCTAAGCTAAACTCAAGGAGCTCATTCATCTGATGGATTGCACTGGCAACCCAGGGCCAATGTGCTCTTCTGACAGCAAAAGACCAACCAAGCTTCCGTAATAGCTTTTGTGCTCTATTTTGTTGTGAAGGAATGCCATGGACAAAATCACTCTGCCAGAGTGAGCTAGGGTTAACTAAAAAGAAAAAAAAAAGGGGAGAGAGAGAGAGAAAATAGAGTTCAGATTTTTATTTTCCTTTTTTTCAAGTTTATTGAACCACCACTGAATGCTGTCTCTAAATAAAGTTCAAACTTGTATGGAAGTGAGACATAAACTAGTCTTATAAAATATAAAAATCTTTACCTGTGAGTAGGCAAATCTGGGGTCAGCAAGTCAGACAAATACACATTATTTATTGTATTTATTAATACAATAGATATTTGGCAATAAGTATTGATCTAACTCCCCAAAGACTATCAAATTAAACTGAGGCTGCTTATTGTGTCTCAGAATGCTTTAACAGCTTTTTGTGTTAGTATGAACTCAAACCGCATTTTATGAAAAAGATAATAAAATAAAGCTTTTCAGTAGTCTAACCCAGAGGTCAAAAAGGTGTTGAATAAAATTATCAGCATCAGTCCACAAAAGGCCTGACTGAACTCTGGTGGGTAACTTTGGGTATGAAGTTCTAGCAACAGACCTAAAGCAGCACCTTGGGTGGCCTTGAAAGGCAGAAAGAACTTCAAAGGCAAAGACAGACTTAAATACAGAGTTCTTCCATGCATTTTTGTTTTCTTTTGTTTAGACCAGAAACCCAGGGCTTAAATTTCCAGAAGAACAGGCTCCTCAGAATTGGCTATAAAATAATTCTTAAATCTATTTTTTTTTTAAATCTAATATAACTGAAGAGGATGCGTGCTTGTTTGAAGCACACCTTAAATACTCTTTAAGATCCAAGGAGAAAGCTATAATACCAAAACTAAACATCTAATTGCTCCTTTGATTACCAAACCCAAATCAAAGCAGGAAGCAGGCTTCATTTTAAAACTTGGTATCACAGGTGATATCGGATACTGTCCTGGTTTGAGGTAAAAAAAAACAATTTTCTGTTCAGTAGTTTTACTTTTTTAGCTGGGCCTCTTCTAACTAACCAAAGTCTGAAACTAACAGCACATTGTTCAGAGACTGTTTCGTCTCATAGTGATAAGACCTGATTATACCAAGGGATGGTATGCAGAGAGGCCCTTGCTTATACTTATTGCTAGAACAACCATGGTCAGGTAATTTTGTCAGGTGACCTAAAACTGGGCAATTGGGGTATTCCATCCCATCCGCATCATGCTCAGTAAAAAAAGCTGAGGGATCAAGGGGTTATTAGTTTTTCTTCCTTCAATGGCCAATGTCTGAGGAGGATCCTGTCTGTTCGTCTGCCTTTTGATCCTGATCCAGAATCCAGCTCCTGCCGGTCACTGAGTCCAGCCTGGGACGTTCACTGATGCTGCTGGTGACGTGATCATTGTCCTGGGAGCCTAATACGGTTTTGTATAAACTGTATACTTTTTTCTTTATCCTTTCTTTTATATTCTTTTTAATTTTTCTTTTTATTGTTTATTATATTATTGTTATTGATATTTCATTAAACTAGTTTAGTTTTTATCTAAACTCCTGAATCTCTTAATCCTTTCCTCTCCTCTCTTTTCCTTAGTCGGGGGGAGGAGGGGTCATCATCTGTCCGATTGGTCAAAACCACGACAGATACAAACGGATAAAAACTTATTTGCAATTCAAATAAGTTTTCAGATAGACTTTGTACCAGCTGTTACTTTAATGGTCCTTAGGACAGCTACCACTTTAAATGGCTTTGAGGCGATATAGCAAAATTTATAAGAGCTACCAGTTTATCTTCGGTAAGCTTGATTTGCAGAAAATCATAGATATCATCACTTTCTAAGTTTCATATATATATTATTCAATTTCCCATAGAAATTGTGGAGATTTTAAACTGGAATATGTAGTTTGATAAATGGAGCCTGAACTTTAGAACTTTAGAGCTAAGGCTTTTGAAAGTGTTCCTAATGACTACCACTGCTGAAGGTGATAAGGGAACTGCTGCTGGAGCAAATCAATTTGTATTTGAAAAAATTGCCCTGAGATTTTTGGTTCAAATGTGCACTTATTTGCTTGAATATTCATTCCGTGTCTATTAAATCCTATTTTTTGTTTAAAAATAGAATTGAAGTATCAAACTTTCCCATAGAATTTTCTATTGCAGCTTCTTTTTAAATAAAAGAAAAGAAAAGAAAGCCCAGCAGAAGACCTATTTAGACTAAATATGCTCTTCAGGGGATAGTTGCTGTATTTTCTCACTGACAAGTGCTCAAGGACAAAATGACCCTTCTGTTATTTTCATCCATTTTTGCCCGAGCAACACTTTTTAAAATCTCCCCCATGTTTTAAGAATCCTAAAGATTTTGCACTAAAATTTATAGATGGGATGCAATTCATTTTATATTACTAAATTTATTTTATTTTTAGGCCATGCTGACACTGAGAGGTTAGTAGCCTTAGAAAACACTAAAAAGAAGATTGAACGCAAAGGTTTTCCTTACCTCGGTTTTCCTTGTACTAATTTCAGCATATTCTATGCATTTTTCTATTAAATAAGTTTTGCTGAAGCTTTGATTCCATAAATTTTATCATTTCAGCCCAATTGCAGATAACAGCATACAGTTTTCTGTATTCTCAGGGGGCATAATGTGACCCCAACTGAAACTCAGAAGATAAATTAGTGATACACTCATTCACTTGTAGGAATTTCATTTGAACATTCATTTTTTACAGTAATTTACTTCTTAAGCATTGATAAGTGCATCAGGAAAAGTTCAAAAACCTGATCATTGTTCCAGTTATTTGATTTGTCACACATAGAGAGCCACAATAGGACGATGATATTCCAGGGCTGCTTCAGGAAAAATGCAAGTGTCACAGGTGTGTATAAATACTTTTCTGTTTGTGACAGGAAAAGCTTAGTTTTATCTGAAAGGGCATTTTCAAGTTTGCAAAGGAAGTTGTCAACCCAAAATTTCATAGCTTAAAAAAATTAACACTATAATAAAAGAAAATGTTTATTAACCTCATCATCTCCTCATTAGCATCACTGCTGTGACTTCTGAAAGAGATGGGAGCACTACTAAAATGTCTCATTTGCATTTTGCATATCTAACAAAAGCAGATTACTTTGTTTAAATTATAGCTAATATCATTGTAGTGTTGTTATATATTAGAAATTGATTACCTTGTTTCTTCTTCTATAATGGCCTCGTTATATTTGATTTTTTATGCCTCATTTTTCTCTTATTGAAATAATGAGTATGCAGCAGTGAGGTCATTAATATTTTATACACATTTTTCTTGCCACCTAGTACTTCAGTTGAAACACGTTGGCTAGTCTGACAACAAATAGAAGCACTTTGACTATGAGCACTGTCTATCTGAATAAAATCAGGCTGCTTGTGACAGCTAGAGATAGCTACTAAAAGAAAATTTAAAAAAAAGAAAAAAAATAAAAAAAAAGAAAGAAGCCTGTATATTTCCAAAGAATGAGATAAACTGTAGGTTAAGTGTACAAAAAAGTACAACTCCGAGTAATAGTCTGGGAACCTGGTCTTTGCGAAAAGCCCTATTAATGGGTATTATAAGAAGAGAAAACCAGGGATAGGAGACTCTGAGAGCAAGCAGAGCTCTAGTACATGCTTCAAACTGCAGAACAAGAACGGTGAAATGTACTGCTCTTCATTCTGGGGAAGCCACTTGGTCAATTTGTAGAGTTGCTTTTAGTTGTGATATCTGGATATTTTTTTTCAAATGATCTTAGATCATCAGCAGAGGTTTTTTTCTGTTCTGATGTTTAGTTTTCTTAAAAAAATTTTCCACTATATGTGGGTACTATTGAAAATAAGTCTTTACGAGATTGATTCTGCCTCCATTGCTCACTGTGGATGGAGTGTCTTACCCTGAGAACATTGATCTGTGTGGTACTGAGTAAAGGGTTTATCCCTTTCAAGCAGCTATCAATCTTTATTCCTCTGAAGCAGCCTTGTAAGATTTATGAGTGCTTTGTAGTAGTTATAAGGTATTCATACCACTATATTTACTCTGTATCTGCTTAGATATACAGCAGCTCACAAATCAAGCCTTCTAGTCATTCAATCATTTCCTCCAATTTCCTGAACAGTTGCTTGTGTTGAGGTGCCCAAAACTGTGCATCATATTGGAAATGTGTAATCGAGTGCTATACAGAAAGGGACACTTATCTTTCTTTCCATGATGTAAAGCAGCTGTGTATTTCAGTATTTCTATATAACATGTCAAAATAGCTAGGGTCTGTTTGTACTGTATGACCTCCCAAGACCATATTTCTTTTTCTTGCCAAAATTGCCCCTAAGTTCTATACAGTTTTACCTCTTTCTAAAATATTGACTTCTGTCACGTGTAAGAAAACATTCAGAATTCATAAATACATTAAATTTTCAGGATGGATTTCCTTCCTTCCTTCCTTCCTTCCTTCCTTCCTTCCTTCCTTC
>VZTM01019571.1:0-27857 GCA_013400555.1 Jacana jacana | reverse complement strand
TAAGATTCAGCTGGACAGGATGCTTGGACATCTTGTCTAGACACTGCTTTTGTTTTGCCAAGAAAGGTTGGACCAAATCATCCTTGAGGTCCCTTCCAACCTGGTCTTCTATGATTTTATAATATTTCTTTAAATCCATACTATAGAGTATTTGTGTTAGTAATATTTATATTAGTAGATAGAAAAGAATGTTTGGGGCTTTTTTTTTTCTGATGAACTGGAATGATTTGTAAAAGAGTTGGTGTTTTTTCAGCTTTTCCCTCTAGCATTGGAAAAGGTTTTGCATTGCATTCATTTATGCAGTAAAATGCTGAACTACGCAGAGTGATGAAGACTGGTAGACTTACAGCTGAATATTTGGGTTTTTTTCTGCTTTTTTCCTTTTTGTATAATGCAAACTTTTGTCAGAGGAGAAAGGACAAATTCCCTTTCACCTGGTAATGCAGAAATTTCAAAATAACTACAGATAGGGCCTGTGATTAGGATTAACTGTTACAGGAAGTTCTGCAGAGAAGTTTTCTCACAGCTAATGAAGCAGTAAGGCCTTTAAATAATACCTATTCTTTCACTGGCATGTTGTCTTTACAGTTAAATCTTCATTTCAGGATTCCTCCTCAGGACTTTCATCTATAACGAAATTAAATTCTTTTCAGAACCATTAATTTAGAACACGAGCTATTTAACGTGCACATACTGAAAGGACTCACAACAGTGATAATAAACATTCTCAGCGCCGGTATTGCGCTTGCTGTTGCATACAGCAGGAAACCAAAAAGGAGAAGCAGAGAACAAGCACCTACCAAATGGACCTGTAGACTTACAAGGGAAGGGTTAGAGGGGAAAGTATTATTATTATTATTATTTTATTGTAAAACAAATTTCAGTTTAATATTGGGAGAACTTCTGCTTCCCCCCAGCTGAGAAGATCGCTGCAGGGTGTCTCCCTGACTTGAAGCGTGCTACTCCCAGGGTTGCAGGAGATCAACGTTATCTTTTGCACACAGACATCAAAGGCTCTTCGACTGTAGGCCGTAGGTAAAGAGAGAGAAAGTTAAAATAACTGCCAACCCAAGGCATGTTTTCCAAGAAGGAGAAAAAGCCAGAGAAGGTGAGGGAGAAGTACAGATGTGAGAGAGTCAACAAACCAGATTAACGTACACAAACCAGCCTGAGTATCTGCAGTTATTGTTTGCTTATATTGTAGTAAGACACTGCAACAATACACTGCAGAGCTGGGACTCAGCTCGTGACTCTGGTTCCAGGAAATTTACCTTTCCAACTCCAGAGTAACGGTAGTTTTTGTTCTAAGCTGTTTGCCATGTGGTGCTTTGGAGTGCTCCCTTTCTTTCCCTTTTGAGTGATTTAATGCAGTACTTTTCCTTGACTCGCAGCTCCAGAAGTAAATAAAAGGTTTTTTTTTCCTCACCCACTTTTCCATGCTGTTTATTGTAAACATAGATTATACATCTGTTAGCTTTACCCTTAGAACCATGCTAAAAGTGGTCTTTGAGGAATTCTGACAAATCTGCCTAATTAGTGAGAGATGAACAGAGCCTTATTGTACGAAGACACTGAGGGAAGACTGCAGGCATACTAAGATCTTTGACTTATCACATGTAAATATGACTTGATAAGTACAAGAACTATTTGTTGTTCAAGACAATCAACGGTTTCTTCAAAATTTAATTATTTTTTTTTTTTAAATCACATATTTCCTAGACTTTTTTTCCCAGGTTATTCTCTTAAATTTATGTGTTAAAAATAGCAAATAATGCAAAATTTGGATATAAAGACTCTTAAATTTACCTTCCTTCTATCTTATTTTCTGACTTATTATCCCCATTGTTTTTTCTCTTCCTTTAAGCAGAAGGAACAGTGCAGGGAATTAGAGGGGCAGAAGAACAATGAGAAATGGTTATTGGATTATCCTGCATGCATATATTAATATATTGAGGTTATTGATTTTAAGTAAAGAACTTCAAGTGAAAATAAATTAACTAATTCCAGTTACTTGTAGACTCCTCCTTACACATGGAATGAATTTATACTGCTTAATCAAATGTTGGTCTTGAAGATCCTTCTGCTTTTTCAGAGATTATAGATTTTATTTTGCTCTATAACATGCCTCTTTTATTAAAAAAAAAAATTAGTATGTTCTAATGTTCCATTTTATAACACAAAGATGTCCATCCACCACTGATAGTCACCTCACTATGGCTCATTACTTATCTTTAAAAAGCTGGAAGCTCTTAGCCATTGCTTCTTGTTATTTCCGACTTTTCTGCAGGAATCTAACACTATACCTATAATAGCAGTACAGAAATAAGAGACAATCTAGATATCAATGCTATGTAATAAAAGAAGTCATCTGTAGCAACAAAAATGAGTACTAGACTGTTATACTCATGCAGGGTATTTATAGAAAAGGTATATCACAACAAAAAAATGCTGTAGAGGTCACAGAAATAAATGGCTTGACTCAAGACAGTGAAATCTTGAATCCTTTAAAATAGATGAGTTTGACCTCAATTAACTTTAACAGGATTAGGGTTTTGTTCTGTCTCTTTAAAAGCTGTTGTTGCTATGAAAACCAAACAAACTTCCCCTTTCCCTGCCTGCCCATGTTCTCAAGTTAAACTGGTAGTATTCATATTTTATAAGATGCTTTACATCCTTCCTCACAGCGAATAATGGCAGAAAACAAAATATTATTGTTTTCTTTCTAGTAAGTCTTTGATTTCTGCAAGCCCCATTTTACTCACAGACTTGATAACAGACTTCAGGTGGCTTCAGGTACCACCAGTAAAGGGTGTTGCAGACACCAGCCAAGGGATTCAAACAGCAAGCAGAAATTGTCTCTATATTGTAAAGAACCACCACCACATGCCAGTATCCAGTCTCTATGCATACGACCAGCACAGCTGTAGGGGGGCTGGAGATTCTGATGCCTCTTCTTGCAGCATTAATTTCTGCCTTACCAGCGCTCCTGAAAAAGTTCATGGATGTCCATTAGCCCGTAATGATGGATCAGTGGCCTGCGGACCTTTTTCATGAGATTTTTTTCCCTGAAAGCTGGACTTTAACCCTCATATAGCAATGGATACATAAAATGCTGTTATGTTTTATGTTATAAAAAAAATGTGTGTGCTTCCTCTCTCTCTAGAACTACACTCTGCCCAAGGATGCTATAAGGAGAATTTAGGCTAGTTTTAGCCTCCTATGAAATTCCTTCTTGGTTCATTAAAATACCAAGAAGTGAGTAGGATACTCATATCTAATTTACCCATGGGTAGCTGAGTGCATAACAGTTTGCCATGGTTCCACAAAGAATGCATGTTTTCTTTTGGTGGTCCTCGTTCATGAGCCTTTTTTTTTTCCACCTCCTCTTGCCCATTTGTCCAGGGTTTTCCTTTATACAAAGGGACAAAAGAGGCATGGTGATTTTGAGGAGGAGCCAATCTCTCACCCTGTATACTAGCCCAGATCTTCATGTGGTTAGTAGTCATGTATTTAAGTTCCTGAAGGAGGTCTGGCTTGCTTTTCTTTTTTGTTCTCTCCTTTCCCCCACTTGTATTCAAAAGAAAGAAAAGCAGGGAAAACTTTTGCCTGTATCCAAGAACATGAAAATAAGGCACATAATCATAAGGATTCTGGTTCTTTACTTACTCCCCAAAAAATCAGAACATAATGGGATTAATAATTGGTTTTGGATCGGGCTCTAAAGCTAGGAGCACTCATCTTTCTAAAGTACTTCTACATGTTATTAAGATTATACAACTGATAGTCATACCTCCCCTCACTCAACCTGTGGACCCAGTTTCCTCTCACCAGTGTGGAATCATTAACTTTTTCTGTTTATGTATTTTATACTTTAGGGTGTGGAGTATACTTCACTATTTTGTATGCTATGAAGCAAAATGCTTCAGTTCATGGAAAATAAATCAGCAGCTGTCTTATAACTATTCAGAATTGTTACCTATTTCTTTTTACAGGAACATCCTTCTTTGATATTCCAATCAATTTTTCATTCTATACAAAATAAGAAGACACAGTAATTTTATGATCTTCATTGTTTTCTACAGTTTGCTATTGTGTCTGAAAGCATTGCATAGATACAGCTAAGGTTATGTAAACCAGAGGTTTTGTCTGTTGGGGTTTTGTTGTTGTTGCTGTTTGGGTTCATTTTACTTTTATTAGAAGGAAGAAGGGACACTCCCAAAGCCTTAAAAGAAACTTCACCTACCTGTCTTCTGCTGTAGTTTTATATTACAACTTCTGTTGACCTACATGCAACTCTGAGCATCTCAACACCCACTAGTGCAAGAAATAATTTGGTAAATAAAAACATTTTGCTTGCTGCTCATTTGCCTTATGGTACTTTTGGTACTTCATGGTACTAAATAGGTACTTTTCAATTATTTTTTGGGTTACCCTAGATTGCTTTAACATTGATTTTGGATTAATATAAGCCTACTTTTTCTCCTGAAAAGAAATACTTATGGAATAAGTGTTAAGATGTAACAAAGCATGGTGCTGAAGGCAGGAGTTTCTCTAAATCTCTGTTACAGACTCACCACACAATTACAGCACACTTAGCGTTGGGATACTCACCGGATCAAAGAGAGAAAAATCCACATAAATGAAATGATGAAAACAATACATCACCTGAGTAGGTGCATTTAGGCATTTAGGTAGACATGGAGCATAATGTGGGATCACTGAGAATGGGCCTATGAAGGCTACATGGAACTGTACAGGTAGAAGTAGGGAGAAATAGGACAACCTGGCAGAATTTAATTTATTATTGTAGGTGGCATACAAGAAACTGGAGAGGGACATTTTACGAGGGCATGTAGTGATAGAATGAGGGGTAGTGGCTTCAGACTGGAAGATTTAAATGAGATAGTAGGAGGAAATTTTTCACTATGTGCAAGGTGAGACCCTGGCCCAGGTTGCTCAGAGAAACTGCAGCTGCCCCATCCCGGGAGGGGTTCAAGGCCAGGCTGGATGGGGCTTTGAGCAACCTGGTCTAGTGGGATTGGACCTGGATGATCTTTAAGGTTCCTTCCAACTCCAACCATTAAATGATTCTATGCTTAATATTATTTCTATGTTTATTCTAAATAAAATAAAAGAACTGCACAAAGCAGAAAAAAAAGTAAAAGTGACAAGGTTGCACAGCTAGTTTGAGAGAGTGCATTATGAGTTCTGCCCCCTGCCAAGAAACCAAAATTATATATTGATGTACACATCCCTGCTTTAGCGGGAGTAGGATTCTGATGAGCAAAGAACATCGGTAAGCAGTGAACTGTGTAGGCAGGATGACAGCATGTCATTTTTGAATTCTTCTCTGTAAACAAGTACATATGCTCACCTCTGTTGTCTACATGAAAACCAATTCTCATGCCTAAGGTATGGAGCAAGCCTTACGTGGCAGCAATAACAGGCTCATCACATAATTACATAATTACTTTGAAAAAGTTGAATTGCTTTTTGATTTGCAAGATGAGAGGGCAAAATGGAATCTCATAAACTACTACTTTTTCATGAAATTATAGCTCAGAAATCACCAAGTGGAATGTTTTCTTAATTTGTATTAATTTCACATTGCAAAGCTGTACATCCAATTTTAGCCTAGCGCACATTTTTACAGCTGAAGGTACAGCTGGAACCTTTGGAAATAAGAGTTTTTATTATGGAAATTCTGGCATAGCTTTAGCTAGGGTCGGCACACACAACATACTGTAATATGCTTTAAAACTTGAGATGGAGACCAGAAGTCTGAGGCTCAACAGTAGCAAACCCTGTGTGTATGAAACACAAGCCTCCCAAGAAATGTCATACACGTCTCCTGCTCCTGACATAACATTGATTTAAAAATTTAAAATGAACCTCCTTGTATTTGTTTAAAAAGAAGACAGTAACAAAAACTGTATTGGTTTGCAGGTACAAACAGAATTCTCAGGGTAAAAAGAATAAAAGATAGGGAAAAGCATAACAAACCACTCCAGTACTTAGGAAATAAGTGATCGGTAAAATAAAATTCAGTTTTGCTAAAATAGGCAAATGATAGTATTTTGAAACCACTGTTTTGGTTACTGACAATCAGAAGCAGATGCCTCAGCCAAAAAACCTGAGTCCTAGAATGTCAAAGCACTTTAATTTATCCATCTGTATAATTTTAAACTAACAGGTGAGACAGATGCAGTGTTATAACAGTCTGGTCAGAGTGAAACAATGGACGGATACTGCGGCAAATGATCTGAGAAAATGAGTTCTCTTTGGCAAGGTTCATAGGCCAGTAGTCAAACAGCCTGATCATCTCATTAATGTGGGTTTAAAAGAGAGTTCAGGATTACAAATATAAAAAGTGTTGATTAGCAGATAAATAGAGTCAGATGGAGAATGACGTCCCTTCTAATTTTTACTGTGTTTAATGGCAAGTGACTTTCCACATGTTTAAGACATATGGATACAGTCCTTTCATTGTCTGGCCTTTCTTATTTCTCACTTTATTCCTTATCTTCCTACTTTTCTTTCACCTTCTCCTACGCTTCTAAGCTCAATACAGCTATTCATTATGTCTCACTCCCCTGGTTGTTTCACACAGGAGTAATTCACGCTCTAAGCTGTGCATTAGCCTGCCATCTCCAGAGGCCCAAACACTTCCCTGGCTGGGGCTGTGTAAAACACTGGTGGCCAGTGTGGACATGGACTGAATGTGTGAGGGTAATCCTCAATCCCTCCCACAGCTGAAGAAGAAACTCGTTTTCTTGTAGTTCTGGGGGTGGTTGTTAGAGTACCTGCTTTCAAACTTAGGCATCTGAATGCAGAAAGAATGAGAAATGTAGAATACTTTTTGTAGAATGCTTTCACATATGCTAACTAAAGTGATCAGTCTCAGGAGCCAGTCACCTACCCTAAATGTCCACACAGGCACCACCTAAGCTTCATTTGATTGTCTATACCTATATTCTATCTGAGTTTCATCCTGTATTTGTAGAGGTTTATAATTTCCTTGTGGGGAAATTCTAGTCCTTTGGGTTTTCCCAGTGTTGCCCTTCTTCTGTCCCTCCCTTTGTTGCTTCGTTCATTCTTGTTTCATTTGTTTGTCCATTCCTTCTTTCCTTGGTTATGTAGACACCAGCTTTCATCCAAAAAACAAATTTTAAAAACTAATGGTACATAGGATTTTAACTGATTTCTAATGAAGGATATAATCAATGTCCCTAATTAGAAACGGAGAAAAGGGAGTTGTCCAGAATATCAAAAGAATTTAACAATTCTTTATATGGTGCTAGTGTTTTTCTGTGTTTATGATAGATCTTCCATGTGTGTTCCTAGGAAGAATTTCTTATGGCTTCTTTGTTCGAATTAAATGCTATGGACAGGTCACTGCCAAAAACAGTATTATTATTAATATTCAGAAAATTTGTGCAAACCCAGCTTGTCTAAGTGGACAGATGTCTTCTAGGAGCTTCTATGTTTCCTAGGTAGACGGAATCCTATTGAAATTTCAAAACCTGACAAAATATTTCATTATTTGGAAAAGGACAGCTCTTTTACTGTTGGGGAAGAATATTTAGAAATAAGACATGTACGTAAATTGTAGTGATACTTTTGACTAAACACCTCAAGAGATGGACAAGCATAAAGGGCACGTATAACACTCTGAAGGGAATAATATTTTTAAACAGTGGAGTTCTTATACAGACGGTATGAAAATAAGGAAAAGGATATGACACTGAATTTTATATATCTTTTTTACACAATGAGACAGTAAAATCAATGGTATTTGGCAAACGTGTGTATATATGCACATGAGATTGGCTTAAATATATGTTCTGGTATTTGGGTGAGAAGCCTCATTTGTGCTTGCCAAAAACTACATAAATCCCAGCTCAGGTAAGCGATGAAGATGGGGGAGCCAGATTTTCCCAGCCAGAGAAGTGGGCTGCTTATTTTAGCCTGGCATGGTTTCAAAAGTGGCACTACATCAATGTAATAAGAATGTGAAACAATACAGCTAGAGCCAGCATCTCATCTTAGTTTTCTTTCCAGTAGAAAAGCGTATTTATAACAAAGAAAGGGAAAATTACTTACCGATAACCAAATTTCTTTTAGATATCTTGCAGACATGTCTATTTGTTTTGTAACTCTACATGTACCATGGCTTTTGAAGTAAAAGATTTTTTTCTTCCTGCTTTTTTTGTTATCTAGAAAGATTACATATTTTCCAGTCTCTCTGTTTATTTCATTCTTGGGCATAAAAGGCATGTCTGCAATAAGACCATAAGTTAACTGTCAGCTACACATTTCCACAACATAGAGACTTCCAAAGCAAAGGCAAGGAGGTTTGGAAATGAATGCAAGCATCCCAGAAGAATCCCAAGATCTGCAAGTCAGCCTTTCTTTGAATGCTCGCTGGTCACTCCTGCATGTTGGCAGGAAAATATTTGGACTCCCCAGCAGATTGGCCTAATTTCTGGACATTTATCATAGCATTAGTCCAAGGCTTAGAAACAGCTCTCCTGACTGCTTATATTAATTCCTTATCCTTTTGAATCATAGAATCACTAGGTTGGAAGAGACCCTTTAGCTGTCCTTATGCAGGTCTATGGATTTTGAATGCACTTTGTTGAATCAATGATACACAAATAATGTTTTGCATTCCTCAAAAATTCAGAAAATCAGATAGAATTTTAAACCCAGTTCTTATTTATTTAGAATCTCTTTTATCATATGTGAACTTAATGACACTATTTTCTTTCATACTCATTAAGAAAAAAAACAAAAACACATAGGTGAGAACTGAAGCAGATTAAAATCTTTTTGACATTTTACATATAGTCAGTTTGGTATCTTTAAATGTAAATTTATATAAAATATTTGCTACACAGATCAGATTAATTTGTCCTTGTAGTTAATTGAGAAGTATTTGTCATGCATTTTTAATAGTCTTACATGAGTTGTGTTGTGTAATCAAATAGAAATGTTTCAACAATTTCAACCTTTTGAGCAGCTTTAAAATCATTATAATTTACTTAAGGTAGCATCTCACAGTATTTCTTCCCTAACTGGAATCCCCTGCTCTCATTTATGTTGGGCTCCGATTCAGGGGAGACTATGCAGTCATAGGTTAATAGAAAGCTCAAGATCTGACATTTTGTCAACTCTCTGCATTAAATAATGGTTTGAAGATATTGGGAATGCACTAGTTATTCTTGACTTCAGACTATTTCAAATATCAAATTTTCGTATCATAGCATCACTATCTCTTTTAGAGACTCTTGAGATGTTCCTAAAATTCATACTTAGAGTTTTGGTATCCACACTACACTTATTTAATTTATATTTTATTTATTGATTGATTGATTGATTGATTGATAGTTTGGATTCAAAGACCACATGCCTGTTTACATCTAGAATGCATTATGTGATTACTGGAGTCCATCATCTTCTTCAGATTCATTTAAAAAAACAGTTTCTACTTTCTGAGAAGGGTTCACAAGGCAAATCAAAGCATAGTAAATGGGAAGCTTCCTTAAATTGCACTGGTACTCCTGTCTCAAAGACTAAGTGCACACAATACCTCTTTCCAGATGGCAGAGTTAATCCATGTTAATTTTAATCTGCTCTGTGTTGCTCTGATCATACATTTCTGTAGCTTGTAGAATAAAAAAACTATTTAAAGCTTTGAGTTTTGCAGAAAGTCTCTGTAGTTTCTCAGCTGTCCCCATTTCTATATATTCATGTGTTTGTCTACACTGCTACCTGCGGAACTGGCGTTAATGGTATGTATGCATCTAGATTGGAGCTATATAGGGTGAATTGTCAGTCCTAAAAAACATTGTGTCAGTGATAGAATGGACTCTTTACTGGCAACAAGGCACCTTATTTTGCTCCCTCTATTTAAGTCAGTGTGAAACAGTTTTTTGAGCTGTAGTTAAAAGAAAGGTACATAAGTTCTTTGAATGAAATGATTCTTTTGTTGATAGTATCCAATCTGATATGTGGCTGAAAAAAAAACATGCACCAGAAATAGTTTAGCTACTATTCAGGAATGAAAGCTATTTCTTCATTAGTGTTAACATAGATTTCATCATTTTTTCAATGGGCTGGAGTTACTTCAATGAGAGGAAAAGATCTGCAGCGAGTAGCCACTATGCCAGATTACAGATCAAATCTGATTAGCTCAGAGTAATTACTTTGAAATCTTTTTTGGTTTTTATCCACTTGGAACTGGTTTTCATTTGATTTAGACTGGTTATTATTCATGAATAGAAAAAAAAAAAAAAGGATGGTTTTACTTGAAATAGGATTTGCTTAAGACCAGAATCTAAACTGGAAGATCTACATAATTTATCAGTAGTGCTCATTATAATGCCTTTGTAAGTCTTACAGGATAATGAACAACATCACTTTTCTTTCTTCCTACCCATATTATTTGAAAATGAATGTCAGGAAATATTGTGCACATTCCTTTTATTTACAGTGACATTAAAAAATGAGTTAAATTTTCAGGATTTTTCTTCAATTTTAAAAGTCATTGAGACTTTGGTATTTAATTCAGTTGGCCATCTACAGATCTCTCTTCCAATTTGAGATCATAGAATCATAGAATCATTTAGGTTGGAAGAGACCCCTGGGATCATCAAGTCCAACCATCAGCCCTACTCTACAAGTTCCCCCCTACACTAGATCTCTCAACACCACATCTAATCTGCTCTTAAACACAGTCAGGGAGGGTGACTCCACCACCTCCCTGGGCAGCTGATTCCACTGGCTGACCACTCTCTCCGTGAAAATTTTTTTCCTAATGTCTAGCCTAACCCTACCCTGCTGCAGCTTGCAGCCATTCCCTCTCGTCCTGTCGCTCATTGCCCGTGAGAAGAGACCAGCACCAAAACATCCCACATCCTATACGGCTTCTGGTTCAGAACATTAGGCTTTTCCATAGTTGATATATACAGTCCAGTGCCATGAGGTTGGCCTCATACTCTAAGGCATCTAAGATACCATCAGATGCTGGGGATAAGCACACGAATAAAACCCTCAGTGGTCAATGCAGACTTGCTGGCCAGCAACTATGTGTCCTACCCAGGGAGGAATAGAAATTATTTGGGGATTTTTTAAAGAATCTATCAGACTACACAGAAAAATGATCCTGCATATGTTTGGGATTTGAGTCTGCAGCCTTTACTTGAATAAAATGGTGAGAGAACAGAAGAGTTTGCTCAAAGAAGTTGTGGATGCCCCATCCATCCCTGGAAATGTTCAAGCCCAGGCTGGATGGGGCTTTGAGCAACCTGATCTGGTGGGAGGTGTCCCTGCCCATGGCAGGGACATTTGAACTAGACTGTCTTTAAGGTCCCTTCCAACTCTAACCATTCTACGCTTCTATGAAAATCCTCATCCAATTTTGAATATAAATAATTTTCCCTAGGTTCTTTTTTACTCTGTTGTAATGACATCAGTGGATATACTTGGACATTCTGTTCATAGGACAAAAATCTAGAATTCTCCACCACCTAATATTACCCTGCCTGAGGCTTTTCTGCATAATTTAGTGCTTTCTTTTGCCAGGTAAAAGCATTGCAGATTGGAATTTTTTAAAATGTTAAGCGTTTAAGGCAATATTAAGCAATTAGAAAACCTATTAATTTCTCAGAATAACTTGCCGTTTGCAAAAGGAAATTAATAACTTTGGTAGTTTGATTCCATAACTGATAAGCAGCTGTACAAGAAATGAGACATCTAATTCTACTAAAAATTAATGGGACTAAGGAATCTTTTTTTCTTTTGCTTGCTAAGACAATTTTTAAATTTTTCTTTTCTGCTAATTTTCAAGCCACTGTGAAAAGTGCATTTCACACTATCTGTTTCACACAAAACTAGTTCAGAATAGTTGAAACTATAGCAGAAAATGGTCACTGTCTGCTGGCAGAGTAACTTTTCAAACATCTGATGATGCTGTTAGGATGTCAGTTTTCACCTGTTGAGGGTTTGCACAGTATCCACCAATCTTTCACTACCATATGAGCAGATTTAGGGTTTTACAGAGCTTTAGTGAAATTAAATAGAGTTCAGTCACAGAAGATTCACTCATTTGGAACCGTAAGACAGGTCATAGTACAACTGTTCTATCTGGATACTAATGAGCTGAGTATTTGTTTACCATTACTTAGTTTATCCCTTTGATAGTCATCATTTTTATTGTGTTTTCTTTCTTGAAAAAAGGTACATGCATTTTATGACCTTTTGGAAATGTGGCATTAATAATACTTGAAATAATGCCACCAAAATATAGTCATGGGTTGATTACTGCTGAAGTTTCATTTATTTTTAATTCCTTTCTTCTAGAACCATTTAAGTCTTACGTGCATAAACTTTACATAAATGAAAGTTAAGCTGCCAGCAGTGATTGTCATAATGTAGCTATAACTACCATCAGATGCATTCGTAGATTATTTATTTATTTATTCAATAAGCAACAGCCACTGTTTTCAAGGCAGAGCTCGTAACGTTTAGGTGCAATGAATTCAACTAACTGGGCGAGCAAAGCATATTTTGAAAATATGTTTGACAATAAAGGCTTGTAACAGCTTGATTTCCCTTGCTTCCTACTCATAGGTTCTTAAGGAATTTATAAAAGTTATTTGTTATCAAGGTGTTATTTTAGTGCTACTGTTTATGGAAGCTGTATAGAAGCTCTAAGCTCTATAAACTGTTTGCAATTGGCTAATTTTGTGGCCACACTAAATATAACTTCAAATAACATTCCTTTTAAGGACAGAGTCTTTAATAAATTATTAAGTTGGAATTCCAAGTTTTAGTATGCTGTCCGGACTCTTATGAATGCTTAGAAGCTGTGACTTAAAACCACAATAACAAACCCTCAGGTGCACTTGGAAAGATCTACCTGTGTTTCTAAAACAAAAAAGACCCAAAATAAAACAGATCAATTGAGCACTGATGGTCTAGCCAAGGGGGTTTAGATAAAAGGCACAGTCAGAGAAGGGATGTCCAATCACCACAAAGTCGAAGTCATTACAGAAAGAGCTCAAGTCATGTTTGAGTGGTTCTGGAACCTTTTTGGTCAAACACCAGAGGCCTCAGTGACAGAGGCACACAACACATATGTACTCACATACACACACACACACAAACAAATAACGAGATGTCTGTACCTATGTTTTCATATGTACAGACTGATTTTCACTGAAAGCTCCCCAAGGGTATTGCAGAATCTGGAGAACTTGTAGAGTAGGGCTGATGGTTGGACTCAATGATCCCAAGGGTCTCTTCCAACCAAAATGATTCTATGATTCTATAATGATATCCTGAGATAAAATCTGAGTGCATTTTAAGTCCTTGTAACTGATCTTTTCACTCACGAACTAGAAAAAAAAAACAGGTCAAAATGATGTAAAACTAGAAAATTTAGATGAGATTCTGTATTTGAAATTTCCTGTACAGGGAACAAATGGTGTTTGAAATCCAGCTTTGTATCAATGCATATCAAGGAATTGATAAGAATTCTATCTTCAAGTCCAGTCAAAAGCTATTCTGCTCACAAAAATAGCTCCATTTAAGTAATCTGGATGAATAAAGGCTGCATACTCTTAAAATATGAACTTTTGGGCTGCTAAGCTCAGTGGGAAAGATACAATATTCCTTTGAACACAATATTGAGTGTTTTCCTTTTTTCTCAATAATATAATGAAGTTCTTGTATCTGGCATAATGTACCCAGTCTTTTCAGTGCTCTTTGTGAGTAAATGGCAGTTGCACGGACCCAATAGAGAGCAGGAATGTTTTACAGGATATTACAGAAAAAATGGCTCCAGTACTCCTAATAAGAATGCTACGTTAAAGAGAGAATCAAAAAGACACTTGCTTCCTTCACATGATTCTCCCTAGCATTTCCATGCAGGAGCAAATATCTTTATGGTGAATATTTACTTATCTTTCATTTCCATATGAAATATTTGTCTGCCCTTGGCCTTGGCTTCGTCTTGGGGCAGGATTTTGTTAAGCAAAACAAAAAAGATAAGATAATATTCATCTCTGCTTGGCAACATCAGCAAAGCTAGCATTCATCTTTGTCTACATGGCAGTAGCAAGAACAAAGCATATTTATGTTTTTTCTATGTATGATAATAAGTCCTGGATAAAAAAATGTATTTCTTTGTCCCTGATTCTAGCAACAGCAAGGACAAAGTTACAGAAACCACAGTGTTGCTTGCAGTCAGCAGCAATGAAGGAAGTATTTTTGTTAATTTGAAAAAAAAAAAAGCAAAGAAAAAAAAGCAAGATCTTTTTTAAAGTTTTCTTCAGAAGACCACACAGTATTTAGATTTTTATGAACCATATCACTCTGCTAACATCCAACATCAGTCACAGGCCTCATTTATTATATAAATGACTTTGAACCTAGTGTGCAGTCGTGTCTCAGATTTTAAGAAGCACCTGACAGTATTCAAGCAGCCAAGAAATCTCAAAAAAGTTTACTTAAAGTTTATGGGAGTCAAGATTTCTTCACTGTTCTGTAATCTGTCCTTTCAGTGTGGCTTCTGATTATGCTGCTGGCCGGTTGAGTTGACCTGCTATGACTGATGTAGCCTTTGGTCTGACTAGGTGTATTGCTTCATCATTTTAATCATAGGGCAGCATCTAAGCTATTTAAATTGGATGTACATGAAATTGTAATGTTCTGTGGATTGTGACAGCTAACAGGATCTTGTAAGTCTACTGGAATATACAGTGCCTAGCTGCAAAGCCCAAGCTTTGAGTTAGCCATATGTGTGTCAACTCCTTTTCAGAAGCCACGTAGATATACTAATATTGTTCTGGGCCCAAGCTAATGTGCCTTCCTCAACACCGTAGTGGCTATTAGTTTCCAGGGGAAAAGTTGACTTGTGGTGGTGAATTTGGGCTGCTTTTTCAAGAGGCAAGGACAATTGAACGAGGAATTGTCAATCATTTGGATGACCCAGATTGTATCCATGCCATCTGCAAGTTTTTTTTCAAATCATAGAATCATAGAATCATTTAGGTTGGAAGAGACGCCTGGGATCATCAAGTCCAACCATCAGCCCTACTCTGCAAAGTTCTCCCCTACACTAGATCCCTCAACACCACATCTAATCTGCTCTTAAACACAGTCAGGGATGGTGACTCCACCACCTCCCTGGGCAGCTGATTCCACTGGCTGACCACTCTCTCCGTGAAAAATTTTTTCCTAATGTCTAGCCTAACCCTACCCTGCTGCAGCTTGCAGCCATTCCCTCTTGTCCTGTCGCTCATTGCCTGTGAGAAGAGACCAGCACCAATATCTCTACAGTGCCCTTTCAAGNGGCACTTGGCCTCATTGAAGGCCATGCCATTAACATTGGCCCATCTGTCCAGTCTGTCCAGGTCCCTCTGTAGAGCTTCCCTGTCCTCAAGCAGATCGACACTCCCACCCAACTTAGTGTCATCTGCGAACTTACTAATAGTGTTTTCTATGTCCTTATCTATATCATCGATGAAAATATTAAAAAGGAAAGGCCTCAATACTGAGCCCTGAGGAACACCACTTGTGACCGGCCGCCAGCTGGATTTAACTCCATTGAGCACCACCCTTTGGGATCGTCCTTCCAGCCAATGCTGGATCCAGCAGATCGTACGTTCGTCCAGGCCATGAGCAGCCAGTTTTTCCATCAGAATGTGGTGGGGGACAGTGTCAAATGCTTTGCTAAGATCCAGATATATTATATCCACTGTATCATCATGTAATGTCACCTTGCATTGATAAAAATTAACCTCTGGATAAGAATTGAAATAGGAAAAATTATGATTTTGGGAAGTCAGAAGTACTTGGAAATAATTAGTTTAGGACATAATTTTCATTGAGAACATTTTTCCTCCTACCATCAAATGGTTGGGAAGAATTCTTTTGCCTGTCAGACCTAACAATGCGGGTTTGATGGGCTAGAGGTCTTGGTCTGCTGAAAATACTCTGAGGATGCTAATCTGCAAAACCAGTCTGAAGAGCCTATTTGCCGTGTCAGATGTAATGGACAACTGAGGAACTCTCTGTAGTTGAAAGACATCTATATTTTTCCCTGTCATCCTTTTGAAACTAAAGTCTCCAAGAACAAGTGTGAAACCTACTGCTTATGTGCTTTGCAGATATTTTGTGCTTTGTGTGGTAATTCTTGAATTTCCTTGTTGCAGCTGTAAAAAACACCTGTACAACACACCTGTACAGACCATGCACAGAAAATGTAGTGCTTTTGGGAAGTATCAGACTGACTCCATGTGTGCTACGCCCTTGGCATGGCAGCAGCTCAGTTGCTTTAGAGTAGCTCTACCAATATTATCAGATTTCTGAAAATCACAGGCTATTTTAAGGCTATTTTACAGATTTCTATGGTTCTCCAGGAGAAACTTCATAGATGGAAAGGCCACAGAAATTTTGATCCATGAAAGCCCTGAATCAAAGGGAGAAGAGAGTACATCATAGCTGTAATAATCAGGGCCTGAGTATGGGAAGGTTTTGTGGATATTTTTTTCTTCAGCCTTTAAAGCAGTATGGATTCCACTCAATCTAGATGACATCTAGATGGGGTGTCATATTTCTGTGAGGGTTTTTTTGTTGTTTTTTCCCCCAGAATGGGAGTATTAAGGTTCAATTTCATGTGTCACAGGTGCTACATGTATCACAGCCTGAGGAAATAAGTCCTTATACTGGAGGGGGGGCACAAGTACTTTTTGACTAGAAAGATACTGAAACATCAATTATATCCAGAATTTAAAAGTGAACTGAGAATTAGTTTCTTTTCTGTTCTACCTTACTGCTCCTCTACACTGTATGAATATTTGTGTGTAATAAAAAAAAAAAACAACAACAAAAACCCATAGGAAAAACCATGATTCTGATTTTGTTACACCTTACAAACTTTTCAAGCCTGTAAAGACTTGACTTTATTTTTTTTTTTTTGCTTTGGGCTGGAACAACCACTATAACCTGAGAATTGCTAACATTTCTTGCTGAAAAAAACACTAGAAAGGGAGACAAAGTCAATTTATTTGAAAACTATTACGTTTCAATACTGGAATATCCTACCCTT
Organism: Jacana jacana; assembly: GCA_013400555.1. Classification (NCBI taxonomy): domain Eukaryota; kingdom Metazoa; phylum Chordata; class Aves; order Charadriiformes; family Jacanidae; genus Jacana; species Jacana jacana. The sequence goes on along the minus strand of VZTM01019571.1, from coordinate 10,741 downwards.
TATTATAGTTTAACAATATAGGATAATAGCTTGCTGCATTTTTAAGTAGTATTTTTCTGTTTGGGACTGTTTTAGTTTATAAGATCTCTAAAAATATTCTTTTGTTATGCAGTTTTATGTAGTATTTTTCTGTTTGGGACTTTTTTCATTAAATTTTCTAAAAATATTATTTTGTTAGAAAAATCATACTATTGAATATTGCTAAAGAAAGGGGGGTAAAAGCTTCCCCAATCAGTTATTGAGATTTTTTTAAATATTTTTGTTTGTTTGTTTTCATTTAATTTTGTTACAACAACGGATTACATAAAGACTTTTGGAAGGGGGCAGTTGAGCCTTGAGTAGTAGAACTGGTAACAGAAATGCTCACACAATGTAATTAATGGCGACAAAACAAAGGAGATGTAATAATAATGAAGTTGAAAAATGTTTTACAGTGCTGTCACATTCAAATAAGAAACCTGGTGAGACAGGCTGGGAAACCCTTTGAGTCTCAGTGGATAAAGTCAGCGTTCTGGGGGTTTTTTGGGTGGTTTTTGTTTTTTTGTTTTTTTTTTTTTTAACTCTGCATTTTAATTTCTAAAGTTAATAACTTTTTTTTTGTATTTATATAAAAACTAAAATAAATCATTATTATTACAAATTCAAGAGGTAAAAAGGAGTTTTAAAAATTACTTATAATGTTTCCAATGGATTTGAAATCTTCTGAAACACACTGAACATACTGCTAAGCCTCAAGTCAAAAAGCACCTTAGTTACTCTCATTTTCTTCATCTAAAGACTGTAGAAAAAAATTGGGCAAACAAGATGACCATTTGATTCTGAATACAAAAGACTTTATTTCCCAGTTAATGAATAGGAGGTCAGTGCTGGCTGTCATAAGGGCAAAGAGTTTTTTCTTAGGACTCTTGGAATTTTAACAGGACAAAATTTTTAAAGATGAAAATACAGAACCAGAGCTTATCACCCACATTCTGAGGTTAAATATATGAATGAGTCTTATATTGAAGCTGCTTACAAATCTAAGGACAAATTTATCCCTCTGCAAGTAACTCTGGATGAAATATGCTGTAGTTCTGCACATCTTTACTTTAAGATCTGGGACGATAATGCAATGCTTTGAAGTTCCCTTTTTTTTCTAAAGGAGCTTTCTGTCTCCTTTTTTCATTATTTATTATCTGCATCTGCTAGCTGGACCCAGGCAGTACAGAGGTAAACTGGCTGACTGACAGGTCCTTCAAGAACAAATTAAAGCACCAAGATAGAACATTATCTAAAAAACAGTCTTAATAAGAACAAAAATGTGATGCCAGTTTAAAAACCAAACCTGTAGTTACTGTGTTCAACTTGCTATAGATGAATGAGTCGCTAGCATTATAGGAAGTGAAAGACAAATAAATTCAGGCAAGGGGATGAGAAACACTTTTTTCTGTTGCCGAATAATAAACGTGAGAAGTCCCCACAGGGCAAAGTTGTGAACACAGAAAACACTAGGGTCATTCAAGTAATGATTGTATATGTCTTGGGAAAATAACGTACAAGGAAAGGATGAACCTCGGTGGGCTGAGTGGTCTTTTCCACTCTCAATATTCATGCATCACAGCTGTCATCTTCCACAGTACTTGAAAAAGAAGGGATTACATGCTGATGGCTGTGAGATCTCTTTGTCCGAAGCTCAGCTCTGTATGTGTCCAGTTGAAGAGCTTTTATTATTTGACACCCATGGAGCTCAGTTGCAATTTAGCCCTTTCAAGAGCCTGATGACCAAGCTCATTATTTACTTTTACTAAAATAGAAATAGCAACACATTGCACAAGCAAGTCCTGTAAAAGTGCAGGTTGGGTATCTTTAGGACAGAACTCTGGTATTTCATCACCAGTTCTGGAGGGATGTAGGTGGGAGGAAAGCAAAATTTTTCAAGCAGACACAATTTGAATGATTTACTTGCCTGAACAATGTGGTGAAGAGACCATGCTAAAATCCCTTCTGCGAGCACTTTTATGGCACACAAAGAACCTTCCAGCTTACATCCTATACCTGATGGTTTACAATATATTAGCTTACAATCCTAAGGAAGGATCTCAAAAGTAGTAGTAGCCAAAGGTCATACGACCCATCTAAGAACTTAGAAATCCTTGTGCACTTCAAGGTGTGCATCATTGCAATTACTCTGAGTAAGACGTGTGGAAGAATAGTGGAATTGCCATTATGCCTCTCAAAGTACATTATTTGCAGATGCCTTTCTGGTAGCGTATGTGGCTTCACAGGAATTTAAACGGGTTGAAAACTGAGCACAGCGTCATTCAAACTAAGCCCAGGAATTAAAAACAAACCAACAATCTCTCTTCCACCAAAGTTCCAAAAGTCTTTAAAGCAGTGTTCATGTTTTTCAACATTAGCTCTCTAGAGTTTTCTATTTTGAAACTTTTGTACATTGAATACATCTATTTTCCAAATCTCTGTTAAAATGTGATAGTACTGTTGATATGTGATAGTTCATTCAAAGGAAAAGATTTCAGAAAATACTGGAACTTTTAGCTGTTGTCATATTTCTATCCCAATGGGTGATTTCTGTTATCCAAATTTAACTTCTGCTGAGTTTGGAAAATAGTTTTGGATCTCTTCAATATCAGTTAAAGTGAACTTGTACTTCTGGTTCACTTCTGTTTGTGCTAAAGAGAAGGTGATTTGGAGAATGTGCAATTTGTTGGGAAATGAAGGCAAATATAGATTATTTTTTTAATTTTTGATTTACCATAAATATATGTATACTACTTAAACTATTGGCAAATCTTATTTCAGTACATTAATAATGTGCAAACCTGAAAACATTTGATTTATATAAATGTATATTAGTGTGTGATCATTATTCCTATGAGAAATAATAGCTTTTATGGAAATAACACTTCTGGTTTCTGTTTTATTTGCTTTTCATACCTGTGAAATAGCTATAATAATACCTCCCCCATATTCTCTCAGAAAACCACTTCAGAGGTCATACGGTGGCCATTTAGCAATGTGACACATGCAAATGCAGGCAGCTGAATACCAAAACGCAGTGTTTGTGAACACGTTAAAAAATCAAAAAGTTCTACTGCTCAGAAATATCTGCATCCATTTTTATTTGCTTTGAGAATACTTGCAGGTTTGTGTGCATTGAAATATTTAAGATTCGATTAGATATGGTGTCGAGGGATATGCCCCCCCCCGAAATTTGTAGAGTAGGGCTGATGGTTGGATTCGATGATCTCAAGGGTCTCTTCCAACTTAAATGATTCTATGATTCTGTGATTCTATGATTTATGAAATTGCTCTTTTTCATAGGTGCATCTATATTCATATGCTAGGTGGCTGTGCAGAAATAACGTATGTTTGTGTTCATTAAGAGTTTCCCCATGTAGAAGAGACTGGCATATTGACTGGCAACATGAAAAGAGGTGAGAATCTCAGTAACTAACAGGACTTTCAAACAAGGCTGAATGTTAGATAAGGACCATTCCGGATAGTGGATAGAGCTAGCCTGCTAATTGAATATTGAAATAACAGAGTTAATTTTAATGGACTATGATATTCAATAGCTGTATGCCTGGCAAAAGTGCTATAAGATGCTTCTTTGGTTGGTTTTAGGCTTCTGGTATAGTCCAAAATGCTTTTAGGTTTTGGCAGGGGTTGGTGGTGATGCTGTTATTTTCCTCTTTTTATGTTTTGACTACAAAATTATATTGGTAATACTGGTTGACTCTTGACTAATTTGACTATTACCAATTTATATTGGTAATAAACCTAAGTGGGCTGTAATAACTGATTTCATACTTATCTTTGATTCAGCTCTGTTGTTCACTAGCATGCCTAGTTGGCATTCCAATGGATCTAGTTGGAATATCAGCTAGCTGTAATTTGTCTGAGATATATTCTTTTTCGGCAAGTTTTTATTGGGAGGTTTTTCAGACACGAGAAATTATCTCATAAAGAGCTGGTACCTGAAATCTATTCTGTGACCTAATGGCTGTAGCATTCAGTCTAAGAGTAAGATAATAGAGTTACTCTGAAAAAAAAACAAAAGAGAAATCACTTGAAAGGACAGGATTTTAATAAGATATGAACCCACAATGAAGGTTTTCTGTGTTTCCAAGTTGAGAGAAAGATTTTATTTATTTATTTATTTAAAACACAGAATGATTGTCCTTTCAATGCCCTGTTTGTTTGGGATATTGCTTAAAAAAGAATCAATAGAGGCAGGAAGGAAATAGTCTGGAAATGCTGATATTTCAGTCTCATCACCTATGTTTTATAGCCCTTACAAAAATAATTAGCTACCATAAGTTTTCCCTGCAAGTGGTTTGAAAAGTTGTTTGCATCTGATTTAATCTGTCCGAATCAGAGCAGTTGGAACAGGTTTTCAGCATTTTTAAGTCCCTGTTTTAATTTCACTGTGCAGACTGGGACTTCTGAGCACTGTCTAATTGTTTATGTGGTACGATCCACGTAATGGATGTTTTCCGTACAGCACTCTTCTATTAATATGGGTTTGTTTCAAGTTTTAGGTTATTTTTTGACTTGGCTGAGCAGCTAGAGTGCTTCCTCAGCTAATGATACATTTGGTCTGCTATTTGCTTTTTAAATTGGATTCAGACATTTGGCTTGGCTAAGTTGCCTAGAATCTAGAGTAAACAGTTTTCTCATACAAGTTAAAATCAGCTAAATTTATGGTGTCTTTTTGTGGTTTTAAGAAAAGGCAAAAATATTTAGCTCATCTGCAATACATATATATGTATATATATATATATACACTTAGTAATATGTAGTACCCTTTCATGTATGTATTTGGATAAATGTTTAGACAGCATCCTAGCCCTTCTGAAAAATCACATATCTTATAGTCTATGACTTGTTTACACCAACATTAAAGGTGTTTAGAAGAAAGCCTGTAGGAGAAGAATTTTACTTGTTGTCTAGGAGAGAGTTAATATAGTTTGGCTTGATTTTGATTAGAGCTTCTTTGCTATAACCACAGCAGGTGCTAGGCCTCAATGACTCTTTCATGACCTCTTAATATCATTTATTGCATACATTTATCTGACAGGCTGCTACTCCGTCTATTTATGTTCACCATAGGCATTCATGACGTATAGCCCTCAGTTGTCCCAAAATTACACAACTTCCTTCTTTCCTCTCAGTGTTGCACACTTTCCTTCATTCCCTAGTCCTGACGTGCTGACTTGGATAATCTACAAACAACCCTCTTCACCTTTTCCTACATTTCACCTGTAGTGTTAAAGCTTCAAGTCTGGCTAAACTTTGTCCTTATAACTTTATATGCAATTTGAAATAGCTGGGACCTAAGTGGCCTACCTAAATAGAAAGAAAAAGAAAAGAAAAAACTAAAAAAAGCCTAAAAAGCCTACATCCTCATGAACGAGACATTTGTTGCCTGATTTTGAGGACAATATTTCACATCCAAAAGACATACATAGCCCAAGAAAACTCTGAAAAAGATCACTCACAAACACTGATGTTTAAACAAACTAGCTCGAGTAAATCCTAAAATCATTGAATGGTTAGAGTTGGAAGGGACCTTAGAGATCATCCAGTTCCATCCCCCCTGCCCTAGGCAGGGACACATCCCACCAGAAGTAGAAACTCAAAGCTAAGGCAGCTGCCTGGAAGATGTATTTTTTCAAAGTCAGACAAAAACAACCAGAGAAAAACTAATAATGCGGCTTACAGAACATCTACTGCAGTCTGAAGTCCTCGAGGTTTACTACAAGTTTTCATCCAGCTGTGTAAAATACCATTCCAGCAAAAGACATTGCTATTTAAGTTATAAACACATTAGTGGGCTTGTTAATAATAGTTGTAACAAGGTATATCTATGGCACTGAAAAATAATAACCATTTTAGGGCTGTCATCAACCAGACTCTTAGCAAAGTAGATGGATTACAGGTAATTGTCAGGTGTTTTGAGGAAATAAACATACTTTTTAAAGTCCAGTTTTCTCACTGTGCTGCAATTTATGCTCCATGTAGTCCGTAGGCACAAGAGCTTCATTGTTCTCTAGAAAACTGGCTTGCCATTCTCTCCTTTTCGTGCTGAATGAAAGTAATTGACCATATTTAATGTAGCTTTTGGCCACAAACATTGGCATAAATAGTCTTTCACTTTTGCACTACAGGACTGTAACACACTTCAGTTAGTAGGACCCACAGAAGAAAACAAATGAAGTTGCTGTGAAAAGAACATTAAAATTCTGTGCAGTAGCTGTGAGGACTGCCTTGTTCTGTGCAACAGTTACTCTTCAAAGTTCGTGGTAGATTTGTTGTCACTTATTAGTACTTTCCTGCTCTAGATTTCTTGAGAACATTTTTCCTCTAAAAGAAATGAGCAGTATCATCTAAGAAGAGGTTTTGGTTTTAGAGACATTTAGTAACAATTTATTAAAACTTCATTTCTGGACTTCAATCATGTTAATTATGTGGTGATCCTTGTTATATTTTAGGGTTTGGATTTTGGGGTTGTTTTTTGCAAGAAATTCTTAAAACTTGCCATTTTTCTGGACCATATTTCTCTAGTCATCTTCCTAAAGGTCTCAGGTTTTGTAATTTGATTTATATGGTAACCTTGAAATGAGGGGAAACATTAATAGAATGCTCTGTTTTAATGAATAGCTTGTCAGGTACAGGTGGACTACTTCAGTGGCCGGAAACTCTCTTCCTCCAGGCATTGATGATAAGGGCAAGGCTTCAGGCTCTCGGTCATGTCTGTGTCTCACCTCATTTAGTATTCAACAGCTGGCAGGAATAGCATTGGTTTGAATGACTCATTTGATTAGTGAGGACTTTGAGATTTCTATAGCTCTTTTAAACTTGCTTTTTACATTTTTACAGTCAAGCAGGAAGACCTGCTGTGGCCTGGAAATACTGAAACTGGCTGCCCACATGCAGCCTAACAATTCTCTTGAGTCACAAACTGCTGAGGAGTTCCATGCTTGTAGGCACAGGAAGAACTTGCCCAGGTGTTTTGAAGGATGATATCTCCTTATCCACTTGATACTTCCTGAAATATGATTGCTTTCTTTCCTTTAAGCTTTTCATTTATTATGTCTTGGCTCCCAGAAATGAGCCGCAGGTTGTGCTTGGCATCTGCATAGAGGCTGGTCCTTACACCACCTCCTGTCATCATAGAATCATACAATCAAAGAATGGTTAGGGTTGGATGGGACCTTAAAGATCATTGAGTTCCAAACCCCGTGCCATGGGCATGGATACCTCCCACTAGACCAGGTTGCTCAAAGCTCTATCCAGCCTGGCCTTGAACACCTCCATGGATGCGGCATCCACAATGTCTCTGGGCAACCTGATCCAGTGTCCCACCACCTGCATAGCAAAAAATTTCTTCCTGCTACCTAATCTAAATCTACCCCCTTTCAGCTTAAAACCATTACCCCTTGTTTTATGCCTCCACTCCTTGGTAAAGAGTCCTTCCCCATCTCCCCTGTAGGCCCTCTTTATTACTGGAAGTCTTCTGGTCATCAACCAGAAGACCCCATAAACTCTTTGGGCTAACACACTGGACTAAAAAGTCTAGGAGGGTTAAACTCTTTGGGCTAACACACTGGACTAAAAAGTCTAGGAGGGTGAGGGCCTTCACTGCACCTCACCCTCTGTGGAAGGGATCACAAGGTAGACTTAGAGTGTGTAGCCTCACATTGCATACCTGCAGAAGCTCCAGAGAGCGTCTCTAAAAGCTCAGTTATTCCCTGAGCACTCCACCCTCCCCCTCAAGAAATGCAGTAAGACTTCAAGTCACTTCTTAAAAGAGATTTTGGTTAACTGTCATCAATACTCATGGGGTAGGGTTGCTTGGGGTTGGTGTTTTTCCCCCTGCAAGACCTAAGATTTGCAGTGCTTGTAATCCCCTGCTTTGGAAGGCATTGGTAGAACTTGCTGACTGCAGTGTCTGAGCATTTCAGAAAATAGTACCCAAATATGAATTGGAATGATTTTCAGTTTTCAGTCTTGCTCTTGGAAGTGATTTTAAAAGCAAAACAAAAATAAAACTACCAAAAAAACCCAAGAAAAACCCCCAAACAGCAAAAAAAACCCAAACCAACCAAACAAAACCCCCTGAAATTATCATTTCCATCAGTATTGCTTACCTGCACTTACAGGTTCATTCTTAACCTTGTGGCTGTCGGTGCATAAAATGTTCCTGAGCCCCTTTTGACAATGGTAATTTGTTTGCTTCTCTTTCTGTATCATTTGAGTATCTGATTTTTAGTCAGTGACGCTGTTTCCAGGGCCATCTGTCTGGCAGACTTGGTCTGAAAAGAAAATTGAAATTATCTGTGTGTTGCACGTAATTGTCTGTAATGTCTGGTCTTTTTTTTTCAAAAGATTCTGAAAATATAAACTCTATGCCTGCATAGATTATTGAATGCATAGATAATTCAATATAGAGAGTTCTTACTGAAATAAATAGAACATTTCACTCTTGTGATCAGAAGAAAATGAGCTGAGTTTTAGTACCCTGGAACTTGTTTCTTATTAATCAATTGAGCTTGGTTAGTTAATTAACCAACTCAGCAGATTTTCATTAGCTGCTTTTAGAATGTCATATACAGTCAAGTGATTGTTGTCTTTTGTTGTTGTTGTTATCATTAGTCTTATTTTTGTTGTTATTATTATTAGTGTTACCTTTTGATTTCACTCTAATATATACCCATAGGTAGAGTTACAATTAGCTGGAGTTCTACTTTGTTTTAAACCAGTAGTAATTTCTATTCAGACACATATAGATGGGATGACAGTTGTGGCAGTGGAAGAAGTTCTTGAAATGGACGGAAATGAATTCTGAAATGGAGGAGCTGGATTTAACAACATGACCATTGCTTGGGAAATAAGCAGCCCTTATTTAGAAAGAGATTTCTCTGAGCTGAAGTGGTTTTTTTTCAGATAATCTCAAGAAATTGGGAAAAGACGTTTTCTCTGTGATATGAGTTTCTAATCAGAACTAAGACCGAGAAAGAGGTGAAACAGCTTCAGTGCAGCACGGATATCTCATATGTACATTCACACAATTCTCTTCCTACTAGATTCTACGGCCAGCCCAGTATACCTAAATCCTAGATATATCTGAGTGATAGTGCTCAGCTATTAGCTGTATATAATTATATAGTGTTTGATGTAGTATATTACATCATACCCAACCAATCACCAAAAGCTCTTGAGATCAATTCTGGGCAAAACTTCTGAAATATTTGTGATTTGTTCACTTGTTAGTCTTTATTGCTCTTTGACATTTTCCCAAAGGAAAAATTAAAATACAGGACCAAAAGTAATTATTTATGGGGAAAAAAACCATATTTTTTTTCTAATTTAATATCTGTCTCTCCCTTTCAAAGTTTTTTATTTCTCTTCAGACTGTTTTGTTTTGACATTTCATTAACTGATTTGCTTTTTCACGTTCAGATTCTGCCTCCTACTCAAAAAAGTTTAGTTAGGTGATTCTAATCTATTAATTTATATGGGCTATGAAGCTGGTCTTATCTAATCAACATACATGAAAAGATTTACCTTCAATATGAACTTGTGTTCCTTTAATGTAGAGAAAAAAAAATTACATATGTCTGTTAATCAGATTTAAGACCAGGACACTTTCGGTTGGAAATACCTCTCAAAGGTCTTGTTTTGAATAATATTAGCCTGCTGTCAAGTATAGAATTAAGATGGCTGTATGCATCTTGGGGTTTGATCCAGTTTTAATTTTAGAGACAGAGAGTCAAAAGTGTTAGAGTTAACAAAAAAATTCCTAATGTTTTCCTAATGTTTATCCTATCAGCCCTTCTACCCTGGGCATTCATTTTGCCTTTCTACCAGTATGGACTGTGGTTTGATATCAAATTGGTTTTAGCACCTATAGTTCCACATTGTATAGAAAATACATATGGAAAAGAAAAAGCATTCTATTTTACTGTCTCGCTCTGTTAAATGACCCAATTAAAAGTGCCATCAAATCAAATTAAAAATGTAAAATGTTCTCTGTGTGTGTGTGTACATATATATACAAACACTTCCAAAGAAGTAGGACTAGGCGGACACAGTGATGAGCTCATGCAAGCTGGCAGTTATAAGTGATCTGGGAGCAGAGATGGACTGTTACATATGCTTTGGGAGATATTGTACTGAAGGAGAATAAGAATGGTTAGGAAAAGGAGGAGCTGGGGACAGACTGTTTTACAAACACATAAATATATGTATTACATTTACACACGTAAAATGGAACTAACAAATGAGTGAGTTGGTGGTTCTTCAGGTTTTTTTAGATATATACAGTGTTCTTACAAAGCCAGACAAAACAGGGTTTGATCCTGGAATGGAGCCTTTGAGCAAAACTGCAATGAAAGCTGTAAATAGTAATAAGCCAGTAAACTACCAAGGCAGACATTGAGATCCACATTGTTCAGTTCTTTCGTTATTCTGTTATGAATTTCAGTATCACGCTGAGTGCAGTTGATTCTTGGCTGGGGATTGATGTTTACACACACTACCAAAATAGCCCAGACCTGAGTCAGTGAACATTTACCCCCTATTTTCATCCAAGTGCACCTTGATAACACAACTGAGACTGAAGAAGAGAGTACTACAGACAAACTTTCTTCTGAGATTCCTCATTGTTTATCCAGACTCACACTAAAAAGAAGCTTTTCTAAAGAACAGTATCCAGAGGTCCTGTGGCAGAATAAAC
>VZTM01019564.1:0-20650 GCA_013400555.1 Jacana jacana | reverse complement strand
CTAAAGGAAGCAGTAAATTTGTGTTACTTGTAGGCTGCTGACATAGAGCACACAAATGGCTGTAGTTGAAAATTGTGTACATCTGGAAACAAGATTTATATCTAAGGCTGTTTTGCCACTTTCACTGAAGAAATAGTGCCTACTGTAGCTGTTGCTTTTTCTTAAAAAAAAAAGAAAAGTGAAAAGTACATGAAAATGAATATAACATGAATTCTTTACAGAAAGAAAATAGGTTGCTTTTTTCCTACAAAATACTTAGTCTTTTGTTTTTGTTTACCATTCCTGTCACTGTCTGTAATTAAAGTTATAAACCCCTGCCATTTGAGGTACAGTGAATGTTGAGGCCCTTAGGTAATTTTCATCTAAATTGTGTGTGCTACTGTATAGCTCATACCTGTTTAGCAAAATCACTTTAATAGGTGTGCTGGGACTTTCACTCATCTGAATATGTTTAAATCCTCTATACTCACACTTTGAATTTCAAAGACAAAATAAGTTAAACCTTATTTTAGTTAAGTGAAATTAGGCTTTTGAAAATGAAATTTTAAAATGTGTTTATTTTACACTTTGGTGTGTGTCCCCACATGCTAAATTTCTGCATGTACTTTTAAGCCTTTCTGGACAGAAAGAAAATAGGTTGCCTGCGGTTTCTTTACTGCAATTTACTGCAGGAATTGAAGGTAAAAGAAAATGTATATTCTGTAGAGGTATTCTCGTAAAATCAAGAACAATATCTATGACCAGTATCTTCTTTAAAAAGAAAAGGGTACAGGGTTGAACTCTCTTGTATCTTTTCTTCATATATTGGCTGATGCTTTGCTGAATGACTTGCTTAAGACCTTTATGGTTGTACGTGTGTGCACTATGTGAGAGTTAAGGACTCAAAAAGAAGTTGTCCCACTGTACATTTAGTACCTTGTTTTGTCACTGGGGCTGCTTTTGGGTACCCTTTGGTGTCCTTCTAGAAATGCAGTCAATCCAGCAGATTGAGTCCAGAGATTTAACAATGGACACTGTAACATCCAACATGCCAGTCCAGATGTCTCCATTGGTGTCAGAGAAAGGTTTTAACTGGTGTGAGGAAAAAATAGGATCTTTTATCAAAATTTATTTTTCCCCTTTTTCCCTCTGCTTACCACTGAAAGTTTTAGGTTTGCTGTTGCCTGCCTGCTCAAAGAGGCAGCTCTAAGTGGTATGGGAAACATACCTTTTACCACAGACATCCTAGTGTTTTGCAGCATTATCTGGTATAATACCTTTTCATCCATTCTCGTTGTAATTCTGGGGAATTTGACTTCTGGGAAATTTGCTTAGTATTGATTTAACTTCACTTCTGTTAAAAGAAAACCTGACAGGACTGTCCGTATAGCTGTGCTATAGTAATGGAATATCCTCTATATCTGATTAATACAGCTGGGAAATATATCTTTGTTTCACAATCAAAATAATAATCGAGGAGGGGAATGAGTCAGGCTGAAATGAGAGAGGAAGTTTTCAGCCCAAGTTTTTATTCATCAACTATCCTGATCCAAACCAACTGCAGAGTAAAGCATTCCTTTTTTTTTAAGTTAGTTTTTAAAAAAAAATCTTTTCCAATACAACTCTTAGAGCAAAAATGCCAGGTAATCCACAGGAAATCCTAGTTCAATTTTTTGATAGTTCTTCAGGCAAGATGGTTTGCTCTGATTTGTAGATTAGATGTGGTGTTCAGGGATCTGGTGTAGGGGAGAACTTGTAGAGTAGGGCTGATGGTTGGACTTGATGATCCCAGGGGTCTCTTCCAACCTAAATGATTCTATGATTCTATGAAGTACCAAAACACATTGAATGTTTTAAAAAAGAGAAATGATGATTACAGCAATGAAAAAACCTCCATAATCACTGGGTTTAACTAACAGCGTTTGCGGAATTAGACTAACCTGCAAATTAACTCACTTCTTAAACTCAGTTTTCCTGACATTTATCAGCTGATTATTTATGGAAAAAAATTATATTACCTGACTTAAGCATGGACCATGTTGAGGCTTTTCTGGTAGTATTTTCACTTGTGGAGACTACATGCTGTTAGGAAGCAGGTGTGTGTGGGCATCAAGTACCCTTAATGTGATTCCTACTTTAGATTTTGTCACTAACTTTCCCTGCATTACTAAATCTGCATCTTGCAACTCCATCTTAACCTCTTGTGGGGTTTTGAAGATTGACATTTTGATATACTTGTGACTTGAACGCTGGTTGCATGCTAAATGCTGAAAAAGGTCACTGAACCCAGTTCTGGGACCATCAGCTGTTTACTTTTTCATTTTGCTCTGAAAAGTGCTGAATGGTGACTCTTCATGCTGTGTATTGTTGCTGCTGGAAACTGGTCTTCCCACTGGAGGACTTCTCCCTGGTTGCGTCTGCCAGCATTTAGAGGTGACATGGGACGACCCACAGGACACTGGGCAGGATGGGAGCCAACTTTGTGTTGGGCAGGGTAGATAAAAATCTCTTAGACTGTTTCTTTCAATGAAGGGGAAAAGTCTTAAATTACAGGACTATTTCTAGTGGGTTTGATGCAGTGGTGTTACTCAGGAAGATGGACTTGGAGAATGTCTAGGGAAGCTACTACTGCAATACTGACAGGTGATGTGAGGACATTGGCCAAGCTGGCCTGTGTGGCAGGGAAGCTAGATGGAAAAAGACATCTGGGTTTGGCTGAAAGTGGTGGATATCCTGGGGTGGGAAGGGATGGGATATGAGGCATGGGGATTGGAAATGAAGTGGATCTGCTGCTTGTGTATCTGTCAACACAGAGAAAACCTGGTACCCTCATTACTGGGAGATATCCAGCAGAAAGGATTGAGCTGAACGTGAAAGCTCTTGTTCCCAGAGCTGTGGCTGATCTCATGGCATGCACCATCACCTCCTCATGGCATTTATCCTCCAAAGAAGGCTGAGAAATTCCTTTTCTTGGCTGACCAGTGAGCTGAACTTTGTGCTCTCCTCCTTGAGGAGAGAAAGGGGCAGGAGGGTTCATGGGACACAGGAGAGGGAATCCTGAGTGACACCCAGGAGAGCACTGACATATGGGATGAGTGTCACGTCTCCCTTACAAACGCATGTGAAATGATGGAGGAAGAATGCTAGAGCACACAACTGTCAGAGTATAAGCAACCTGTTTTTTCATTTCTCTTTTTATTTTTAAATCTGGCTTGTGTCATACCATCGTGACAGTTACTCTTCCCTTTGTGCTTTGAAGTAGATCAATAGGTTTGTTGTTGGGTCAAGACAAAGGGCTTGACAGCCCGGAAAACAAATTACTTGTATTTCCTTTCCCATTCAAGCTTCTTCTGTCCTGGAAGTTGTTAGCTGTAGAAGATGACTTTTTGTTTTTTTTCTTTCTATGTCTTCGTCATCAGGCTGTGTTGATGTCAAAATATCTGGAACAGATAAAATACCAATTTATCTCTACATAGTTCCACAGCAACTTTCCTGGATTCAGCTTGTTTCATGCTAATATTTTTGGTGTATTGCTGGAATGTCTCTACTATCCCTACTAACAACTAGCTCTACTTGACAAATAAGCAGGCAGCTAAGGAAGGTCTCCTTCAAAAATGAGAATTGTGTGCTCGTTTTGGAGCAGCGATAGTAATCACAACAGCAATAATACTAATAAGCTCTTACTTCAACATCATAGAGGCCAGATGTGCTTTTATTGAGGCAGAATTCTTAATTTCTATAACGGGAAACATTTTCCACTAATCCTTTACATGGAAGGCACGAGTAGAAAGAGATTACATCAGAAATCATCCATTTTGTCATGATGCTGACTTTTATTTTCCATTGGGTCCTTTTAAGATTTGTGTTTTACAGTCTGTGTCAAAGACCAATTCCGGTCAAGACTTACTGCACACAGATGAGCTATAAACAGAGTTATGAAAAAGGGCATTTGAGGCTTCTGCAAACGTACATCACGCTGCACTTCTGAAAAGCCTGTACCCCATGAGTTTCTTGGTCTCTAGTTTCATTGCGGTACCTTCTGTTCTCCTTTCAAGCAACTCTTCAAGTCTGTGCTTTGGCACTTTGAAGGGGTGCCACAGTATGCAAACACTGTTACTGCCCTTACTCCGTCCCAAAATACCAGTGCCTTAAAGCAGTCACAGGAGTACAGAGTCAGAGCCACCGAGCAGCACAAGAGTCCACTTCTACCAGCACTGGCTTTATGTTCAGTTGTTCTGAACACCCTTTGTTGGCTCTGGGTTATAGCGACAAACAACAAACTAAATTTCATTTGGGTTTTGTTATTTACCTCTAGGAAGCATGAAGAGGAAAATATCAGCTACTTTTAGTCATTGCGCTTAAATCCAGAGGGGGTTCTGAAATTAACTGTTTAACTTTTATTATTATTTTTTTCCTGGTATTTACATTGCAGTTTTGGGGGGACACACTATGTGTAGTACAGTGCGGTGGAAGAAAGCAAAACTAAGATTTGCTTTAACTATGAAATCATAACTAGCATTTTCAAATAAGTAGAGCTAGCTCAAACTGAGGGAATTTCTGTCTATCAGGATATTCTTGTACTGCAGTGTCGGTGTCTCTGTTCAGTACTGGAGAAACATCAACTTTTAATTGCAAGTGTGTGAGCGCTCTTGCTGAAACACACCCTCAGGTGGTGCACAGCGTGGAAGAAGGCTCCTGGCTAGACAAGGGTGCCTCAGACTGCTTATGGTCACTTCTGCTTCTGTGTATACAGAGGCTGATGGTGCACTTCCAGTGCCTTGGTCAAAACCACCAAATGATGAGTTTTCACTCTCAGGAGGTCCACACCTTGGAGAGAAGGGGGATATTTGTATCACAGAACTCCCTGAGCTGGAGGCAAAAAAACTGATTCCCAAGTTGGTGTGTTCCCATGGAATAATGTGGTCATGATTTAAACATCTGCTAATGGAGAGAGCTTGAGGGAGGAGCGATATTTTGTCCTTTAGTCTGATTCACCAGGTACTGGTTCTAATTTCAGGATGCTTTTAACTTGATCTCGGTGTTTGTGCTGTGAAGTCTAAACTCATCTATTTTCCTGATGTTTTTTTGTTGTTTGTCTTTAACTTCAGTTACACTAAGGAAACTAAAGTGCCTCCTAGTCATAGGATCATAAAATGGTTAGCATTGGAAGGGACCTTAAAGATCGTTGCGTTCGAACCCCCCTGCTATGGGCAGAGACATCTCCCACTAGACCAGGTTGCTCAAAGCTCCATCCAGCCTGGCCTTGAACACCTCCAGCCACTTCAACAGTGAAGGAAATTCTCTCCTAGGAGAAAAAAAAAAAATAGTGAAACTGACTTTCCACTGGGGAGCAGGGGTGGTGGATTTCACCCGGATACCTTGAGGTTATGGGACAAAAAGTAAGAAAACAAGTGTGGTAGTGCTACATAAATTATTATGATTAATGATATTTATTGTCATATTGTATGATCACTGATCTTGCCAAAGTTCTGCAGATTTCATGTGATAGATATATGCAAAATTGTCCCTTTTATTCCCTAGAATTTTTCTCTGCCTTTTTGGGGTGTCTTCGAAATTTATACCTCTATGGAGAACCATTTTTATTCACGTGGAATATAAATCATTATGCCATTTATGACTGTCTTTCCCAAAACTGTATCATTATGAAGAAAATATAACCCTTGTTTAAAAGGAGAGATGTAGATTTTTTTTTTTTTTCCTCAGTGATGCCTTTCCACAGTTTTTTTTTTTGTTTTTGTTTTTGTTTTTTTTACTTTTAATCCTGGAACATCACATTTATTTTCCCCTTACTCGTACTTTCTATTTTATGGACCATGAAAACTGAGGACTGCAGTAACTGTTTGGTAGCTGTCAGGCAACGCTCTGTGGTATTTTATATATGGCGAGGGGTGTCAGTATCATGCTTGAAGGATCAGCTTGATAAAGGGGACGCAGAGTAGAAAGGTTGCACAGATGTTCTGGGACCTCAGTTCTTGAATTTTGTAGACCAGGAATTTGATTATATTCTGAAATCACTGAAGCAAAGAGTAAATATAAAGCTCCGTGACCAGAAATCCCTGCAGCAGATATATCCTGTGTGTTAAATCTTACAATTAAACCATAGTGGTGCAAAATCTGCTTCCAAGGCATGATTTTTAGAATTTGATACTTGTTTCTGAAGGGACCATCTGCAATGCCCTGATGCCTCAAGCGGGAAGGTGGGATTGCTCTTCAGTGTCTCTGCAGTGGCAGGAGTGGGAAAACCTCCCTTTCTCCTTCTACAACTTCAGCCAAGTTTAGTTGGCTCCAGATAGCCTCTGTTGCTGTGTTTGATGTTGACCGTTGCACATGCAGAATTTCCATGACTTAAGTGTATCTGTTTCCTGTATATTCGAAAAAAATTGCTCATTTAACCATGACTAATAAGTACCTTGAGCAGAGACCCCTGAACAGAGACTATTCAAATTGAAAGCATACCAAAAACTCATCTAATCAACCTACAGATATAGACACATCATAACCTTTGCAGTTGCATTGCCTCATATGGGATCTCTGCTTGACCGACAGAAAGATGTATTTCAGTTCAAGTTTGGATTAATCAAGTAATAAAAAAAAGGAATGTTTTGCTCAATCTGATTCAAATCGGAAGAGTTGTACTGATTGAGGGTTGCATATCAAATACATGCTGCAACAGAGAAGGGTAAAAAATAGTTTTTATTTGGCTTTTTATGCTAATTCTGTTTGAGAGGTGCAGAAATATTGGGGTGGGGGCAGGGGAACTTGCTATAAAATGTTAAGTGGCATGGGATACATGATACTTGAAATAAGGTCTGCCAGTTTAAGGCAATGCTGAGATTGTGCTATTGATGTTTCTTCTGTATCTGTCCAGTTTGCTCATATGGTTGGTATTCCTGTTTTATTGAACAAAATTATTACAAATAAAATTCACATTAAGGACTGTAGGGCTTAGAAGTAACTCTACAGTGAGGGGAAAAAAATGACAACTTTCTGTAGTTAATGTTTAATCAATTTATTGGCTTTCTACTTGAGGCACCTCCACATACAGTGCAGTTAGCTGCAGGTGTTCCTGATCGTATTGTTTTTTTGTTAAATAATGGTTTATACACTTGCAGCTTGAAACTAAAATTCCTTTTTTGAATAATTGGGCAAATAAGTGCTTGTACACTTGGATATGTTGCCGTACTTAACGGTGGCATTGTGGCTATTGTGGTTGTCCTCATCCCTGTGGAGGTGCAGACTTCTGTTGTCTTCTGTGTCTACCACTGCATCGTTGAGACCCTGTACAGAACTGCAGGCTGTGGAAGTATCTCTCAGACCTTTCAGGAAGGCATTGGCAGTGAAAAGCCAAGTGACGGATGTATCTGTTTGGACTATGTGACACCTAAGCCTTGCTTGATTCATCTCACAATGTGACTATTCTGCAGGCTTTCAAGGACAAGGTGTCCTTTCTCTGTACGACACGTTGCTCCCAGCAGGTAGCAATGGAAATAGTATTGTGCATTTCCTACAGCAGCGTAAATATTTACACCCGACCTTCATCTGTGTTATGTTAGCATTCCAGGAAGTGTAATCATAACATAGACCAACACCTGCCTCAAACTAAATATGCATTACAATCACGTTGACTAGTCAAAATTATCAAAAACCCGAAGTCCCACACAATTGAACTCTACCTTTTTCCTGTTTTCCTCTTTGCTCACAATGCAGATGACTTGCAATTACTTTGTTCTATCTGAAGCATTTTTGTAAGACTCTATTTGTGTTACGTATTGCTATATGTGATTTAGTTGGCAAATAATCAACTGAAATTGCTTAAACCCCCATAACAAAACAGCTCTAAATCCTGTGTCGGTGCTACATGCTTGTGTTCAGTACGTTTCCTTACCTATACTCTTTGCTCTCCCCACCCTCTTCTTTGAGTTACAGATTATTCTAAATTACATTAAAATTCTAGAAGTGGTGAATGTCCTAATCTCTGCAGGAAACTGGCATCTAAATATTTCTGGTTTTGTGAGGAGAAAGTCATGTTTGCTTTTTTGTTTTCAAGGGAAAACAACCTCTAAGCCCCACCAAAAATACCCCCTAAACAAACAAACAACAGCTGTTCCTTCTGGACCCTTCAGCCCACTATAAAATAGTTTTTAGTGTTGGCTGAACAGTAGTTAGATAATGAGTTTTGAGCGCACGTGTGCACTTGATGCCTTCAGCAGAAACTGAGAGGAATAGACCCAGCACATCTTCTGGGACTGGCGGGATGGCTGAGAGTCACCGAGGAGGGCTGTGGTTGTGACTGCTTTGTCTGGCTGATGTATTGATGTATGTATGATTGAGAGACAATCCAGAATTTGTGGATAATTAGGAGTGCTGTGACTCTGAGGTTAACAGATTGAAACAGAAGACAGATCTTGTCTTTTGGAGAAGAAAGAGTGGTTTGGCAGCTGTCATTGGATATCAGGTGATTTGGTGTGTGTGTGTGGAACAGGAAGACCTTCAGGAGGAACTAATGCATTTACTCATGGAAAAGGATATAATTTCCCAACCAGACAGAGCAGAGATAAGGAAATGGGCCACTATAATAATAAAAAAAAAAACAAAAACAACAAAACAAAACCACCTCAAAACCAGAAAACAAACCCAGAAAAAAAAACCCCAAACCACTCCACAAAACCCCACAACTCCCCATGACTCTGTCTAACCTCCTGCTTACAACTAAACTGCCCAAATGTCTGAGGTTAAATCCCAGTGTCTTTCCTGCAACTAAAATTAGTGGTTGCAAGTGGTTGGTAAATTCTGGCCTGTGTACATTTACAATCTGATATTGAACCCAAGCAGTTATTCTTCAAATACTAAAGAGCCCCTTCTTTCCTATTTTCTACACTACCTATTAAATTGTTGCATTGTGTGAAATTGCTGTGGTTTAGCACATGTTTGCAATGGGTTGGTTCGTACAAATGCATAGTTCTCTCCTTTTGACTACTTGGTGCTGCTTTTTAATGACTATTTAAAGCTTTCCAAGAAAAATAGAAAGAAAGTAGTTGAGAGAGCTGTGGTGGGAATTGTGAGATTGGAACTATGTAATGTGTTTGTTCTGCTGTCAATTAGTCTCTCTGATATAAACCCATGATGAATCCTGTGGTGCCTTTTCCCCGTTGAGCCTAATAAAATTCATTTTCAGTTTGCAAGTCTGTAGATGTCCCTTCAGGTCTAAGGGAATAACAAAAGATGTCAAGCTACATGTTGAACTGAAATAGTGAGAAAGTTTAAACAACAACAACAACAAGTTGTAAATGAAACCATAAAACCTCGAGAGAGATGAATTTGCACTTGAATGTAACTGACTTAAGAGGTAGGAATTATTTAAAACGCCTGAAGTTTAGTATAATCTTGTCATAGTAGACTGTGTTTGCAGTTCATGTATCGTGATTAGAGCTGCTGCCTCTCATAAAGGAGGAAAAGGAACTAGCTTGGCAAGGCTTGGAAATACTGTGGTACATTAGAAAAGAAAATCACCTTTAAGGTTAGAAAAACCAGGTTAATCCCCAAGTGAGGTAAGCCTGGATGGTTTGAAGAAGCCCTTGGGATGTCATAGGGGAAGCGGTGGATGTGTACGTCTTATGGTAGAGCTAGATTTGGGATATGGGGTGGTAAGGCAGCTTGCAGTTATCGCATAGAGATGCTGACTCTCAGCTTAAAACATTGGCTGCTGCTTGGTGTTAGGTAACACCTCCATAGATGAAATGGTTTTGAGTAAGGAGGCAAAAAAGACCAGGTTGGATAGAAGCTGTCAGCTCTGACAACAGTAAAAGTCAGTGCTTTCCCCTTGGTTTTCCCCCTTCCCCCACCACCTCCCCCCCACAGTCTTCCCTAAGACAGCCTGGTATGTGATTGTCCTCATTGCTGACTTCATCATTATTAAGGCTTTTAGAAATGAACAGCTCTGCCAAGAAGAACTTGGGGGTACTGGTAAATGAAAAGTTGGATATGAGTTGGCAACGTGTGCTGATATCCTGGGCTGCATCCCAGCAGCAGGTGACTGGCAGGTCCAGGGAAGTGATTCTTCCTCTCTACTTGGCTCTCAGGAGCCTACCTGGAGAACTGCATCCAGTTCTGAAGCCTTCAGCACAGGAAAGACATGGAGCTGTTGGAGTGGGCCCAGAGGAGGATCACAAAAATGGAGAGACATGCAAGGTCAGGTTTGACAGGGCTCCAGGGCTCTGAGGAACCGCATCTAGTTGAAGATACTCCTGATCATTGCAGGGAGATCTGAACTAGATCTTTAAAGGTTCCTTCCAACTCAAACTATTCCATGATGCTAAATTGCAAAATTTTTTATTTTTTCTTTAATAAAATGGGCTTATTTCTGCAGGGAGATATCGTCTTTCACCTATGACCACATACAGGATGTTCTGGGATGGACTTGTTCACTGCTCTGCTCCAAATATTTTTAGGCTGAAGGAAAGTGTGTGTGTTCTGCCAACTCCTCCTCTGATAACCATTCCTTTTTAGGGAGGTAGATGATATAGATATTCCTCTATACAGAGAAATCTCATTTAAAAGTACAAAGACAAAAAAAAAATGTATTGCTCTAGAATTAAACTCTTTAGAGTCAGTTTCTGAGGGTTAAGTGTAAAAGGTAGATACATTGTTTGGGACAGAGTAAACAACTGGTAGACGATTATATCCCAATTTATAAAAATTTGGAGGTATAAAGCTGTCTGTTCTTTCTTTTATTATTATTCCTGAAAAGGTTTCTTGTAGTCAATGAAAGCTTAATTTATGTTGCTGGCACCTTTGACTCTGTGACAGGAGGTGGCTGACAGTCAATATCATAAGCTCAGCTGTTCTGCTGTTTGAGAAAGCTCAAGTGGTATGGAAAGTCAGGAATAGGATGTGGCCACCAATCTCTTCAGAACTGAAGCATTCATTCTGTTTTGACAAAAACATGTCGAATGCTGGCATGCCGTATTCTCCCTTATTTGGCCAGACATCTCCAGTGTTTGAGGGTGAAATTCATCTGTGTGCTGTGAACTATGTGCTCCAAATAAAGCTTCAGTGAGCTTTTAATGTTGGGTAGATCACAGTCTGGCTTTCCTGCATCAGGATGAGTTTCTCCTTGAAACAAAATGAAGACTGAGAGCAGATAAGGTAAAGTAATGATGGGGTGAAATACAACTAGTCTATCAGAAGAAATGGCACAGAAATCCAATTTGGAGCAGTAAAATGGGCATACATATTATTTTCTTTTGTATGCTATTTCACACAAAGTATGATCACAACATGAAATCAGCGGAAAATAAAGATGCCTAGAGGACAAAATGCTCAAAAACATGAGGCTGCACTTTCCTGTTCAAATTGAAAGGTAAATGCAACAGATGATAATATATGGCTTTTATATCTTCAGGTGGCTGTAGGTCTGCTTCCTTCCTCTATCAATGCTCTGTCTTCAACTTTTATTCTTGTGCCCCTTTTGGCAGTGAGTGCCTGTCCTGGTTACATAGTAGAATGCAGACAAACCTTCTGCATGAACATTGTTTTAATGCTATTTCTACCTGTATTTTCTTCTTTTCAAATGGAACTTTCCCTGAAGCCATTTATGTATCATGGCATCAGATCTTTTTTTCACACGTGGATGGATCAGATGCTTTTTACTCCACACCTGTACTTAATCCTATTGTACCACCACTGTTCATCCAGTTTGTGTTGGCCCTAAAGATCATAGTGCTAACCTCAAAGCAATTTGTGTGTATCTTAAACTCTTCAGGTATAACCCTCACTTACAAACACCATGAAACAGCTGGTAGAAATGCCAAAAACTGCCCAGAGGACGAGGTGTTAAGTTCTTTTTCTCACTTCTATTATACAAAAATGGTCCAAGTACTTCAGTCTTTTAAATGCAAATATGCTGTTTTGTTATACGTATCTGAAACTGGGTTTGGGTCTTACTTTATTGGTGATTCCCATGAAACAACAGGATTCAAGCATCAGTGTAGCTTTGCTGTGAATCTCCAAAACTTATTGTAGATAAAAAGATATTTGGTAACATTTTTCACCAAAGCACACTCTCTTCCACCCCCAAAGCAGCAACCTTCAGAGAAGTTAACTGCACAAGGGAAAAACTTAAGATATTAATCAAATATCATTATTTTCCCCTTGGTTTCTATGTGATACACCTCCATAGCTTTCCCCACATTCCTGACATCTGTCTCTTTCTCCTGCATTTACAGTTTCAAAAAAAACCTAATCTTTTTTTCCACTCTTGCCTTTTTTTTTTTTTTTTTTTTATTTTTTTTCTTTTTTTTTTTTTTCTTTTAAGTTTGAATCCATAATGGCCCAGTATCTGTGGCAGAGTAGCTCTCACTCTTGAGCTGTTGGGTCCATATGAGGAATTTTTGAGGTTCCCTTTGAAATATTGGTAAATGGGGGAATCAGTTAAGTGTCTCAGTCTGAGTTACTGTGGCTCTATATAAGATCATTCAGCCATCTGGAGATGATCTGCTGGAATTTGAGTCAGTTCATGAATACTTTCTCTTTTCTGCCTTTCTCCTTAGGTCAAAGGACATCCTGGTTTGTAATAAAACACAAGAAAACAACAAACTTCATACTGTTAGAGTCAGCCAATTGCCATTAATAAGCAATAACAGAATTTTTAAGGTCTTGACTATTGTGATTGAGATGGCTCTGTGCTTTTGTGATTACAATAATTCAATAAAAACTTTTGAGCTTTCAAGATGCAGGAAATCCTTCAAGCCAGAAGCCACAAAATTTATATGTATGAAGTGAAGACTCTTCATGAGCAGTGACCTATACAATTCTCTATGTTTATTTTGTTTGTCTTGGAGTATTTGGAGTCATTCTGCGTGCATATCAAAGTGTTTTAGTCAAAAATTTGACTGCCTAATGGAAAGGCTTTATTGATTAAGCCTAGCATTTTTCAGTTGGCTGTAAAACTCTGCCTGTTCATGTTCACTGGTATTTCATTGGTTGCCCAACACTGATTCAGTTGCATGTTCTGCTGCAGTATTTCCAAGAGCATTGGATCTCCCCTGGGATGGAAACTGCCATTTTCCACCCTAGGTACCCTGTTATCAGCTGTGCTGGCTCAACAAGCTTGAACTTGATTTTGGGTGTTGCTGGATATGGGTTTTGGGGTTGTTTTGCATATGTGTGCATGAATATGTGACCAGTAACAAATATAAGTTGAATCTAATGTGTGGGATCCAGAAATGTGTCTTAATTCCTGTCTACTACTAGTTTGTGCCTTGACAGTATCTGGGCTCAAAGTTGAGGTAAGACCTGGGTATGGATCAGTCTTCTCTTTCCATGTAGAGGAAATCCAAGTGCATGGGCAGAAAAGAAGAAAGTCTGGGGCATGGCTGGGGCTCCATGAAGTAAACAAGTTATGGCTCAACTAGTTGAACTAGTTCAACTAGAGAGCAAAACCGTGCTAGCAGGCCTCCTGGAAACAAAAAGCTCTGTTTTTATTACTATTTTTTTTATTATTATTATTTACCAGTAACAACAAAGCTCTTGTAGAGAAAAATCACATTATAGAGCCTGTTGTAGCTTCTATGCATGAATAGGTTGCTGTGATCTTTGACATATCTTTGTCAGTCTGATGCTCCAGTTCCCACAATACTGTGCACTGTAGGCACATACGTAACTGAATGACAACGCTCTGCTCCGAGGAGGCTGCCGTCGCTGCGTGTTTTCTGTTGTACCCATTTCTGTGGGATCTGGTTATAACACCCCTGCAAGACTAGGCTCTGCCTTACTAGACTTCTGTGTGAACCCATTTAAAAGAGTGGCTGCCAGGATGTCTCAGTATTACACCTGCACTTGAAGCATTTCACAGCTGCTCCAAGCAATAGCGGTTCAGGATCAATTGACAGATTCGATGCAAAAGACTTTTTTTTTTTTCTTCCCTCTGAGCATCTAGTGATATAATTCTCCTTTATCTGCTCTCCCTCCTCTCCTATCCAGTAGCTGTGATTCGTGTCACTTTAGTTATATCAGACAGAATTTTCTCTAGGTTGCATAACATCTTAACTGGGAGGGGCTATTAGCCCTTCCCAGCGCTGGATGACTCTAATCGGTAGTCATATATCATGTGTTGGTAATATTTTTACTGTTCTTGTTTTCCCTAGGGAATTACTGAGATGCTGAAATCATTAAATTACCCTTGAATCAGGATAGCTGTGTAGGTCTGACTCCAACTGTGCCAAGTCTGGAAGTGCACAGAGCCGTACTGGGTTGCTTTGGTATTCAACATTCAGAAAGGGCTTTTTCAATCATACCTTGTGAGCAGCAAAGTTTTTCTGAACTCATTGCCTGTGACTGCAGAAAACTAAATTTCCAGTACAGGCTGTTGTATGAGGGGGCAAATCAACCAGCACTGAACCCTGTCTTAGAAACACCAAGGAATTTGCCTGGTATGACTTTTCTCCCCTATGGATGATGATCTATTTCCATTGCATTTTCTGAAAGAAAGAATGAGCTTTCCTGCTGCACATACCACTATTTTTTATTTTATTTTTGATTACTTACTGGCCTGAGTTATAGATATGCTAATAATAATTCAGGTACCTTGTGTTTGCAGCTCTAAGGAAATTAAATGTTGCTGAGCAGAATACCTTGAGCTTTTCTTCATGTGGGTGATGTTGTTATAATTGAATCCTGGTTTCATATCGTTGGAAAGGGAAAAATGTTTCATCCCTGGTGCGCATGTACAGTCTCCATCTAGCAGCAGAAACTGCAGCTTAAAGTAGAAAATGTGCATTTGAGTGGGAAATAGGAAACAATTTCATGGAAATCTTAAAATTTCTCTTCCTTACGTACATCAGTTGGCAGCTCCAGGCTTGGAGAAGCTCTTGCTCACTTACAGCACTGAAGTACTTGTGTTCTCCACGCTTGTGAAGAGATGCTTAGGGACAGGAATTGAAGTGAAGAATCATTTTCTTTTTCTTCATCCTCCTTAACATGTTATCTAGTGACTGGTGAGAGACTGAAGGATTTTCCTGGAGCTTGAATCAAGCTCTACTGAGAGCACTTGGTGGAAGCGTGGGAACTGAGCTGAGTACTCCTGTCTATCATGTCCCTGCTATGACAAGCTTTTCATGCACAGGTTGCTTTTCCTAGCTCTTTGCTCTGCTCAGGCTAAATTCTTCTTTATGCTAAGGAAAATGTGCAGAAATATCTTAAATCCTTATGCGAATAGCCCCTCCTGAGCTGGATAAATAGCAGTACACCCATGGCACACGCTTCTACGATACCTCAACAACCGTGGGTTCACAATGAATCTGTTCCCATATGAATTCTTCAGAGCTTTATTGAAACAGGTTAGCTTTATGTTGGCCTCGTGAGTAACCAAAGCTGATATTAACGTAGGTATTAACTGTATTAGAGATGCCTCTGGTGTCCGATATCTAGGCAGGTATTTTCCTGTTAATACCCTTTCCTTTGAAAGGATTGTATTTTGTTCAGATTTCCTCCCTGTGGAAGGAAGCATGTATTTCACTAAATAAATTTTTAGTAAAATACTTTACTAATTTTTTTTTAATCTACTATACTTTGTCTATGGCCTGTTTGGGTCATAATGGCTGTCCCCCTTTTACTTCATTTTGTAAAAGTATCTCTATCTTTTTCCTCACCCCTGTATGAAATTTTTGGGACTTTCTTCTGGCAATCTGCAGTTTAGGGACTTTCTGACCTGGAAATTATATTGTATTTAATAGTCCTTGATTGTTTTTTTTTTTTTTTCCATGATACTGCTCCCTACTATCCTTTTTGAGGAAACTAGAGTGACAATAAGAAAGCTGCGAGCAGCTGAGATATCTAAAAGGCATCTACATTCACAGATGGAAATCAGTCCCGCCTCAACACTTCACTGCTTTTTATTGTCTCTATTATTAGAATAACGCTGCAAAATGTGATTTTGGCAGTGTGTGTTTCCCTGTATTATAACCAGTAATCAGAAATGGCTTTTGTTTGTTACTTCTGCCACTTTCTTTTTCTATTTTGCTAAACCCTTGGGGGCTTAGATCAGTGTCAACTGTTGTGGGTCACAGCAACTTGCTTTTCTGTCCTCTTTAATTTTAAGATTGTATCTTTTCAATTGTTCTGTTTGTGTGTGGTTTTTGTTTTTTTTTTTTTCCTTCTTTCACAGCTGACTCCTTTCATAAATCATAAGGGAACTAAAATGGCTGGAATTGATGCTGTGGGTAAATAAGGGTTTTTTCTTTATCCTTGTGTCAATGTCTACATAAGGCACGTTAGTTTGCTAGAAAGTATGAACAAATGCCCTCAGTTATTTAAAAATTAACAATAAATGAATGAATCACACTCCACAAAAAAAATCTTAACAATTTTTAATGTAGTGCTTTAGCTGGATATACCTAAAAATACTTTATTCCCCCAACCTTGTGGGCCAGTGGTCAGTCTCCCCTGCCATGTCCTTGACTTGTGGTGTCTAGTAGTAGGTGATCTTCCACCAGTCAATGGGACAGTTGCTCTCCAGTGTGAAGGTGAGCAACTCCCACAGCACCACAGCAGGGGACACTGCCTCTGGATTTGTCAGCTCCTTCCCACTGGTTTTGTGCTCTTTGGCTTGAGAGCAAGGAATAGTCATCCATCTTAGATGACAAGACAGGCAGCAGCTCACCCACAGCAAACTGCAGCAGTGGGCTAGCAAATAATTCAGTATCAGTGGCTTTAAAGACGCTTCTTGAATTGTCGGGTAGGTGTATGATACTGCTCTTAATATCCTTCCCATTCACGTTATTTTCCTGCAAATCTTTACAGTTGTGAAGCTACGGGGTCACAGGCTGTTTTGATCTTCCTCTATCTGTGATAATGGTGCCCTAAGGAACATCCTTGAAACACCAGAGTTGCGCATTTTGTCATCAGAGGACAAATGCAGGAGGATGGTGGATACAAGAAACCATAGAGTCTTTCTGAGCTCTGAAGCCATTGTGCAAATGCAGTGCCCATTCCAGGAGTGCGGAATATTCACTTTATTTTTGCCTCTGTGGGGTGGTGATAACTTCTGCAGCACGCAAGAAGAAACATAAATAACCTTTGTCATATTTAGAAAAGCTACGTACTGAGAAGTATTGTATTCAGGGCCTTCCTGGGAAAATTGTGCATAATTTAGTTGTTAGGCCCTGGGGTTCTGTCTTACTGGACTCTGCTCTGCTGAGATGTTTGCTGACCTGCAATTGAGGAGCACAGAGGATGGGAGGTGGCTGCTGCTTCATCGCAGTAGGGTTCAATCTGTTTTCATTTTGTTTCCAATAAACTTGGATGAAACACTCAGTACCCACTTGTAGTGTCCATGGCATTTCTCATCAGAACATCGTGGGACATGATAATAGAAGTTTAGGGCAAGGGGAAGGACTCTCCCTGCTTTCAGTGGAGAAATCACAACTGGAATAGCCACTTATTTAGACTTTCATACTGTCCAGCTGCTGACAGCTCCTTATTAAGCAGCAGCAGTTGCTGTCTGTTTGCTCTTGTTAGAGTTTAGCTGTGTGCTGCTGACTTAAACGTCAACTCAGAGCCTGGGTTTATCCATTTAAATCATGGATGAGTCACCTACACTTCCAAGATTCATGCCGAGACAGAATCAAGATGGTGCACAGTCAGCTTTCTCCTTTGCAGCCTTTCCATTGTGAGAAAGGGTTGTGACCTTCAAGGACATATTTTCTTTTTAACTATTTTTTAATTTTATTTTAAAGAAAGTCATTTTGGGTAGGTCTCAGTTCTGCTAGTGGTGAGAGGGAAGGGCTACCTATGATCTGTTAGGCTGGACATGACTGAGAGGGACATTAAATAATAAATTAATAACAGCAACCTCTTAAGAAAACTTAATAAAATAGCTTCAGATGAGTAAGGCAAGTCCTGGACTTCAGTTTGCTAATTTTTGCTTTAGATCAGATTGAGGAATTTCATTAAACTTGATATGAGAGCAGACATCTTCCATGGGCTGGTCTTGTTGTATATGGTGCTGAGGGTAGATGTGCATGAGAGAGCTTGGGAGGCAGAAGGCCACTGCTATCCTGAGACACAGCTCAGAGGTTTTGTGCTCCGTTGACAGGGTTTGATCTTGATTTTGTGTGAATATTGAATGGTACTTTGTAGGCTGGATATGTCAGAGGGACCCTGTCCTCAAACCAGGAGAGGTAGGAATATTGCTGTCATTGGCAGGACTGAAAACCATTTATGAGAAGTCTTTTGTCTCTCTGTTTTCTTTCATTTGGGCCACTTTCTTACAAGCTGTGAATGAAATGAAATAGATGTTCTTATCTCTTCATCACCTCCCATCCATGGGAAACCATGTGTCAAATAGAGCTCAGCTTTGTGGTCTGAAGCACTGTGTGTTCTCGCAGCATTCCCACTTACTGCTATTTCTCTGTGTTGGATTATCAGCAACAGACCCACTAAGTGTGGGTCAACGTAGCTCATGTCGAAGCAGTACAGTTGCCAATAGCTTTTAAAGCCTAATGTGTATGTTATGGTAGGCTATTTACATTGGCTCCTTGAAGAATTTTTAATTTTCTTTTAATGCTTGATGACTTTTGTTGGCGTGTATATGTGTTGATTGTTCTAAATAGGTTTTTTCTTTTTTGTTTTGTTTTTGTTTTTCTATTCTGATCCATGGCAAAATGGGATCTAAATAAAGACACATGAGTTTGTTCATTATGTCAGTACCTTGGGGCTTGTTTTGAGGGGACCTTGAGGAAAGGGAAGAGCAGAATGCACCTGATACTTTTTGAATGTGTGAACTGGTTCGCTGTGTGCTTGGGTTTGTGTGTGTGTGTTTTGGTGTTTTGTTTTTAAGATCTACAGAGCTATTAATCACTCTCTATTAGCTTATTTGGAAACTGTAAGTGCTTGTATTTGATCCAAAAATTGAATTGTATTTAACAATTCTATTGCCCTGTCTCATGGAAGTACTTTCTGGAGCTTCCATTTGCCTAGGCTGTTATTGCTTAGTGTATGATCGGGGTAAGATGACTATGTCCATCACTTTACAGGAAATGCACTTAAAAAAAATATTCAAAAAACATATAATGTTCTCTCAGCAAATACTATATGAAAATACAGATGAGTTTTAGATCAGCTTTCACTTTGCTTTGTTTCAGGAGACTAATACAAGTTATGTGAAGGAACACTAAAATATTTGAGTTTAGTAGATGACAAAATGTTTCTGTGTTTTAGTGCGTTTCTTATGAGGCTTCCATTTTAGTGAAAGATTAATTGCACTGTCAACTTTATCCTAATGTTAGAAGAGAGCTAACAGTACAATATCAGGATTTGAAAGTGCACTCGGATTTCTCCTACCTAATGAACTCCAATTTGAGTCCTATGTAACTGCAGCGTTTCATAGATCTAGAGGCAGAGGACTGATTAAAGCATCATCACTGAATCTAATTCTGTTCCTTCTGATGTTCCTTCTTCAAACTTGCCTCTTATCTCAAAGGGCTTTCTGCATATCTAAAGGACGAGATCTGAAGCTGAGACTCCCCTTCACTTAAGAGTATATTATAGCAAAGCTGCTTCTTTCTAGGTCTTTGTGATAGCAAAAGTACAATACTATGGTAATTAAAAGTTGAATTGCAAGATGGACCTACGTAGCATTTGGGGTAAATTAGAGTGAAAAGCCAAAGAACCTTAACAAAAAATTATTTCCTGACTTTTTTTTATTTTTAGGTAAGTTGTTAGAGTGAGGAGTTAAATTTGTGTTGCAGCTATACAATGAGCCTTCCTCAATGCTGGGTTATTTGTCTTTTCCGTAATAACTGTGTAGTCTAAGAAGCTGAAAACGATAACTGCTAAAGAGAGTGTGTGGGGAATGTGACTTTGTTCAGACTATCCTGGAGCCTAGAGCTTGGCTGGGGGAGGATGAGGAGTGTGCAGGGGACTCTGCTGGAATTGGGCTAGCTGAAACCACAGCATTGGATTGCTGTTAGATTGAATTGCTCAGAATCTGATAGACCATAGCTGTTCATTATTTTCCCCAAATAGAGCATTTCAAAACTGCTGACTTGAGGTACATTTGATAGAGCTTCCAGGGAGTGTTTTGTTTCTGAACCTCCCAAAAGTCCTCCAAAATTATTGTTGACCACAGCAACAGCAATACAGTTTTGTATTGATATTAAAGATAGATTTGTTGCATTTAAAGTTTTGCTTTCTTCCAATTTGTGGTCTTCAAGTGCTGATATCCAATAATTCCTTGTAAATAGTGGCTACTGCTTTTGACTGAAGCTCCTTTTAATGTGATACATTACTAGCAGTGAGTGCAAGCATATACCTTCTGTTTCAGAGAAGTGCTGTGTGGCTTATCTTGCTGACAGGATATTGGAGAACTATAAAGGTATCGAGATCTAGTAGGATCACGGACTAGACTTAATGCAAGTGTTGGAAATTCTCTTTTACCTAGAAAGGGGATTTTGCTGGGAGTGGAGTAGGTCAGAAGAAATATTATTAGAACACCTTTTATTAAGCTACTATTAATCGCATAATGCTGTTATTAAAACCAGAAAGCTATTTGCATACAACGTTGACTTAGATGTTCAGCTTAGTTGTAGCAATACCTTGCAGCTCCCTGGTTCTTTGCTCAATACTCTCAGCTTTACTCTAAGTTCCTGTAGCC